>JADBJO010001615.1:342500-367500 GCA_016801955.1 Conus betulinus
ACTCTGTCGCAACATTCATAAAGCATGTGTTACTTTAGCCACACCTTTCACAAAATATCTGCTGCTTCAGTCAGACCATTCGTGAAACTTCTGTAACTTCAAATACGCCATTCACAGAATATGCATTACTTCAGTCGCACCGTTCACAAAATATTTATTACTTAAGTCATACCATTCACAAAATATCTGTGACTGCTGGACATCTTTCATGAAACAACTACTACTTTGTTTGCACATTTCACAAAAAAATCTATCAATTCAAACTGCTTTACACAAAACTTACATTTATTTCACACCTTTCATGAAACATCTTCTACTTCAAATCTTTAGCAAGCCATCTGTTACTTCAAACCATTCAAGCAAAACGTCACAAAACATCTTTTACTTCAATCACACGATTCACAAAACATCCATTACTTCAACCGCATGATGTGATGTGTAAAGCATCTCTACTCCAAACCCATTTTTCAGACAACATCCAATACTTCAAACCACCTTGCGGAATACATGTTCATTCTTCAAACTAAATTTCACGAGATATCTATTATTTTACTCACACCCTTTACACATCTATTTTTTCAAACCACATTTCACAAAGCGTCAATTACTTAAACTACCCTCCGTACTTAAGAATTTCTTTTACAAAGCGTCTGGCTTTAAGATAAACCTCTTTTTGACAAAGCATCTACGACTTCGAACTACCTTTCACAAATGAATTGTCACGTCAGTCATACCCTACATAGACATCAGATACTTCAATCAGAACAGTTAAAAGCGTCTACACTCCAGTGACGCGCATCTTAAAATGTCTTCTACTTCAGGATATCTTTCACAAAGCATGCATTACTTTAACTGCATCCTACCCAACACATAGTCTGCTCCACACTACCCTTCACTAAATATCTGGCACTATTGCTAACCTACTCTTTACAACCGCCGACAGATTCTGACTAGCTTTTTCCTAAACGTTAAAAACATAACGCTCAGTTTTGTTCCTACTCTGGAGTGCCATGGCAGTCTTGTTTGAAGGTTTTTTTTTTTTTTTTGTACCTTACTTCATTCTGTGAAAACTGCGTGGTGGTGTTCCTTTCATATTGTCTTTATTAAAAACGCTAGAGTACAGTCATACTGATGAACGAACTATAAAGGTCTTCTGTTCTCTTCAGGTTGTCTTTGTGTAGGGAAATTCGTGGACAGTTACCTCCATGAAGACTGGTGTGATGATGTTCCATTCAGATTGTCTTTGTTAAAGATTATTATTGCACACTCTTCCTAATGAATAAATTGTAAAGATCTTCTGTTCTTTTCGGGTTGTCGCTGTGTAGGGAGAATCGTAGACAACAATCTCCATGAAGACAGGGTGATGATGATTCATTCAGATTATCTTTGTTTTTGATTTTATTGCACAGTCATCTCCATGAATGAGAGTGATGATGTTTTTCTCCAGACTGTGCTTGGTTAGGGAGATTAGAGAGCGTTAATATTCATGAATAGCCTACAGAGTGATAGTCTTTCTCTCAGACTGTCTCTGTGTAATGAATTAGTGTGCTGTCATTTCCATGAACACAGCAGTGTAACGTTCCCCCTAGAGCGTCTTTGTCAGGGAGACCAGAGTACAGTAATCACCATGAACACAAGAGTGATAATACTTTCTTCAGATGGTCTTTGTCAGGGAAATTTGTGCACAGTCATCTCCACCAACACAGAATTTACATTCCTTTCCGATAGTCCTTCCATGTTGTCTTTGTGTGAAGATATGCATTTTCTCTGACTCAGGTTTGTTTTTTTTAATGAGAGATGTGTGTGTGTGTGTGTGTGTGTGTGTGTGTGTGTGTGTGTGTGTGTGTTTGACATTGTGGACAAAGTTAATTGACTTTACGTGCTTTACACTCACACTTTTGTTTGGAAAGCCAAGGAGTAATGCTAGAGTTCCGTTGAGCAATGAACAAGACTTTCGGCGCGTGTCACGTGAGCGAGCGAGCGAGCGAGAGAGAGAGAGAGAGAGAGAGAGAGAGAGAGAGAGAGAGAGAGAATGATTTGTTACTTTACAACGGTTGAAATATTACCTAAAGGCAGTCGTTTCTCGGATGTGCCGTTCCTAGTCTACTAAACTAGCGCTCAAGTGCGAATACACATGCACCAGACCTTAACAGAGGAGAGCAGCATCTCTGTGCAACTAAACATGCATCAAAACATGACAGACAGACAGAGAGAGAGAGAGAGAGAGAGAGAGAGAGAGAGAGAGAGAGAGAGAGAGAAACAAACTCCCCTTTTACATTGAACTTCCCCACCATCTACAGATACAGTCATTACATTATCTCCCCTTACACACAGAAAACCAATGTAATTCTTTCTCCACTACTGTTCTGTTACAGCCCTGACCACAGCTTCCAGCGATGCCGGTTGGGACGGTCACGACCTCAGCGGGTACGCACGAGCCAGAAGAGGGTGGAGCATGATGCGGCTGGGCCGTGGGCTGCAGATGCTGAGGCTGGGAAAACGGATGGCTCCACCTCCACCCTCAGGTGGTCCTCAAGCCACCCCTGCAAAGATGCGGGAACTCCTGGGTCAGCTGCTTGACGATGATCTTGAGGATGTGTATCGCCGTGGGCCAGCGCCTGGGTACAGCCGGCAGATGGAGGAGGACGCTTTGGAAGAGCTGTACAACGCACTGGAAGAGGCTGCAGAGTCTGATCTCCGTCCTTACTCTCCATTCTACCCCGCGCGTTTCAAAAGATCTGCTTACGACCATTTGAACACAAAGCGGGAAGTTACCTCTAATTCTGACCAATCCGAACGCTCCTTCCCTCCCGCTTCTTCTTCCTCTTCTTCTTCTTCTTCTTCCATTGGTCGGTATCTGGGTCACGTGTTCAAGACCAGCCCCGCCAAAATCCGGTCCCGTGCTGAGAGTACGTCATCAGAAAGGCGATGACGATGACGACAGGGTGACTGACGTCATAGAGCAGAACGATATGATGCCACAGACATCTTCAGAGGGAAAAGTTTAATATGCATGCATTGAAGACTGTATTGCTGTCTAAAGGGGGCCACTGGAGAAGATGGTGAGGGAGAGAGAAGGGGGTGTAGGGGGAGCATGAGGCAAGAACACAGATCTCCCAGTCAGGCAAGCTTGCTGGCACTATTGCTACAGTTAACTGTGGTCAGTTGCTAGCTGTGATGCTATATGGAGAAAAAAAAAAAAAAAACATTGCTTGTGTATGATGTTCATTTCTCCGGGATGAACATACGTTACTGACCTGATCATTACAGCATACAGATAAAAAATAAACATTTTTACTGAAAACATTTTATACGTATTTGGTAAGTTCAATATCCAATGTTTTCATCTGAAGTTATTGAAAAATAGGCAAAACCGAAGAAATCAGTCACAGACTGTTTCACAGTAACTCTCTCTCTCTCTCTCTCTCTCTCTCTCTCTCTCTCTCTCTCTCTCACACACACACACACACACACACACACACACACACACACACACACACACAAACATACACACGTGCGCGCGCGCAAACACACATATATATACACACACAAATGGTTTATGAGTGCAGGTACACACACACACGCACGCACACAGACACAGACACACACACACACACACACACACACACACACACACACACACACACACACACACACTCGCTTTCACACGCACACACACACACACACACATGCACTCACACATATCATATATAATAGCGATCTTCATCATCACCTATTACACTTCTCACAGAGGATTCTAGAATCGATCTCAAAATAAAAAAGGAATGATAGTCCGTTCGCATTTCATGATCACATGCACTTCAAATCATTTCTGTAGCAAAATCAGGGGGGGGGGGGGGGGGGGGAATCTGTACGTGGACTTTTGTGAGACAGTGAAGAGAGTGGTGACGCTAATGAAAATAATCGTATCGATGTTTAAAGAGCCAACAGGGATTACTTTGAGACAACTAGTCGATAACTTTTCCTCTCGCGGCAGTGAAATATTTTTCTCACACCATTCAGTTAGACTGTTTAATTATTTAGATCTGCATGGAACCAGCCGGCCATGAACTTCGAGGTAGCTGGTTACACGGAGTATATGGTAGTATCTTGTGCATGTGCGCGTGCTTGGAGGGTAATATAGGTGGTGTGTGTGTGTGTGTGTGTGTGTGTGTGTGTGTGTGTGTGTGTGTATAGCCTATATGTGTGAGACAGAGAGAGAGAGAGAGAGAGAGAGAGAGAGAGAAACACGACTTATAGGAAAGAGTAGTGTATTTGTTCTTCACTTGTTTTTCTCTTGGCCGTTCCAGAGGACTTGATTTGCAGGATGCATATGGCAATTCATGTATCAGGTTTCAACATACCGTTTCTGTTGGGTATCGTAAAGATCAATACTTTTTGCACATCGTAAAGGGCCATAACTTTTGTAGATCATAAAGGGCCATACCTCTTGCATATGGTATATGGCCATATTTTTGGGCAGATCGTGATGAGCCATATCTCTTGCAAATTGTAATAGGCCATGTTTCTCGCAAATTGATGCAGGTCATATCTCTTGCAGATCGTAATGGCACATTTCTCTCGTAGATTGTAAAACACGATCTCTCTTGCAGATCACAGTAGGTCGCATCTCCTGCAAACTGTAACGGCCCATAGCTTTTCCAGATCGTGACGGGCACCGTAAGTGTCGCATATCTTTCAGATCGTAATGGCCCATATCTCGCGCAGTTCACAATGGGTCATACCTCGTACAGATCGTAATGGGCCATATCTCGCGCAGTTCACAATGGGACATGCCTCGTGCAGATCGTAATGGGCCATATCTCGCGCAGTTCACAATGGGTCATACCTCTTGCAGATCGTAATGGGCCATATCTTGCGCAGTTCACATGGGTCATAATTCGTGCAGATCGTAATGGGCCATATCTCGCGCAGTTCACAATGGGTCATATCTCGTGCAGTTCACAATGGGTCCTATCTCGCGCAGTTCACAATGGGTCATATCTCGTGCAGTACACAATGGGTCCTATCTCGTGCAGTTCACAATGGGTAATACCTCGTGCAGATCGTAATGGTCCATATCTCGCGCAGTTCACAATGCAGGGTCATATCTCGCGCAGTTAACAATGGGTCATATCTTGTGCAGTTCACAATGGGCCATATCTCGCGCAGTTCACAATGGGGTCATATCTCGTGCAGATCATAATGGGTCATATCTCGCGCAGTTCACAATCGGTCATATTTCGTGCAAATTGTAATGGGCCATATCTCTTGCAGTTCACAATGGGTCATATTTTGTGCAGATTGTAATGGGCCATATCTCTTGTAGTTCACAATGGGTCATATCTCGTGCATATCGCAATGGGCATGTCTCTTGCAGTTCACAATGGATCATATCTCTTGCTAATCGTAATGGGCCATGTCTTTTGCAGATTGTAATGGCCCAAATCTCTTGCACATCGCAGTGGACCATATCTTTTGCGGATCCCCGTGGGCCATATCGGATTTTATCTTGTAATAAACCCATATCTCTTGAAGTTCGTAACGTGTCATTTCTGCTGCAGATTGTAACATGTCGTTTTTGTTGCAAGATATAGCGGACCGTTCCTGTGGCAGGGGTATAACGGTACATTTGCCTAGGAATATGTAACGCCGGATCATTTACGTAGCAATGTCGTGACAAGCTATTTACCCAACAGGGTATTATGGCCCATTTCTGTAACTGGCTGGGTGTATTCGTGAACTGAAAATGTTTCACAACTGCACCATGATAACATGAATCAGAACTAAACCATACACAAGTGTATCCACTGCAGAGACTACTGTGAAACAAAAATGTCTTTTTTTTATCTAATTTGTTAAATGATGACTTTCAAATGGAAATGGGTTTGGTTGTTCTTTTTTTAATGTGTATTGGGTGCCTAGTTTTCGAAGAAATTGTACTTCATTTACCTAGAAAACAAGTTTGTATCTAAAACAATTTTTTTGTGCAAATAAAATGTGTGTAATGTAAGCTTGCCTGAGTAGAACTGAAGCAAAAACAAAGTTCTGATTTGGTTGAAAAGGAGGGTGTCGCATTTAAAGCATTTTCCCTCAAGGAATAAAATGGTTTTCGTCTTATATTTGTCTGATTAAATTGGCAATGAATCTCTCTCTCTCTCTCTCTCTCTCTCTCTCTCTCTCTCTCTCTCTCTCTCTCTCTCTCTCTCTTTCTCTCTCTCTCTGTGTGTGTGTGTGTGTGTGTGTGTGTGTGTGTGTGTATGCTTGTGCGTGCTTGCATGCGCGCGCGCGCGCGCGTGTGTGTGTGTGTGTGTGAACGCTCGCGCATACATAGCACATGATTTTAGTCTTACGTTATCGTCAGCAAAAAACGGAAGAAGAAGATCCTGCATTGTTGCTTCAACCAGACATAGTGACCCCGCTCCCCTCCCTTACCCCTCCTCTACCTCTCCCTTCTACCCCACCCCCTTCCCCTAGACCCGCTTAAATGAATGGCGACTGTGTTCGGAGCTTTCTGTTAAGTGTTCTCGACCAGAATGATGTTACGTAAAAGAAATAAACAAGGCAGATTTACCATTCTGGCAAAGACCAGCAAAACGAACAAACAAACCCTCGATTTCCTGTTAGCGCTGAAAGTATTATTGAAAAAGGCAGGAGAACGAAAATAGAAGTGTTGTAGGCGGGTGTACACGCTAAAGAGGTTCGTTCATTATAGATTAAGACTTGCCACAAAGAAGTGTGGATGCGCAAGTGCAGCGGTGCAAGTGCTTGTGGGCGTATTACATTATGTATGTTGTGTTGTACTGTATTGTATCGACAGGGATACATTTTAGTCAGTATTGATAATTCATGAAAATATGTATTCAACAAATACCAAAAAAGGAAAAACATACATGAATAAATATACATACACAGTCTTCCACCCCTGTCAAAAAAATTTTGTAGTCACGAACACAGATACGTTAGGCAGTCTCTCTGTCATTGATACAAACCACAACCCATGTTCACTAAAGCATGCTTTGTCAGGGATCGACAGGTGCGCTCTGCAAACACATCTCTGACGCCACACATCCTTTAACAAGACCTTGCATCCGCCATGGTGCGGCCACAGCAGACGCGGTGGAGGAGTTTGCCTATCTTGACTCACGTGTCATCATGAATCTGGGCCGCAGCGGGCAAGTGATCTAGAGCTGACATCAAGTTCTTTTTGTTGTGTTTTTGTAGAGGTTGTCTCTCACCACTAGACTTTTCCAGGCATGTGTCCCACTTTATTTTTCTTTTTCCTTCCATGAATTTGATGGGAGACGTTGTTTTTAAAACTGATGTGGGGGGCGCAATAGCTCAGATGGTAGAGCGCCGGACTCGTAATCTTGGTGATCCTGGGGTTGCAGGTTCGAATCTCCGTCGGACCGTTTCAGTACGGGTGGGGGGGGGGGGGGGGGGGTCCCTCGGCGTTAACATTGGTTTTGACTCCATTTCCCATACAGTCCTTCGAATGAGATTATAAACCGAGGTTCCGTGTGTGAACGCACGCATAACATATTGCACACACGTAAAAAACCCATCACCAACTTTCGGAACAGAAGGCCAGTTTGGCCGTCGGTATGGATGACACGTTACACATAGCATGCACCCTGCGTAAGAAATGGAAAGAATGAAGGAAGTAAGGGATATGAGTGAACGATATTGAATGATATGGACTGGATGACACGGTAAACGACTGAATGAAGCGCTAGCTGGCAGCTCTTCAGTCGGCACTGCCCAGGTAGGCAGTCCGTTATGTAAACTAGTGTGGTTTGTAAAGCGCTTAGAGCTTGGTCTCTGGTCGAGAATAGGCGCTATGGAAATATTCATTATAATAATAATGATAAAGTGGGAGACAAGACCGATAAAATGTGTAAGCGTACAGGTCACACACACACACACACACACACACACACACACACACACACACACACACACACACACACACACACACACACACACACACACACACTGCTCGAGTGCATAGGCTTGTTTGTTTACACATACAGCAAAAAAAAAAAAAAAAAAAAAAAAAAAAAAACCAGCAACACAAAAAGCCAGCAGACTATGCCGGTGCCGCAACAAACGAATGATTGGCAGTGTTACTGCTGAGTGTTCATCACAGCAGTTCAGTGAACAATAGGAAATACATGGCACCACCAGTGTTCTCTCCAAACAACCTACTGCACTCTGGTTACCTTTCCGTGTCAGTATCTCACCAAACGCTGACATCACTGATTACAGAACCTGTAACGTGCGCAGGTCATCTTGTGGCTGTGTTGACACAGAAAAGGACCTTTCAGCAGCTAGTTTACCTGCATATATTGATCTATGGGATGGGGAAAATCCCGTTCCACATTTCTTCTGCTTCTTCTGTTCCCAGTAATGTCCAGCTGTGGCCGTTGAGTTACTGATACGTAGCGGTTCGGAATTAGCGCAGCATAAAAAAAAAAAAAAAAAAAAAAAAGGAGGGAGGGAGGGGGTTTTTTATTGATTTTGTATCAGCACTCTTAAGATGAATGTGCCGAGTGAAGGGAGAGTTTGCAGTCTCAAGGGGCAGGTGGTTCCAGTCTCGGATGGTTCTTGGGGAAATAAAGAGTATATCTGGGGTTGGCAGCGCGGCAGGGAAGGCGATGGCACACTGCTGGTCGTGGTGGTTTCTTGGTCTACTGGAGGCTAGGGACCAGACGTTCGAATCCCCCGGTTATCTTCATAAAAAGGTGTACTACCCGTTCCTACCCGTGTTCTCCTTGCCATGTCACCCCACCCGCTGCTGGTCGTGGTGGTTTCTTGGTCCACTGGAGGCTAGGGACCAGACGTTCGAATCCCCGGTTATCTTCATAAAAAGGTGTACTACCCGTTCCTACCCGTGTTCCCCTTGCCATGTCACCCCACCCGCTCCGCTCACTCTCCCCACCTCCCATCTCCATGTCACCCCCTGTTCCCTCCCTGTCAATCCCTCTTCCGCTCCTTGTGTTCCCCCTCCCCCCCCCCCATCTCAATTTCCCCCCCCCCCCCCCCCCCCCCCCCCCATCGCCCCTTTCCCCTTCTTTCTCCCATCCCCGTCCCTCCTGTTCTTCCTCCTTCCCATCTCCAATCGCCCTCCATCCCCATATCCTGTCCCTCCCGTCCCCCCTCCCCTGTTTCCCGTCATTTTTTCACCCCCTTGCTATCCCTCCTTCTCCCACCCCCACCCCTTCACTCTCACCCCGACCTACCAAACACCCTTTGCCGTATAAACTGTATCTTTGAGGATGCTCATCAGATTAGAAAAAAAAAAAAAAAACCAGTCCTGAATATGGTCTATGACCGAAACGTTGAAGATGTGTGTGTGTGTGTGTGTGTGCGTGCGTGCGTGCGTGTGTGTGTGTGTGTGCGTGTGTGTGTCTTTTTTCTGTTTTCAAATCTTCTGAGCATCCTCAAAGATATAGTTCGTATTGTTGACAGAAGATCGGCGGCCAAAAATCATTTCTCTTACCCTTTGCCTTAGGCAGACTTCAAAACAAGTGTCTGAACCCGGCATGGACCCACGGACCTTCAGATGAGTCCAGTGTACTCCCACTGGAGCTATTCAGGCTGACAGAATGCACGGGTGTAGGCCAAGGACGAGGAATGTTTGACTTTCTTAAAATCCCGACTTCGCTTTCTAGCACCAAAGTGAATCACTTCTGATCTTCCCAGCATGCCAAAGAGTCAACATTTGAAGAAAATCAGATGAACACGGTGGATTTGTAAAACCAAAAGCAAAGACTGCCAGTTACAAAGACAGACGGGACATCACCAGATACACACATTCGCAAACAGACTGAACGCGCTATATTATGCATATATACACATCCAGACACACACACACACACACACACACCACACACACACACACACACACATATATATATATATATATATATATATGCATATAGATACATAGATAATAGATTTTATGTTCTGTCCATCTGCCTTTTGTGAAATTCAACAAAAATGGGTTGCCTTGCCTATATACTCTTACCTCACTTTGCCCTCCCCTGCTTCGCTGCTGCCATCCGGTTTATCCATGAACTTAGCACGTGCGTTGCGTCAGCTGCTTTCTTGTCCGAGCCGCCCTCCAAAAGCTTCTCTTCGCTCTGATCCCTCATCACTGCTGCACGAGCGGAATACTGATGGGAGGCTGGAGGTGGGAAGAGATCAGAAGGTACGTGAATTATTCATTGGTTCTGTCAGCTAACTTCCTGCCTCCTTTCTCTTTGGATTGGACGGAACAAGAAATAGGTAGTGTCTTTTTTTTTAGTTTGATCTGCCTGTATGTGTGTGTGTGTGTGTGGGGGGGGGGGGGGGGGGGGGGGGGGGGGCGTGCGTGCGTGTGTGTGTTTCATTTGCTCGCTTCTTTTTTATTATTTCTATCCTTCTATGATAGAGACGTGTCTTTAAAGTAAACACACGTCACATACGCTAAATGATATGTTCAGCTTTTTGTGTTTTTACTTTGAAGAACACAAAAAAAATATTAGATTTGTTTCCTCTTTCGTCGGAAAACTGACATGGGTGAAGCTTGAATGGACAGAACACTTGAGTAAGACACTGGCTCAGCATACGCCAAATTTACTCTCATGCTGGTTAAGCGCTTATCCGTGAAATCCTTACTTACTGGATAAGCTCAAACTGAAATTGTCGCCTTGTGAAAAATGTACACTGCCTTATTCCTTCATTAACTTCTCTTCTTGAATGAAGAGGAAGAAAAGCTTTTTTAAACTCTTTCATCACCAACAGGATTCAATAATTACAAGAGTGAGGTGTTTTTAAGTCGCTCTCTGTCAACGCCTTTTCCTTCATCGTTTTTTTCGTTTCGTAAGATATTCTTCAGCTGATTTGGGTAAAAAGAACAAAAACCGCCGGAATGTGAATCTCTACCGAGTTTTCCTTCTTCCGTCGTCTCCAAAGATCAAAGATGCAGTGTGGAATGGATCAGTATGTCGCCTCGTATAAGATCAAAGATGCAGGGTGGAATGGATGGATGTCTCGCCTAGAATTCACACCATTCATCTTTATCGGAGTCACGTTGGCTCACACAGGTCGCTAAACATTTGGGCTGGGCTGCCCTCTCATTGCCCGCTTTTTATTGTCCACTGTTCCACGGAGTTAGTCTACCATCTGCATGTAGCCTTCCACATATGTGAAAAAACGTACGTGTGTGCGCTTCAAACTTGACAGTTCGACACTGTGTGGTGCGAAATGTGGTGAACGCACAGACAACCTGTGAGCAGCAGGCAGACACAGAGTCAATGAGACTAACAGGAAGTAGTGAATGCCTTCTTGAATGCAAGGGACGGAACTCCAACTAGGGAGAGGCAAGTATACTGATCCTGTCCGCTTGACGTCTTTGGCAACTTCGTGCAGAAGCTTCACTGCAATTGATGTCGAATTTTTATGCCCAGTCTCCCCGAGGTATTTTTGTTACATTGATGCCGAACGTGTAGAGAAAACAGACGAAAGAACAATGAATTAAATAAACACTGCAAAATGAAGTTCTAAACAAAGGTATAGGTCAATTGTTTTGATGAAAGAAGCGTACACTGAATGAGATAAGTAGTGAATGAATGAATGAACGAACGATGAATGAATGAATAATCGAACGAACGAATGAATGAATTAACTGATTGATGGGGAGCTACTCTGTGCTATCTAATGGAACATCTTATGGCGAACACCAGAGTGTAGCCAAGGAACAAAAAAGAATAAATGAACGAATAACTTTTTGATCAAGTACATAACAGAATTATTGAAACATGGTGTGTGTGTGTGTGTGTGTGTGTGTGTGTGTGTGTGTGTGTGTGTGTGTGTGTGTGTGTGTGTGTGTGTGTGTGTGTGTGTGTGTGTGTGTGTGTGTGTGTGTGTGTGTGTGTGTGTGTGTGTGTGTGTGTGTGTGTGTGTGTGTGTGTGTGTGTGTGTGTGTGTGACATAGCACACATGTCAACTGAGATGATATCCAAGATTCTTGTTTATTATTAATTGCAAATGCAGGCATGCATCGGTGTATGAGTACATAAGTGGGCGAGCGTGCGCGCGCGCGTGTGTGTGTGTATGTGTGTGTATGGTGCGTGCGTATGAGTGTGTGTGTGTGTGTGTGTGTGTGTGTGTGTGTGTGTGTGTGTGTGTGTGTGTGTGTGTGTGTGTGATAGACACACTGGTGCGGAATGTATATGCGGATAGTAATAATGTAACGCAGCTTAAACGGACATGTAAGGGAAAACGAAGACTACTAATACGCTAGAATACAGCTAGTGAAAGCAAATGATTATATTGATATCACACACACAGATACACACACACACAAAGATATACACACGCGCGCGCGCGCGCGGGCGCAGGCACGCACGCACGAACGCACGCATGAATGCACGCACGCACGCGCGTGCGCGCGCACACACACACACACACAACACACACACACACACACACACACACACACACACACACACACACACACACACACACACACACACACACACACACACACACACACACACACACACACACACACTCACACTCTGTGTCTCTCTCTCTCTCTCTCTCTCTCTCTCTCTCTCTCTCTCTCTCTCTCTCTCTCTCTCTGTCTCACATACACACACACACATACACGCACATGCACACGCGCGTGCACACACACACACACACACACACACACACACACACACACACACACACACACACACACACACACACACATACACACACGCGCGCGCGCGCGCTCGCCCACTTATGCACTCATACACCGATGCGTGCCTGCATTTGCAATTAATAATAATCAAGAATCTTGGATATCATCTCAGTTGACATGTGTGTGTTATCATTTTGTGTTTTCTGCTAGATAGAACCCGAAAGTGGCTCACAAACAGGTCTTTGTGGGCCTGCCTTGAAATTATGCCAGTTTTGGCTTTGGTTGGCGACGCATAATAATAATTCTTCCTTTCCGTTTAGCTGTGCGGCCGCTTCCCCTCTTGATATTCTGTTCTTCGAAGCGAGAGTGGTATGTTCGCCTCCTTTTTCCCTTCTGAGATGATTCTTGAAGTTCCTTGTTACGCCTCATCAGTCCGCGTGTTGATGTGTGAGCTCAGTTGGCATTGTCTGCCCGCTAATTTCCCTTGACACCTAATTTTGTCCAGGACGCTGCATCAGTGTGAGCTTCTCCGGTCGGAGGCTGTGCTTTTGCTCTGTGCCTATCCGGACTTCGCATTCCACACATTCCACTGAGTGGAGAACATGTTCTTTGAGTGGATCGGCATCAAGGCATGTTCCTTTTCAAACCTGTCTATGGGAGTTAGCCAGTGGAAGGCTTTCTACCTCCGGTGTTAAACTGCGAGTGGGTGAACACGAACGCGGCACACTTTCCCTGGATTGTTCCGCCATTGGGTGCCGTTTTGTCTCCCTCTGATGACCCAACTGTCAATGTATATCAGGATGTCGTCTTTTTTTATCGATTTTTTCCCCTCCTACGTGTTTCAGAATTCATGCATTAGTTTTACGCCCCCGCCCCTCTCCCTTTCTCCCCCCCCCCCCCCCACACACACACACACACACACACACTTCCTCCCTTCCCCCTCCGCTGTCACAATAATGTTTTCCAAGATCGAGGTCTTTAAGCTATTGCGTATTCATGTTATTTGTTTCTTTGGGGAGGGGGCGGAGGGGGAGGGGTAGGTGAACTGCTGGTTTTTTTTTTATAGTATTTTTTTTTCCTGGTTTACGAAACCTAGAGTCGTCTGGTGCTTTGCGGACTCTGATGAACGACCTATCCCGGCCTGATATCCACAGCTTCGAATGGAGAGAGACAGACAGACAGACGGACGGACGGACGGACGGACAGACAGACAGACACAGAAACCGACACAGTCACAGACACAGCCACAAATTGACAGACAGATAGACAAAACAGAAAGACATATAGACAGAGACATAGATCCCTCTGGGCAAGAAAAAAAAATCGATATATAGTAAAAAGCAAATAATAATACAAACACACATGAAAAAAATGGAACAATTGCTTGCATGAGAACCTTTGACAAAAGAAGAAAGAAGAAAAAGAAACCAATAAATAGACACCACCACCACCACCACCACTACCAAGAACAACAAGAAGAAAACACAATAATCAGGGCAGGGGGGGGGGGGGGGGGGGGGGGGGGGGGGGGGGAGAGAGAGAGAGAGAGAGAGAGAGAGAGAGAGAGAGAGAGAGAGAGAGAGAGAGAGACCGATGGACCGACCGACCGACCGACCGACTGCAATAGATAGTCAGAGATAAGGAAGAGATAAGAAGAGAAGGACAATGAAGCAGACATGGAGAAACACCCCAAAAAAAACTTGAAAAAAAAAAAAAAAACACATGAATGGTATGGGATGATCAGTGCAATTTGCATAGAATTGAGTCAACTTCGAACATCACATAGTTGTTGAATTAAATCTGAATTGAGAGTTTTCAATACATTTTAGGGTATAGTGCAGTCAAATCTGAGACATTCATAAGATATTTTTGAAAATTAGACTTGAATTTTTTAAAGTTTGATTGATTTTTTTAGTTCTTGAGGAATATGGTTCCATAGCCAACCTCCAGAATACGCCAAACTAGACTTGTATAGATTAATCATTGCAAACGGGAGGTTTATTTTATGTGAATGTCGATAGTCGTTAAAAGTGAACATATTTGTCAGAGAAAGTGGAGCATTTCCATGGAGTACCTTATGCATAAAGAGCCCTTTATTGTATAGAAGTTTGGCTTTGAATGGGATGGGAGAATGCCTGATTGTTTATAGTCTGAGTCTGCCAGCGAGGATGGTCGACCTAACGTTACTTTGACAGCTCTTTTGTGAAGGCTAATTAGTGGTTTGAGTGAATTATTGCTCGCTGAGTCCCAAAGCGTTGAGGCATAGTCAATAAAAGGCTGAATGTAAGAGTGAAAGAATAGTTTTCTTGCATGCAAATTTAAGAAGTTCTTAATCCTTTTTAGAAGATGTAGTTTTCTTGCAACGTTTCTAGATAAAGACTCTAAGTGTTTTGACCAAGTAAGATTATTATCTATTGTTATTCCCAAGACTTTGTGACTGGTTACTTCTTCGACGTTTTCGTTAGAAATGCAAAGTACTGGCAGATTCTGGCTTAGAGTTTGACGTTTCTGTCTAGTAGTTATCATCATGAATTTAGTTTTATGAGGATGGAGAGCCATGTGATTAAATCGTGTCCATTTAACCAAGAGATTGATGTTTTCTTGCATGTCACTGCAAACCTGTTTGGCATCAGAATTACTTGTGTCTAAGGTTGTGTCATCAGCGAACATTTCACTGTTATTTTCAAGTACAATGGCAGATCATTGATGTAAAATGAAAACAATAGAGGACCTAATACCGACCCTTGTGGGACACCAAATTTGTTGGGAAGAAAATCAGATTTGTATGTGTTTACGGACACAATTTGTTGTCTGTTGGAGAGAAAAGATGAAATCAGTTTCAGGGTTTTGTATGATAGCTTATACAAAGTTAGTTTTCTGAGTAAAAGTTCATGATTTATAACGTCGAAAGCTTTTGCGAAATCTACAAAGAGAATTCCTGAAAATTGCTTGTTGTTCATGTTTAAAAGCCATCTATCTATTAACTTAGTTAGCACTGTGTGGCACGAATGGTTTTCTCTGAACCCTGATTGATTTGGGTGAATTAAATCATATTTTTCTGCATGGGAATGGAGACATTTATTGATGTGGAGTTCTAATGGTTTAGAAAGAACTGATAGAATCGAAATAGGTCGATAATTTGATGGATCAGTAGTGTTTCCTGATTTGTATATTGGTATATTTTTTTTGCTTTTTTTAAGGTATCTGGAAAGCATTGTTTATCTATACAGAGGTTGTAAATGTAAGTTAACGTTTCTGCGATAACGGGTGCAGAGAGAGCTTTAGAATTTTGCCATCTATACCGTCAATTCCACGAGTGGCTGTCTGCTTCAATCGCCTAAAGGGGACGCGAGAACAGAATGAACATCTAGAAGGCTGATATCTAAATCTGAATGGATGTTTTTTTTTCCCCTGCAGTATTTTTGTAATTCTTCTAGGTCATTATCATTTGATTTATCATCATGAATTATTTGATCTGCTACTGTTGTAAAATAGTGATTTAGTTTACTGGTAGATATATCATTCGTTATGTTTGAAACAGAGGAAATATGTTTTTTGTTAATCCATGGATGGCTTTCCATACGGACTTGCTGTCTTTCTTTTCACTAATTAAGTTTAGAAAATATTTCTTTTTCTCTGCTCTAATGAGAGATGTTACTTTTATTTCTTTGTTTTTTGTATTCTTCACGAGGGCCATTTTTTAACAGGTACTCTCTTTGGTAAATAGCGTTCTGTATCTCTTTTGTTAGCCAAGGAGGTTTTATCTGATGTTTGACTCTTTTGGGTTTGGGAGCGGGGCATGTTTGTTGTATACAGTATAGAAGATGGAGTACCAAACTTCAAGAGCCTGATTGGGTTCTGTATATTGATACACTTTATTTAGAGGGGGAATTTAAAAGGTCAGAGAGAGAAATTTGTCACTATCAAATTTTGAAAAGTTTCTAAAAGGTAATCGTTTTATGGTTTAACCTTGGAATTTTGATACCCTTTTTTGACCAAGTGCAACAAATTGGGAAGTGATCACTGCATCCATAACAGGTACACTAGTCTCAAGAATGGTTTCTGGATTTGTAACATATAAATGGTCTATCAGTGTTTCAGATATCTCAGTGACCCTCGTAGGAGTTTTGATTAGTTGTGTGTGAGACCAAGTGACTCAAAAAAAAACATAGTTCCACTGTTTATTTTTATTTTTAGTAGATCTATATTAAAATCCCCTAATATCATGATGTCTTTGGATTCATCATGTGCGTTTTCCATCATTAAACGTGAAACGGTCAATCCAGTCGACATGTTCAGCTGGATTTCTGTAGAGAAAACATATAAGTATAGGCTTATTAAATTTAAGCTGGATCTCAATCCAGACTGTTTCTACGTTATATTGCTCTAAAAAATGCATCCTCTGGAATTTTTTACTGACTGATGAAGATATACCATAATACCAGTTTCCATGTTTTGTTTAGGATCTCTACGAACAACATTATAACCTGGAATTGCAGTGTCATTGTTTGATATGAGACCGGACAGATGTGACTCTGAAAATCCAAATATGTGAAAATTTTTTTCCCGAATTTGATATTACTGACGCTATTTCAGTCATTTTGTTAATCGCATGGTTCACATTGAGATGCCCAACTCTAAGTCCATCTCTTTTCAGCCAAGGGTTGTTGTCTTCTGTCATATCTAATATAGTCAATACAATAACAAACTAAGCACGCAATGGCAATAACAAGCAGACAAAACTCTTACAGACTAACAAGTAGATCTGACTGAGACAAATAAGAAAAAAATTGTCAAGGCAAACTGGATGACTACACAATTAATAGCAATGAAAGAAGAAAAAAAAAAAACAAAACATTCAATTGTAGATCAATAGACAATGACGAATACACGAAAGGACAAAAGCAATAAGCTGAAAATTCAAAAGCAAAAGTGTATATAGAATATTAAAATAGCTTCAAAATTTCAGCAGAAAAATTGTACCGTATTCCAAATACGTTACCAGTCACAATCAACTTTCTCGAGTGAGATCACGACTATAGTACATGCAGAGCCGGCAATTCAACACACACACACACACACACACACACACACACACACACACACACACACACACACACACACACACACACACACACACACACACACACACACACACACACACACACACACACACACACACGCCTGCGCACATACATGCATGCAAGCACGCACGCACACACACACACACACACACACACACACACACACACACACACACACACACACACACACACACACACACACACACACACACACACACACACACACACACACACACACACACACACACACACACACACACACACACACACACACACACACATGTGCTCGCGCACGTGCACGAGAGTCCCTTATCAATATTCACAGGAACAACTTCATTCAAATCACTGTTGTGACAATAGCTGCGATGCCATCCTGCACAGTTCAAGAGCATAGGCATTTACAACATTTCCATCAGAAGCCGGATGATTAGACCTTTGACCAGGAATATTTTGTGGGTATGTTGGGTTTTGGAGGGAAGCGGAATGTTCATTAGAATAATCCCGTTCATGACTAAAGTGGCTAGACGGGGGTGGGATTCGGTCTGCTCTGTTTACATTGCTGGGGAGAGAGGGATCTGCAGAACATGGATCCCTGGGAGTTGGACGGGAATTCAAAGATGGGTAGTGAAAAAGAGATGAAGATTTGGGTAGTTTGGGGGGTAACGTGCGGTATTTCTGAAATTGCGATGGAGGGAATTAATTTGAGAAGTATTATTATTGTCAGTGAAAAAATTTCTTGGTGTCTCTTGTTGCGGCATACTCAGATAATAGTCCCTTGACGGATTATTTCTGACTGGCACCTTTCTCTGCGATATATCGGGAAAGCCGGGGGTATGTTTCCAAAGTCTGGTTGTGTAGTCTGCCATGTGGTTTTCAAGTCTGCTGCCAGTTTTGCTGTGCCTTTGACGCTTGGGTGTAGCAGGTCTTGGTAAAACGCAAGACGAGGGGCTCCGGCGGGAGTGGTGAACGTGGGATCATGGTCGATGAAAGTTGCACCCACGTTCTCACACACAGTCTGCAGATTACAGTTGGACGGTCGGATGATGCTGTTCAGATGATGCCGACCTCTGGCAGGGATGATGGAGCTGAAGGTTAGTTTGGCATTTGGAAATGTTTTGCAGCACAGTGTAATAAGGTTCATCCAGTCTTCCTTTAGAACGATCCCTGAACGACAGGAGTTCACCCCGACGTGGACAGTGACATGTCTCTGCTTCGGCAAGGGCTGGAGTGACAACAGCCAGGAAATCAGGTCATGTACTGTCATCCCCGGCACGCAAATCTTATACATGAACTCATTCCTTGGGGCCAGTCTTCTTGGATTGACGTATCGGAGAATGGAGTCACCAATCATTAACATTGTTGCTCTTTCTGGAATAGAAGAGTTTTCAAAATGGTCACGGGGGATGGGTTGGTTGATTTGGGGGGTTCCTGTCTGGAGATTCTTGATAGCTCTGGTGCGATGTTTTCATTCGTTTCATCCACGTTTTCCAGCACAGAATACGTGTTTGTGACAGGTACGGCGTACCTTAGATCGTAGTTTTCCTTTTCTTCACGTGTTTTCTCCGGCTCATCATCAGAGGGATGTGTATCTGTCACTGATTTTGTGAGGATATTTTCAACATTGACCTGAGGGTCACTTGACTGGAGTGACAGTGTGCCAGGTACAGACCGACGCAGATCTTTGTTTTCAATTGGACTACGGGACGAGGGAAGTTCCGTAGATGTGGTTTGAATTCCAATGGTATCTGTTTGCTTTGCTTTCTTTAGTCTCTTTATCTCAGATTGTAGTGTCCCTAACTGAGTTTTGCAAGAGTGTACTTCTCTGTCTAGGCGGCTCTTTTCCTGTTTTAGACTGGTTATTTGTGATTTGAGTTCGTTAATGTTGCTGTTCATCGTTTCAGTTACGTCTTTACAGAAAATGTCAATTTCATTTTTTGCACGAATTCTTGCGTCTTCTATGTGCTTAGACGTTCTGTTGTCTAGTTCTCTTTGCATGGTATGAAGTTCTTCCAGCTCTCGTTCGAAGTGGTCCCAACGAGTTTTGCAGAGGGGTGATAGGTGTTTTGGAGGACAAATTAGACGTTTTGGAGTCAGACACAGAGCTCGTCTGCGCGTATTTTTTTCCCTTTTTGTTCTTCAATCCAGGTTTGGGGGTTTCAGTCTTTGTGTCGGGCTTTAGTTTACCAACATCATCTTCATCTGGATGTTGTGAAAGTCGTGCAGAACATGAGGAAAGTGAAGACAAACCCTTGTCCTGTTCATCACTTACTTCCTTGGGCAGTGATGGCGTTGGAGGGAAAATAATCACTTTGTTTGTGAAATCACCATCGGAATTAAATTTTCATCAGACAACAAGGAAGTTGAAAAGCAATGCAAAGGGGAAGCAGTTTGCATGGGAGTACACACGGTGGGAGAATCTGGCATTTCTAATTCAGGATTCTGAACACTGGGGGTTCCAGGAAAACAGGTAACGAATGTGATGGGTGTGTGGAGCAAGGATTGGGTCAGTTGAGAGATGTCCCTGTTCTCCAAGAAGGTGGTGACGAAAATTTTGAGAACTTCGCACTCTCGTCGATCCCAGTTCACACACTCTCTACCCTGACAGAGGAGAGTTCCGTGTAAATCATGAGTAAAAAATAATGAGATTGTCACACATTTTACAGCATCACAATAGAGTCGGAACTTGGTTTGCGCTAGATTGCTGGGAAGAGATTCCTGCATTAAAGAGTCTGTTGTAGAAATAACAGTACCTCTGGCATCATAGTCAATTATTTCAAACTTAATTCTTGGTTCATTTATTGCTGAATATCGGTAAATAAGACTATTCCTCCACACTGCCAGTTCATCACTGGAACAGAAAAATCGCTTCTGAATCGTGTCTCTGGTAGGCAAAAGCTTCCTGCTTTTCCGTTGTCTGGATAACAGTCAGCCATGTTAAAAACACAATCACGAAATAACAACTACATATCACTCAGACAACACTGATCCATTCGGTTACCAGACTCTTCTGCATGTTTCATAAGTATTTTTCCATTTTTTCCTTACGGCACCATGTTCATTTCTTTTTTATAATGAGAAAAAAAGTTTTCAAGCGCCTGTGTTGTTATTTACAAGAGCCAGACAGCTTTCTGCACACGCCAGTTATCCTTGGACACAACACAGGGCTCAGCTTGTCAGTCCTGTTGCACGTGCAGCCAGAAAGAGAGCTCCGTGAATAATGTTTATGATGAAGATCGAACTAATTCCTTCACTGCGCCATATGAATTAAAAACTTGCTAATTACAGACTTGCTGTTGATTAATTCATAGAAGCGACTTCACTTTATACGGCACACACCTTTCACAAACCACCATGCAAAATTATTCCACGATCAGGAAAGTCTAACCAGTGCATTTTGATTCAGAATGTAGAGAGCTGAAACACACACGTTTACACACTCGAGGAAGCACGCTCAGAGAGAGAGAGAGAGAGAGAGAGAGAGAAAGAGAGAGATACAAAGACAGAAAGACACAGAGAGAGATAGAGAGAAAAATAGAGACAGAGACGGAGACACGAAGATTGAAAGAGAAAGAGGGGGGGAGGGGGGCACAGACAGACAGGTAGAGACAGACAGACAGACACAGGACAGACAGAGGGAGACAGACAGACAAAGAAAAGTGTAATCCCATGGTTGTCAGAAAGGTCAAACCCCAGTCTAAGGGGGATGGGGAATGGGGAATGGGGGGTGGGGGGTGGGAGGAGATCAGAAGACATGATTTGTACAAAGTGATTTTTAAAGTAATAGTGTGCATATGTCCAACTAGTCTACAGTAGTGCTCCCCGTCGTTGGAGTAATTATCAAAAGAACAGAGCAAAATTCATAAGTGTTTTCATGTCTCTCTGGCATAAGTAACACCGGTAGGAGTTTCGACACACTCTCGTAATACTTGTAATCGATCTATTCAAGCCCTTATTGTGCACTATTGAAGACAAAATGAATTCCTCCCTGTACATAACCTGTCCACACGATCAAAAAAATCTAATTTTCAGATTACCTATGTTTATGTCTCTGGTAGAAAACGACAACATCAATATCCCAAACCTATTTTTTATCTAAACATTTCCAGTAAAACGGCACATCTTCACAACGTTTCTTTTTCTCCACCAAATGATCGATTTTCATTAATCTATGCAAAGAAAATACTTCACTCTTCCCCTATGCTGACTATATTCTTGTCACCTGCATGCAATACCTGGTAGTTTAAAACAGGCCAGGAATTTCAATGCAACCAAATCCTGCTCCATACAAAAAAAAATTCTAAACACGAAAACCCTTTATGTACGACAGTTACCCGCGAGAGAGACAGAGAGGAGAGAAAGAGAGAGAGAGAGATAGAGCGGGGGTGGGGGGGGGGGGGGTTGGGGGTGGGGGGGGGCTTCAACATAGGCATTAGCTATTAATGTACAACACTCACTTAAATTACGGCGATGATTTTTAGATACCCTTTCGTTGACTTCATATTTAAACCTAACACATTTCGCCGACTTCCAAGCCCTTTTATTCACTGATGAAAATAAACAGAAAAAAATTGTTTTAGTGTTTTTGTCGACCAGAGTCTGGAACCATTGTCACGGGGTCTTCGAACTTCGTAGACGGCTGGAGTAACCGCTGGGCCACCAGATTCCCAACCTGAAACAAAGGACTGGAACAAAGCGTTGCTGGAAACCAGACTGTAGGACAGCCTAGGATGAACAGCGGGCATGGAATTATGAACAGTGCAGAGAGAGAGAACTTCTTTGTAACTTGGAAGAAAAAGCAAAGAGAAAATTCGGTTTAAATAATGTACGTGTGTGAGAGAAGGAGATGCTTGAGAAATGTGACCCGTTTGAGAAGACGAGGGCGATGGAGTGGGAGTGGAGGTGGAAGGAGTGAGGAGTTAGTGCGGGGAGGGGAGGGGGGGAAGAAGAATGAGAGGAGGGGGCGGGAGAAGATGGGGGTGGAGGGAGTGAGGAGTGAGTGGGGGGAGGGTAGGGGGGCCAGAAGAATGAGAGGAGGGGCGGGAGGGGGTGGGGTGGAGGGGAGTGAGGAGTGAGTGAGGGAAGGGGGGCCAGAAGAATGAGAGGGGGGGGATCGGGAGGGGGGTGGGGGTGGAGGGGAGTGAGTAGGGAGTGAAGGGAGGGGTAGCGGGGACAGAAAAATGAGAAGAGGGAACAGAATGGGGATGGGGGTGGGGAGTGCTGTCGGGAGGCGTGGAGGGTACGAAGGATGCAGCAGTACTTTGTCATCCAGGAGGAGTCTCCGAGGTCTCATCATTTTCTGGCCGCTGACTGGCACCGGCAGTCGTGAGACGGATGACTGTCGTAAAAGTACCATTCCGACTGTCGGTCTGTCTGTCTGGCTGTCTCTGTCTTGGTCTGTCTGTCTATCTGACTGTCTCTCTGACTCTCTGTCTGTCTGACTACCATTCTCTCATCTCTCTCTCTCTCTCTCTCTCTCTCTCTCTCTCTCTCTCTCTCTCTCTCTCTCTCTCTCTCTCTCTCTCTCAAATTTAGATAGAAAATAGACAAAAAACAAACTTCTGTTGAATCAAAAGTAACTATTTCAAAAATATCTATCAGAGTCACCTACAAAAATACTGCCAGTGGATGAGTGGCGTCTTCAAAAGATTAAAAAAAAAAAAACAGAAGGGGAGAGATATGTCTGAAGTTATTGACGATTCCATTTTAGAAGACTGGTATGGACATTCCGGAGAAATAAAACGCAATGTCAGGACTGATTCGAATAAGCGCCCGGAAGGAAAAGCTAAAGACAAGAGGAGGGACATGTTAAAGCATTCACCTAGCCTCTTTCTGAACAAAGTGAGAATGCAGCCGAGAAATAAAACGATGCAAAAATCTTCTGAAATACATAGGTTTTCAGCGTAAATGTTGAAAGCAGAAGGAAAGCGTTCAACCACTTCCCTGCAAAAAGTTGTTTAACTATTTACCCAGGTTAAATATAGGTATAACCTAGGTTCCTATGCCATTCAATGATACGAGATGGTATGGTCATACAACATGGTCAGCATGACTTGCCAGAACCTTTTAACAAGGAACAGTGTGGGGAGGCAGAAGGAGAGGAAGACAGACAGAGAAAGAGATGGAGGGGGGAAACATCAGTGCATGGATTGGCCTCACAATCGGCAACTGCCTAAGAGTGTCATAGAAACCGAGATGAGTGGAGGAAGCTGATTGCAAAGTCTTCTGTGGCGCCCCAACGGTCAAGACTCCGGGACAGGCGAAGGTGAAGGTGAAGGTTATTATCCAAGAGACTGGGCAAAAGTCACAGAAATACGCAACGTTCAAAAGAGCGATAAAGATAATGCTGATAATTATGGAGGCGTTTCACGGATTAGCAAAACGACGTATCTATTTCTTAACTCACGTTCGTACAAATAGCTCGAAGATCGACATTGTGTTATTACAAATTAGACCCGTTTCAGCGAAAATAATTCAGCCGTTGATCAAAATTATGGTCACATTGTATTCTGTTGAACGTAAGGTCTTAACACTCGAGGGAGAAACTTTCTACGACCTTCTCCAATTTCAGCGCACAAAAATAGAAGAAAAAAAGAGAACATTTCAGTCGGAATATCACAGCAAATTACTGGTAGCCGAAGGAATTGCTACGGGTGAAGGCAAATTTTTCAGTGATCTTCAGTCGGTACGTAAATCATCAATAAATGACACTTATTTTTTTTAATGCATAGACTTCTTTAGCTGACTCACTGGAGTGTGACAGGATTGCGTTATCATCCAACACTGTTTACATTATCTTTAAACCAGTTAGCAAACTCAATTGTTAAAAACCAGCGGTCATGATGTTCAACTCCTGGCAGCTACGATGGAATTGTTATCATTGTTATTTGCTGGCGATGTTGAACTATGACACACTACTTCTAGATGCTGGCAAAGCCCAGCAGAACTTTAAAAAAGTATGCTGGGATCATTTGAAAATGAGAGTCAACAAAGAAAAAACCACTCATCATGACTTTTGAAACAGAAGGACCTGGCAAGGAACGAAAGATGGACCTATGATGATGACCTGGCATGGAACGAAAGATGGATCTATGATGATGACCTGGCAAGGAACGAAAGATGGATCTATGATGATGACCTGGCAAGGAACGAAAGATGGATCTATGATGATGACCTGACAAGGAACGAAAGATGAAAGATGGATCTATGATGATGATGACCGACTAAAAGTCGAAAAACGATC
>JADBJO010001615.1:377500-382500 GCA_016801955.1 Conus betulinus
TTACGAGAAATGAGCGAAGCTGACATAGTGGCCGGTAAGGCAGACTATAGCATGAATATTATTACATTACAAAAAAGGAAGAATACGACCAGAAGCATCAGTATTACAAGAAAAAACATAACACTATGCAGTAAACATCGCAGAATGAAGGTGAAAGTGCACCACACATTAGAACACGAATAAACCCAGACGCTTTGTATCAAATGCTAAAACATTAAGATCAGCAAGGGACTGCCCATCTGTTTAAAAAAAAACACAGGCAATGTGTTGGGGGGGGGGGGGGGTAGGAGAATGGAGGCCCCACTGTTCAAAAAGAAAGAAAAATGGGAAAAATAAACAAAAGTGGAAAAATTGGAGGTTGGATGACAAAACAAAACAAACGAAAAAAAAAGACGATCTAAGGTCAAAAGACACTTGACAGATCATTTCAAAAAAACATGAACTAGGTCACCAGACTAACGACATTCTCCCAGTTGCAGAATGAAGTCAAAAGAGTGGAAGTGGTGGCACAGCAAGACGAAAAGTTTCGGAATAAAAGCCAACGGCCGGTCAAATGCCAGCAGTGTTTCAAGACTGACGCTGACAAATTGGGCCGATAGCTTTTGGGTCATTCCTACAGCAGTCGGAGCGACTGAATACATTTATCAGCTGAGTCCGTAACCATTGAAGGCGTCCATGGCTCATGCTTCATGTATGCAAGCTCGTGTTTGCATGTATGCTAAGTGTGTGTGTGGGGGGGGGGGGGGGGGGGGGAGATGGGAAGAAGGGGGGGGAAGGGGAAAGGATGGGGAGGGGAATGATAGTGTTACGTACACGTGTGTGAAAGTAGTATGTATATGATTTCAGCATAGCGCATCTTTCGTTGAAAGCTGATATGCTCTTCAGAATTGCTAGACAGAGCAAAGAGATTAGATACAGTCTTACGGCGCATCTTTGGTTGAAGGCTGATATGCTCTTCAGAAATGCTACACAGATCACAGAGACTACATAAATTATAGTGTTACTCCTGCCTGCTTGATATGAAATAACAATTAAAAGAGTTTGATTGGTGCGTAGTTAATGACTCAGTAGATCGCTGATGAGTGATTTACTTTGTTCATTGGTGCGTCAGATAGATAGTAAATCAGCTAGTGATTTTGATGACCTATCTAGGTAGGTGCCGACGAGAAAATCATGGACGAGGGATGGGTACCCCTCCGGTGGTCTCTCACTGTCCTTCATTGAATGAAGTACACATCCAGTCAGTCACAAACACACCCACCATACACATTGGATGAAGTACACACCCAGTCAGTCAAAAACACACCCACCACCCACATTGGATGAAGTACACACCCAGTCAGTCACAAACACACCCACCACCCACACTGGATGAAGTACACACCCAGTCAGTCACAAACACACCCACCACACACACTGGATGAAGTACACACCCAGTCAGTCACAAACACACCCACCACCCACATTGGATGAAGTACACACCCAGTCAGTCACAAACACACCCACCACGCACATTGGAAATCCACAGACTTCCCACGACACTAAAAAGCCCGCCCTTCCCGAACCTACCATTGGTTCACAGGGAGGGGGGAGGAGAGAGAGAGAGAGAGAGAGAGAGAGAGAGAGAGAGAGAGAGAGAGAGAGAGAAGGCGGACGAGATACGCAAATGAGTGCAGGGGAGATAATTTCCACCGGGTAAGGTGAGGTGGAATTAACAAGAGAATGTCTGGCCTGCTTGCAGCTTGCCTGGAAGAAGGGGGGGGGGGGGGGGGGGGTGATGGTGGGAGGAGGAAGGCAGAGGTCGTTGGGTCCAGGAAAACACTTTTTTTTTTTTTTACTGATAGGTACCGTGACATGCAGTCTCTGGCTTGTCTGTCTGTGTCGGTCTCTCTGACTGCTCTGCCCATCGCTGTCTGTTTCATTCTGTATTTGTATGTATGACCTGTTTGGACCATGCTTTCTATACGTTTTTCGTGTCTTCTTATTTTTCGTTGTACCCATGTCTCTTTCGTGTTCTTGATACATGAATGAATAAGGAAACGATGCAGACCAGCTACTCAAAACTGAATTAGCGAAAGAAATCAAGTGAAATTAAAACTGGCACCGAGGATTAGTCATTATTATCAACATAAAGAACTCTTCCCCCCTCCTCTCTCTCTCTCTCTCTCTCTCTCTCTCTCTCTCTCTCTCTCTCTCTCTCTCTCTCACTCTTTCTTGCCGATACCATTACCATCATCATCATCATCATCATCATCATCATCATCATCCTGATCGCAAACTGCACCAACAATCCTAAACATACAGCAAACATCATCATATAGTCACTGTTTAACCAACTTCCAGGGAAGTGTGTGTGTGTGTGTGTGTGTGTGTGTGTGTGTGTGTGTGTGGTGTGTGTGTGTGTGTGTGTGTGTGAAAGGGTGGGCTACTCTGTCTTTTGTCCTTTCCTCACCGTCGCCCCATCAAACACACAGCCACCCCCCACACCCCCACCCCCCACCCCCACCCACCCTTTTTCCCACCCCCCACTCCCCGCCAACTGTCCTCGTCCGCCTCCAATTTTGTTATCGTTGTTGACAGCTTTATACCTTTATGATTGTGAATGTATGTATGCTTTTTGTCAAGCCTTTATATATATGTGTGTGTGTGTGTGTGTGTGTGTGTGTGTGTGAGAGAGAGAGAGAGAGAGAGAGAGAGAGAGAGAGAGAGAGAGCGAGAGAGAGAATCATGTACTCCATAATCGTGTGTGTTTTATCATTTTCTATCATTTTTCTCTCTTCCTTTCCTTTAAATCTCATCGCATAATGTAGCTTAACAAGGACAGACTGGAAGATCAGCTTTTCCCGAGTTCTGAGGTCTGATCTCTCTCTCTCTCTCTCTCTCTCTCTCTCTCTCTCTCTCTCTCTCTCTGTCTCTCTCTCTATTTCTCTCTCTCTTTCTTTCTCTCTCTGTCTCTCTGTCTTTCTGTCTTTCTCTCTCTCTCTCTCTCTCTCTCTCTCTCTCTCTCTCTCTCTCTTTTCACTCTCCCTTTCTCTCTCTCTCTCTTGATCTGTCTCTCTTTCTCTCTCTCCCTCTCTCTCTCTTTCTCCCTCTGTCTCTCTCTCTCCCTCTCTCTTTATCTCTCTCTTTCCCTCTCTCTCTCCTCTCTCTCTCTCCTCTCTCTCTGTCTCTCTGTCTTAGTGAAGAACAATGTCCAGTCTCATGTAACTCTTACTAATGACCTGTGGATGGTTTGACCCATTCTGGAAAGGTCTACGGTGCACTCATAGTCATCCACTCCATACAGTGTACCCTTGATCTAAGCTCTTGGTGTCACGGCTGTTGCAGAGCATGGCTTGCGGTCTCCCGCCGCGTAGACTTTCGTTGCTGGGAGATCTGTTGGCGCAGCGTTTCTTCTGGCAGCGCTAACCGCACGTGCGATTTCCATACGTGTTTGGTTGTGTGTGTCCGTGTGTACCGTCCCTGGGTTAACGCTGCTTTGCATGAACTCCAGGACATGCGCCACCGTTCGCTTGCCCTGACTGAGTATTTCACTGGATCCAGGCAAAGATTTGGCTTTGGCTTTCTTAGCCACTTTCCTTACTTCGTTCAGTGTTGGTGTCTTTTTTTTTTTCTGGCGCTGCTGCAGGCAGCACTAAACTCTGGATCTCAAGTGATGCTTTCGCTCGTTTAGTCGGAACATGTTTTCCTGAGATGTTGCTCAAATTTTTATGTTCACTGTGATTGTCCCTGATTGCAGTGGCTTGAATACTTTTGGGCGAACTGGAAGGGGTCGCTAAAGAAGCAGCAGTCTTGGGTTTTCTTCCTTTTTTTCCTCCTTATTGTTGTTCTGCTTTCAGGTCTTCCCAGAGCCCGTCTAGTCCTTTCTTCTCAACTTCTGAGGGCGCTTTCATCTGATTCTTGATAATTCTCTTTTTCTTCTGGATGTGATCCATATCTTGCTGGCGTCTGAATGTTTGTAACAGGTGCAGGTATTTTCATCTTCGGTTGATTCACTCCATAGGCGTCCCTAGCGGTTCCTATCGCAGTTTCTCCAAATGTGGCTAGTTTGTGTTCCACTGTGCTCTTTCCTGTCAGCACATCCACTTTGTTGACTGTTTGTTGTCATCTAATTTTACCCACTTCTCTTTGCACTTGCCAGTGACAAGTTGAGTTTCCGACGTTTGACGTGTGTACATATTCCACGTCTACTAATCAGCGTGGATGGCCTTGACATTGTGGTTTGAATCCTGGCCTTGGTTTTCCGTAGACTTCTTTTCTGGAGCAGCTCGCTGCTATTCATTCATCAGAGTCTTCAAACTGCTTTATTTTGTTCTGTGGATCTTCATGCCGCGCTAAATGGACACTTTTCTTCCACAGAGACATGGACGTTCCACTTGTTTTATTACTCAAGGTCGTTACTGGGCTGGCGCCGATGGATTCATCATTCCCTTTCCTGGGAGCATCTTTCGTTTTTGGTCCTCGTGGCGTGTTGAAGAAGGGCAGGATAGGAAGCCAGCCCACACAGCCCCGTAGTCTTTCCCAGTGTCATCCGTTCTTTCGCAGACGTCCTCCGGACTATTCCCGGGAGTCAGGGATCTAACTATGTGGCAGTACAATAGGAAGAAACTATGGGGAGCATTTGACAGCAGAGGGTCTTCAGAGGAGAAACTCTCCTCAGACAAGTGTAATGGCCTTGAACTACATTGACTCAATATTTCATCCGCCACGTAAGGCGTTGCTGTGCATTTATAGATATTGTCTTATTTGTTTTTTTATGTCTTAGCTATTTCTTTATGTCTTGGTTGTTTCTTTATAATCTTTCTTTTTACGTATTGACAGCCCTGAACGGGCCCTTTTGTGATCGGCTGGGGCTGTTATAACAAACCTAAGCGACACTGAACTAAACCAAAGAGACGGCAGACGAACGGACAGACAGGCAGACAATTCGTGCACTCCTCGCAGCCCCTCCCGCTACAGTCCAGGCTCGCTCGCGACACGACCCGCCTTCACGCACACAC
>JADBJO010001615.1:385000-392500 GCA_016801955.1 Conus betulinus
GTGTGTGTGTGTGTGTGTGTGTGTGTGTGTGTGTGTGTGTGTGTGTGTCTGTGTGTCTGTGTGTGTGTGTGTGTGTGTGTGTGTGTGTGTGTGTGTGTGTCTGTCTGTGTCTCTGTGTGTGTGTGTGTGTGTGTGTGTGTGTGTGTGTGTGTGTGTGTGTGTGTGCTCTCACGCCCATGCGCCTGCCGCTCTCATACAAGATATAACTGTGGAACAATTTCTGTCATGGGAAGGTGGATTCAAGATCTGAGAAGATAATATCCCCACCCATCCCCTGGACAATTTTCTTGTCCGACTCTCCAACAGAACTGGAAGACCTACTGCCAAGATTTGATCTCAGTCCTGCCATTGCTTCCAGCTGACCTTTTCTCCTCTTCAGTTAACTTCCGGAGAAACCGGAAGACTTGTGTTGTTCGCACCGCATCCGGTTCCGGTTGCATTAAGTGATTAGTCATTATTTTCTGGTCGAATGCTGTTCAGAAGAAGACAAATGGGGGCTTGTTAGACGGAAAGGATATCTCTGAGGCTTGTGCTCTCTCTCTCTCTCTCTCTCTCTCTCTCTCTCTCTCTCTCTCTCTCTCTCTCTCTCTCTCTCTCATCTCTCATCATTATCATCATCATCATGTTGTCACTTTTATCAAAGAAATATCTCTCTCTCTCTCTCTCTCTCTCTCTCTCTCTCAATCTCTCTCTCTCTCCTCTCTCTATCACTCATCAATTATCATCATCATCAATGTTGTACACTTTTATAAAAAAGAAACATTTCCAAAACTTAATTCGTAACACCTCTAGCAATAACTCAAAACAGTTTTTGAAACCTGAAAACATTCTTACATTTAAGAATTCAGAAGAAACAAAACATTGCAGTTCCGAATGATATTTCTGATGATAGCTTAAATCATAATTGTTTCTTACGTTGCTGATCAAACAGAAAAAAAAATGAGAGGTCTGATGTGATTCAACAACAGGCTCTAAAACATTTCTGTGAGTAAAAAAAAAATACTATTTTAGAGCTAGCGGTTTCAACCATAACGACCTGTAATGTTCATTTTCAACTTGTGCGTATGAAACAGAGAGGTACTCGTGGTCTTGACGATCCAATGGGAAAAAAAACTGAAACTTAGTGTTCCTCTTGTGACTGATTCGTTGACTATTTTTGTATAAACTTTTATTGATAAGGGTTACCTTTCTAATATTCTCAAACAAGCCAAAATAATACAAGTCTTCAAATCTGGAAGATAAACAGACACTTCTTCAATTATTGACCTATTTCGCTTGTATCCCTTCTTTCTAAACCATTAGAAAAGTTTATTGATGAATACTCATAATGCAAAATACAGTCTACACCATCCTAATCAGTCTGGATTTAAAGCCAGCCATTCTGCCACATAGCACTTACAAATCTTATCGATCAATGTTTAACAAATATAAATGATTTAAATTTAACCGGGATTCTATTTGTTGACTTTGCAGAGGCCTCTTAAGTAAGAAAAAAAACTGCCCAGATTTTTACCATAAAGAATTGGGCGTGCCACAAGAGTAAGTTCTTGTTCCTCTTCCTTTTTATTCCATGTAAATGATCTGCCCTTACAAATCAAAGACGTTTGCGAGTTTTTGCCGATGCATCTATCAACTCCAACCACCTTTACCTAAATCAACAATCAATTGACTTTCAAGAAAATATTGATCAATTAGTTGGCCTGGACTGAACAATATCATATGCCCTCAAAACGAACAGAAAATAAAATGTATGATTACAACTTTGCGACACAAAAGAGAAAATTTAACTTCGGTTATGCCCACCACACACATCGGTGACGACTAACTTAAAGAAGCCAGTACTCCTAATAAGATTTTGGGAGTCACCTTAGACACTAATCTCATATGGTCTCTGCATATTACTTGTATAAGCAAACGTGTAAAAGAAAAAAACAACAACAAAAACAACAACATCAACAACAAATCTTTAGTCTTTCAGATTTAAAATATTAAAAAAAAAAAACGTTCTGGATATAAACGCATGTAAACACTTTTTACCACGCGTATATACAATCATTCTGTAAGGGAAATCCAAACTTGAACACACACACACACACACACACACACACACACACACACACACACACTCGCGCGCGCACGCGCGCGCGCGCTCGCACACACACGCACACACACACACACACACACACACACACACACACACACACACACACACACGCAAACACGCACACACACACACGCACACACACACACACACACACACACACACACACACACACACACACACACACACACACACACACACACATGCACACACACTTAAAATACTCAGACGCCTTACATTGTTTTAGGACTGTAATATGTATTCATGTCTTACATTATCGCTTAAATGTTATCGCAGAATGATTGTGTCAGCGCACCATACATCAGGTCACCAAAAAACCCAGACATTATTGTATCAAACGCACAACTATTAAAGCAAACAAGTGAATGTCCATTATTAGCACTGCGACTCAGCATACAGAACTGCATGGCGAGTGTGGAAAAAATGTAATTTTGAATTGAAAAAGAAGTGAGAAAAATTAAAAACACAAAAAAAGGACCGCCTTTACAAAAAATAAATAAATAAATAAATAAAATAGAATAGAAAATAAAGGAAGAAAAGTGTGAAAAAGAGGAATAAACAAAACAAAACAAACAAAAAAAAAAAAAAAAAAAAAAATAGAAGGAAAAAATAAAAGACAAAAAAAAAAAAGTAAAAGGGCGGGGGTGGTGGAGGGGAAAAAAAAAAAAGTCCTGTTTTTCTTTCTTTCATAACGCCGTCCCAGACTTAGTTTTGGCGAAAGCTCTAACATGTCAGATCGATGAGTTTGACACTGATGTTCCATGCGAAATCGAGAATATGTCAGTTTTTTTTCTTCAATCCTAATTTTTTCTTTCTTTATCGTCTTTCTCTTCACCTTTTCTTTCTGTCAATACAGAATAAAGTGTCTGTTATAGTCATGGAAAAAAAATCATTCAATAGTTATACCTCCACTCTTTTCGATCATCTCTACTGTTGAAGGATTGAAATCTCAGATAGTGTTCATAAGCGAGCTCTTAGAGCTACACTTTTCAAATCGTCTCCATAACCACTTCCGTACCATATCAAGCAAACTATTCTTCCCTGGCCATGCAAACTTCAGTACAATAAAGCGATACTGACCTACAGAAATAAGAAATGCTTGGGCACCTTCGCGGTAACCGCAAAAGTTTCTTTCAGCTAATCAAGATACACTATTCATATACTTATCCATAAACCGAGAAGTGATCTCTTCAAAACCAGTCTTATCTGCTCAGGTGGGATACGTTGGAACTCGCTACCAACAGACATATTGCACAAAAAAATATTTCAGCAGAATGAATTGATATATTAGCAAATGTAATTGATATCCGATCGTTTTAAAATTACACAATTTCATTTCTCTTTTTTTTCGTATTAGGTGTGTGTGTGTGTGTGTGTGTGTGTGTGTGTGTGTGTGTGTGTGTGTGTGTGTGTGTGTGTTTCAAATACTAATTGCCAATTCCTCCCTCTACCAGTCTCCACCCCCTCCCTACCTTTTCTCCCTACCGTTTCTCCTTCCTAGTATAAGCCCTTCTCCACCACCACCACCCCCCCCCCCCCCCCCCCCCCCAAAAAAAGAAAAAAGTATCGTATGCTTATCTGTGGGACGAGGGTGGTTCAGTAAAACTGTGCCTGTGCCCCTGCTATGAATTAAACTGCCTGTCTGAAACTTTATCCCAGATCACTGAAACTCAGATTGTGTTGTCTCCATGCCCAATAGGACGTGGCAGTTTTCAGCTGTCTAGATTTAATCGTAGAACATTTTCCACATTCTCTGGTATGATATAAAATCTGTTTAAAAAAAAAAATTTAAAAAAAAAAACAATAAAGATTTATGGCTCAAAAATGGGATTTGAAGTGCGACCAGCTGAAGAAAAATGCTAATCCTGAAAGAATTAGAGATAACTGCAACAACATTCGTAAGCTTTTATAGCTGTATGTGGGGAAGTGATATTTTAAAAACATTGTTCAAGAATAGACTGGGGGATTCAGAGAGAAAAAGACGGTTTCAAGATGAATCAACGTCCTGGGTGCAGAGTGTCAGAAAGGAGGAGGAAACTGTGATTTGTTCGGTGAAGCTTTTGGAAATAACCTAAGTATGAAAATTTGCGAAAGGGTCAATGTATGTGAACTGCACAGTTAAAAGAATCGCTCCTAATCATTTTAGCATGGTTTTGAAGATACACCTTATTCTAAAAGATCAGCGGACGAAACACAAGGAGTTGAAATTCAACAGAATTGCTCAAAATGTATATGATCTCGTCCTAGATGATGAAACCTGGCTGCAATGTCTGTTTTCTTTACGCTAATGCCATTCATCATTTGACACACTTACCTTACAGACCTAGTGGATTTTCTTCTTTCCTTCTTTTCCATATATTATAAGAAAGGATGGTAGAAGGACAGTCTTGATCATTCTTCATGTCTCGAAATCTGTCAAACTAGAGTTTTGTGCAGTGTCTCGCTCGGTGTGACACGTAAAATGCTTCTGGACATTGATGAGAATGATAGGAACTTTGCTTGGAAAATGGTGGGTAAGAAGGGGAAGAATAAAGCATGTGGGGATGAAGGTGGTGGAGGAGAGACGCTGACAAGCTTTCAAAGTTAAAATAAACCACCTGTTCATTTCTTACAGACATTCGGAGACAGTTTAGATAACAGCCTTCGTAAAGAGGACATGATGACAGAAACAAAAGAAAAGATAAGGAAAAGAAAGTGAAGACTAATGCAGTAGACGGGGAAAAGGGAAGACACCCAGACTTAGTTGCAGTAAGCTTCAATATCAGTCAGGGATAAGCCGGACAGAGTACATAAGAAGAGGCAGCAATCCTGCATGCACTGAAGGGCAATACGACGGAGCAGAGCCAACGAGGCATTGGTCTACCCCAAGTGGTCTGCCTCAGAAATGGAGGGCGAAGCTTTCTGGCGTGCTCGGGGAGGACGTAGTTACGTGGAGACACGGTATCTGAAAATTGGGCTTGAAATGGAGGCGCGTGTTCCCCGTGATAGCTGACTGGCTGAAATGTGAATATCAAACGCATGCAACAGTGCGATCCAATGAAATATCGTGCGGTGACTCTATTTCTCTCCCCCTCCCCCCCCCCCCCACACACCCACCCCCCACCCCCACCCTCCACCCCAACACATACAGACACACACACACAAACACACACACACAAAACCATCAGAAAGAACACCTCGCCTCTCCCTAACAAAATCCTATTTCCTAGCCTCAAGACAGCAGCCCAATTTCCTGTCCACTGGGCTTGGGGGTGTCGAAGGTGAAAGAAAGGAGGCGGTTATCTCCCTTTCCTGATCGCTGCGTCGCCGCAGCGAGCATGACTGCTCTCTTTGTCACCACAACAGCATCACGATTACATCCGGTGCAGAATGCGCAAGTCAGGAAGTGAAGGCTGAGCATGCATAATTGTTTTCCTTTAGTACGAAGTACGACCGGCATTTTCACACCGATTTCCTGATGGCTGTTTCGTCAAATGATAGAATTTGTGGCAGACTTACTCTCGGCTATTCATAAAGGGATTTTTTCTTAAAACCAGTTTACCGTTTAAATTTTCCACGGCATTTTTGCATTTGTTACATTTTCCAACAAATACTCTTTAACAGTGTAAAGGTCTGGGGAAATGAATACCTGCACAAACATTATTTATCCATTTGGTCTTTTTTCATCATTTTTCTTTCTTGCGCATGTAAAAGCACACAATGTCATTTTTGTTGTTGTAGTCCAATAGACTCTGACAGCCATTTAACAATTTTTGAAAAGCTAATACTGTACAGAATTCGTGAAACAGACAATGTCTTGTTAAAGGTGAATTAGAAGTATACACTAGTATTTGCAGTAACCGAACTCAACCATCTCAATGGACTTCCGTCACAGTTGACTAAGGAATCGTCTGTCGTGTAACAGTTAGTTCTTGCAGCAGACGATCTGTCTCGGAATGGAAAAGATTGAATGATAGAGCCTTCTTCCAACGGTCTAAGCTACGTTGGTATTCAGAACAATGAACCTGTCCCTTGAACTGGTCAAGGGGAATACCCACAATATTTTTTAGAACATCTTCAGCAGGACACTTTGACTGTCTCTGCTACTGTTAAATTCATACTGTTGAATCACTACTTAAATTCTACACGGTGAAACCTTACTCTGTAAAACTCTACACTCTTACAAGCCAAGGTTAAACTTTGCAATATCTCAGACAGAAGAGATCCCTGTCGAGAAAAAAACAAACAAACAAACAAAAACCACCGACGTCTCCTCAGATCTCTTCATAATCATAATATATACTGCTTGCATGAAAAAAAGCACACGTGCAATATCGCCGGTTATTACACAAAGGAGCTTTTTCCACGAAAAGAATGACGTCTCACTAATAAGAAAAGTCAAAAACTCATTGAGGACATATCTTTCAAATGAGTTTATAATGGGACACTCTTACACCATAATCGTTTTTTCCCTCATACAGGGTACTGCACGTACACCAGCCTTTGTGTTCGCCCACTAAATTCGCCTTTTTCAACGTTTGCTTGTTGTTATTGTTTTTATAAATACAATTGTACAGATGTATTTAAGCATGAAACATGGTTTTATAGGGAAAGAAAAAACAGAAAGAAGGAAAGGAAACGTGAGGACAACGTGTAAAACAACAACTAAAAAGAAATGCAACCAAAAGCTAACAAAAAAAAAAAAAAAAAAGTTAAGAAACGGATTATGGGTATCAGCACAACACTGGAGAAAACAAAATAAACTTACCTCCCCCATCCTCCCCTCCGTCACCCATCCTTTCACTCTTTCCCGCCTTTTGATCTCCATCCCTCCCTCCCCAGGCAAATTTAGAAACGGTGGAAACGAAATAAGGCAAATGTGCAACGTTGTTACGGTTTTGTCTTCATCAGTTTGCTATGAGTCACTGCACTGGATATGACTTGAAACAGGCACGGGATCACTGCTTTGTCCACTCCTGAAGCTGGCGAGATTCCTTCCCATCCAGAATGTGCGTGGGGTGTTCTCTCTGAGTAGTCTGGACATGACTCAGCCTGCTCAATCTGCCCTGAGCAACTGGTATTCCTGGCAAGCAGTGTGTTTATGCATGACAGATAGGAACGGTGGTCAGAAAACCGGAAGACGCGCCTAACTCCAGAATGAACGACCCAGACGCTAGCCTTAAACCTGACCTAACCCCTGACTCTAACCTTAACCCTATTCTAGCTTTAGCCGCGACTCCAGTTCTAATTCAAACTTTTCCAAACTTACAAATTAACTCATAGATTGTGCTAGTGTTGCAGGGACAAGGAAGCGTCTTCCTTTTTCTCTTTCGATGAAGGTAAGAAGTTCCGTTTAGGGAAGCGTCTTCCTTTTTCTCCTTCGATTAGTTGAGGTGTCG
>JADBJO010001615.1:400000-401349 GCA_016801955.1 Conus betulinus
TTTTGTTGTTAACAGGTTGTCTTTTTTCAGTGATGGATATTGACAACTATAGTTTAATGAAAGGAAAGTAAACAAATTGTCTTTTCTCGTTTTGAATTACATATTCCATTCTAAACACCTCGTTGTATAAGGTAGGTTCTATTCACAAAATTGATCAATATCACTTCACTTGCACAAACTGAAACAAAAATTGTACGTTTTTCACGATTGCTTAAGCAATGGAATAGGAGCGAGAAAAAGAAATCATGAAGGGATTTTTCTTCCAGACGGGGAACCAGGACGACGGCTACGAAGAGCGACAGGCACCAGAAAGGAGAGGACATGCCAGGGAAGAGAGAACCGCTGGGAGGAGGGAGCACTGCCGCCCGTAGAGACCTCCATCAGGACCAGTGCCGACAACACAAGAGAACCCCCTATAGAGAATTGAAGGTGAGAAGGTGAGATGTGTGTGTGTGTGAGTGTGTGTGTGTGTGTGTGTGTGTGTGTGTGTGTGTGTGTGTGTGTGTGTGTGTGTGTGTGTGTGTGTGTGTGTGTGTGAGGAGCCAGATCAATTAAAAGAGAAGGGGAGTTCCAGAGTGGTGAGGGTGAGGGTGGGGGGGGGGGGGTCCACTTCCCTCAGTGGGAGAAGGGGCAAAACGTGTGATAGGTATTAGCATGATTTGAAACTACAAGCAGAGCAAAAACAGCGGAAATTTGGGTAAAACCATTTTCTGGGGGGGGGGGGGGGGGGGGGGGGGGGGGGGGGGGGGGATTCCCCTTCGGGGGGATGGTTCTTTTCCAAACTACTTTTAAGTCGAGGGGGAGATGGGCGGGGGGGGGGGGGGGGGGGGGGGGGGGAGGCTCAGGGGGGCCTCCTCTGTCGTTTTTTTTTTTTTTTTTTAGAGTGTGTGTGTGGTGGTGGTGGTGGTGTCCTCTGACAAAAGAAACGCCACCCCCTTGGATAATTCACACAGCAGAAGTGGTGTTTCAAAGGGGGGGTCTGGGGGTCCCACCCCAGGGTAGGGGATGGGGAAAAAAGGGACATACATTTTGTTTTCAATTGAGTGGGGGGGGGGGGGGGGTAGGGGGGGGGGGCTGGAAGAAGAACGGAGGGATAGGGGTAGAAGACAGAGCTTCCCCAGATCAGCAGGATGTGCGTGGATGGGGTGAGGGGACATAAGCCTGATGAAATGGCCTTGTTTGCTGATTTGAGGAAAGTTAAGTCTGACCAGATTGATTCTCTCCCTGCCTTTCCCCTCCTCCACTCTCTGTATGGCTGGCACTAGCAATCTTTATTCCTTTTTTTTTTAACCGAGATGAAATTATTAATTTAATCTTACTGTGTTATGGTCTAAATTGTCAGGCAAACT
>JADBJO010001616.1:2500-7500 GCA_016801955.1 Conus betulinus
AGAGAGAGAGAGAGAGAGAGAGAGAGAGAGAACTCAGAAGTCAGAAAACTTTTATTCGATCAAGAATTGTGATTTTCGGCAGAGCCTATTCTTCTAACCTGTTCTTGTTAAAGCTGAATTGTGCAATGAGATTTAAAGACAAGTAAAATAAAAAAAAAAGAGAGAAGCACACAGGTGATTATAGAGTACATGATTCACACACACACACACACACACACACACACACACACACACACACACACATATATATATATATATATATATATATATATATATATATATATATATATATATATATATATATATATATTCTGTCTCTGTACATACACACACACACACACACACACACACACACACACACACACACACACACACACACACACACACACACACACACACACACACACACGCACACACACATTTCCACGCAAAGGCTTGACAAAAAGCATGCATATGCACGCGACCATAAGATGCAGACAACAACAAAATGGGGGTGGTGGTGGGGACGTGAGACAGGGGAGGGTGGGGGGTGGGGGGTGTAGAGCGCGGTGCAGCTGTTGGGGATGAAGATAAATGGCTGGTTAGATAAACAACACTATATGCCAATGTTTGCTGTGTGTCTGTGATTGTTGGTGGAGTTCGCGACCAGACGAGGATGATGGCGATGATGGGCACTGGCATGAAACAAAATACAGTATTCCAACAGAAGCAGTTTTCATCGCTGAATAAGGACATTAAGTGACATTATTTGTTGACATACCTAATACGGTACGGTAACAACGTACACATCTGTACTTGATGATGACATAGTGACAGCTGCAAAACACTTCAGACAGTGTAATCTACGTCAAAGTGTCTGTCAATTGTTTTCGAAGATCTTTTTTTGAAGGTGTGTGCGGTGAACGGCACAATTTCAGGTTTGGGAGAAGAGAGTTCCAAACGGCTGAACCTGAAAATGCAAAACTAGTTTTGGACATGTCGATCCGAGTACGTGGTAGAATATAATTGTTGGACCCATATCAACATGAGACCTTGGTAAGTTCATCCCTAAGGTATTGTGAGGCCAGATACTTGTTCACTTCATACATAAGTACAGCTTTATTGGAATCTAGTTGCGTTTGCGGCGGCAGTGTGTTTAATTTAGCCTGCTTTTCGGAGGTTGATCAGGAAGAATCTGGCAGAATTCTCTTGCAGCTCTCTCTGTGTATGCGATCTAGTGACCTTTTGCTGTACAGTCCCTCACTACAGATGCAAAGTTGATGGAGGAGAGACACTGAGTCTGGAAATTAAAACATCTTTCGAACGTTTGTATCTATGTAAGTCTCCAGTTGTTTAAACATGAAGAGGCTACGATCGAGCCAGAGAGAGAGAGAGAGAGAGAGAGAGAGAGAGAGAGAGAGAGAGAGAGAGAGAGAGAGAGAGACACAGACACACACACAGACACACACACAGACACACACACAGACAGACAGAGAGAGAGAGAGAGAGAAAGAGGGGGGGGGGGGGGGGAGAAGGGGAAGATGAGAGGGAAGGGGTGGATTGATAGCGGTGAACAGAGAGAGTGAAGGGGTGGATGGAGCGAGGTGAACAGAGAGTGAGATGGGAGGGGAGAGAGGAGAGAGAGAGAGGGAGGAGACAGGAGAGAGAGGAGGAGGGGGAGAGAGGGAGAGAGAGAGACGAGAGAGGGGGGGGGGGGGGGGGGGGGGGGAGGGAGGGAGGGAGGAGGAGAGAGAGAGAGAGACGAGAGAGAGGGAGGAGGAGAGAGAGAGAGAGAGAGAGAGAGAACGTCCACGTCACAAATCATGACAACACATCAAATGTCACAATCATAATGATGACCAAACAGAACGTCACAAATAGAAGGACAACCATAGGAACATCATAGATAGAATGATAAACCACACAAAATGTCACAAATAGAATGATAACCCACATAAAATGTCACAAATAGATTATAAACACACGAAACATCACAGATAGAATGATAAAACACACTAAACATCACAGATAGAATGATAAAACACACTAAACATCACAAACAGATTGATAAACACACACTAAACATCACAAATAGAATGATAAACACACTAAAACATCACAAATAGAATGATAAACACACTAAACATCACAAATAGAATGATAAACACATGAAAAATCACAAATAGAATGATAAACACACTAAACGTCACAAATAGAATGATAACCACACGAAACATCACAAACAGAATGATAAACACACCGAACGTCATAAATAGAATGACAAACGCAACAAACGCCGCAAATAGAATGATAACCACATGTAACGTCACAAATATAGAATGATAACCACATGCAACGTCATACATATTACGATAAACCAAATGAGACATCACAAACATAATGATAACCACACAAAAACATCACAAATAGAATGATAACCACACAAAACATCACAAATAGAATGATAACCACACAAAAAAAATCACAAATAGAATGAAAACCACACCAAACGTCTCAAATAGAATGACAACCACACGAAACATCACAAATATCGTGTTGACCACACAAAGCTCTAAGTAAAGTGTGGACGCGAGGGGAGAGTGACAGGGAAAGCATTAAGAAAAATCACGAACTAAATCACTGACACAGGTCAATAGTTGTCTGTAGCGTTACACTGAGCGACAACAAATAAGAGACCTGCTTCCCAATTCCTGATTCGTTGCCAGTGAAACCTGAACCTGAATCACATCTATTTTATCCCGTGCCCCTGCATAATTCCTTTCTTTTTTTTTTTTTTGTCACATCAAACTTTTTTCACCACGTAGTCAACAATTGTAGACATCCTCACTGCTGATCTGCCTGACCATTCCGTAACTTACCGCCATCTTCCCGCACGTCTTGAGAGTCTTCACTTCAGGCGCAAGCTGTACACCAACCTACAAAACGGTTCCATGATCGAATGCCTCAGGAGAGATGCAGACCTTTACCGAGAGAAGGCGCTGGCTGCACCGCAGTGGGGTGGACCTGGCAAGCCACACAGTCTCCTCACTGACAGAGCAGCGGCAACTGGAGGAGAGAAGAAGACACAGCGCGCCCAGGACGAGGGGGAGAGAGAGAGAGATCGGCGGTGCCCGCTGAGCCGGGCGGCGTGAGACTGGCGATGCTTGTCGGGAACACGAAACGGAGCGTGTGTGGAACCGTCGCTAGCATGCGTGTCTGCCGGCTTGCCAACCTTCCTGGCCAGGAATAGAATAATGAAGGAGAGGAGCAACCGGGGGGGGGGGGGGGGGGGGGGGGAGGGGGGGAGGAGAGGGCGGCGAGGGCGGGGGGGGGGGGGGGGGGGGGGGGGGGGGGGGAGGGAGTTGGAGAAAGGGGTGAAAGGGGGTTTGGATGTGGTGTGGACATCTGTCATTCGGATTTGCGGAGAGTGATGCGCCCGTGCCCGTGCGTTAGCAGACTGGCACACGCGCGCGCATGCGTGAGTGAGTGCGCACATACATACACACACGCACACATGCACGCACCCCCCCCCCCCCCGCACACACACACACACACACATTCGCCCACGCGCGCACACACACAAACACTCGTACACACACACACACACACACACACACACACACACACACACACACACACACACACACACACACACACACACACACACACACACACTCACAGAGACAGACAGACAGACGGACATCCAGACAGGCAGGCAGGCAGGCAGGCAGACAGAGGCTGGCAGACAGACTGACAGCCAACCAGACGAACGGGCGGACTGAGACAGAGGCAGAGACAGAGTTAGTACCCATACATGTATGTGTATATATGTATGTGCGTATGGCTGGCTGGCTGAGTGAATGTATGTATGTATGTATGTGTGTATGTATGCATGTGTGCACGTGAGTTTGTATGTATATATGTATGTGTGTATGTATGCATGTGTGTACGTGAGTTTGTATGTATATATGTATGTGTGTATGTGTGTATGTATGTATGTATGTATGTATGTATGTATGTATGTATGTATGTATGTATGTATGTATGTATGTATGTATGTATGTGTGTATGCGTGCATGCGTGCATGTATGTAAAGAGGTATGTGTGTGTGTGTGTGTGTGTGTGTGTGTGTGTGTGTGTGTGTGTGTGTGAGTGAGAGAGAGAGAGAGAGCGAGAGAGAGAGAGAGAGAGAGAGAGAGAGAGAGAGAGAGAGAGAGAGAGAGAGAGGAGAGAGAGAGAGAGAGGAGAGAGGCTCGCACTCAAACTCAAACTCAAACTTCAAACTCAAATAGTTTAATTGCAGAGGGCACAGACCTATCTGCGATGAGGTCAAAAATAAAAGTAAAAACACACTCACGATCGGCGCGTATACTGCAAATTATGAAAGAGGGTATTTGCAAAATAAAATGCTCTTCCTGAAATTACTCTGGCATAACAGTTCCTCTCTTCGTTTTAGTGCTCTAAAAATGAACATAGCTACAGAGCGAGCTACAAGTTTCTTTTCATTTTGCAGGAAAAAAAAAAGCAATGACTCTTGATGAACATTTCTAGTATGAGGCAAAATGTATTTATCTCTTACATCTTTATAGGCATTTAATTAAGTTTTAGGGCATCAGACAGAAATTTTAGGTGAAGATAACACGTTCACAGATGCTGCTGAGAGAGAGAGAGAGAGAGAGAGAGAGAGGAGAGAGAGAGAGAGAGAGAGAGAGAGAGAGAGAGAGAGAGAGAGAGACAGACAGACAGACAGACAGACTATGTCTGTCTGTCTGTGGTTTTGTGTGCACGCAACAATTTTTTCTCTTTTTTCCATTAACCATCTCAGATGTGCACTCCAGTGCGCACAAGCCCGTGTGTGCCTGTGTCCGTGTCTGTCTGTCTGTCTGTCTGTCTGTCTGTCTGTCTGTCTGTCTGTCTGTGCGTGCTTGCGGGCTTGTTACATTTTGTTTCAATACCGAATACATATATGTTTATGTGTTATGTATATTTCACTTATTTTTTCAACAGCAAAAAAAACAACC
>JADBJO010001616.1:12500-15000 GCA_016801955.1 Conus betulinus
AAAGAAAAAAAAAGGGTTGTTATAGCCGTTAGTAACGGTCATAACGGTAAACTAAAACGCCGGGCATGATCCACGACCCATAATGAACACATCTGTTAATTTTCAGAAAGATCGGCCAAGTACTTTCTGAGACATTTCATAAAAAAGAAAATAAAACGTTATGGGCCATTACAGTCGTTAGTAACAGCTATAACGGTAAACTAAAACATCGGACATCATCCTTCGCATCTAATGAACATACCTACACATTTTCAGAAAGATCGGCCAAGTACTTTCTGATATATTCCATAAAGAAAAAAAACCGAACTGGGCCGTTATAGCCGTTAGTAACGGCTATAATAGCAAGCTAAAACATCGGGCATCATCCGTAACCCATAGTGAACATACCTACTAATTTTCACAAAGATCGGCCAAGTACTTTCGGAGATATTCCATAAATAAGAAAAACCGTCACAGGCCGTTACAGCCGTTAGTTACGGCTATAACGGCAAACTAAAACATCGGGCATCATCCATGACCTATAATGAACATACGTGAAAATTTTCACAAAGTTCGGCCAAGTACTTTCTGAGATATTCAAAAAAAGAAGGAAAACCGTCATGCCGTTAGTAACGGCTATAACGGGCTAAACAAAACATCGGGTATCATCTGTGACCCACAATGAACATACATGCTAATTTCTCATAAAGATCGGCCAAGTACTTTTTGAGATATTCCATCAAGAAAAACTGCTATAGGCCGTTACAGCCGTTAGTAACGCCTATATAACAGGGTGAACTAAAACATCCGGCATCATCCTTGACCGATAATGAACATACCTGCTAATTTTCACAAAGATCAGCCAAGTATTTTCAGAGATATTCTATAAAGAAGAAAAACCGTTACAGGCCGTTACAGCCGTTAGTAACGGATATAACGGTAAAGTAAAACATCGGGCGTCATCCTTGACCCATAATGAACATACCTACAAATTTTCAGAAAGATCGGCCCAGTAGTTTTTGTCTGGAGCGAGTGGAACACATTTTTGACCACGGACAGACGGACGGGCGGACAGACACACAGACAGCATTTCTTCGTTCCCATTCTAAAGTACTCCGTGTTCTATAGAACTGGGAGTACTAAAAGGAAAGGGATTGTGAAATGAGGCAGGGAACAGTAACCATAAATAACAAACGAGAAGGGCCACTCCTGCTCCCAGGATGAAATAAGTTCACGCCCACGTGTCTCCTTGTTTGTGTTCTGTGTGCTCTGTGCTGGCATGCCTGCTGGGCGATTTAGTGTTGTAAGCGAGCATTCGTTTGGAGCTATGGGCATGTGTTTTATCATGAGAGCAAGAGTCACGCTACTTTGTTTTCTCTGATTAAAAAAAAAACAAAAAACAAAAACAAAAAAAAACAAGAAAAAAAAACATGCCCAACGGATCTCCAATAACATCTTCAAGTGCACGTGACGATTGGTAAAGTTCGACGACCAAAGGTAAATCCTGTTCAGAGGAAAGACGAATCCGTGGAAGCCATTTTCTGGAAGCTATCTTTCTTTGCGGGTGAACCGTTGCTCTGTGATTCCATGAGCTCCGATTTGAATACTTGGTGGAGACAGGCGGGTTGAAAGCGTTCTCATCGCAGTCAGCAGTGACACAGACTGTATCCCCCCTGTGAGACAGGCGGGGTGAAAGCGTTCTCATCGCAGTCAGCAGTGACACAGACTGTATCCCCCCTGTGAGACAGGCGGGGTGAAAGCGTTCTCATCGCAGTCAGCAGTGACACAGACTGTATCCCCCCTGTGAGACAGGCGGGTTAAAAGCGTTCTCATCGCAGTCAGCAGTGACACAGACTGTATCCCCCCCCCCCCCCCCCTGTCAGTCCTTTGAAGGAGACGTTAGATCGGGATCTTGTACACCAACTAAGGCATTAGGAAACGAACAAACAAACATGCTCCATGCTAATCCCAAATCTACCTGTCATTCAACAGGAAGCCTTGTGTGACGGTCACACACACACACACACACACACACACACACACACACACACACACACACACACACACACACACACACACACACACACACACACACACGAACGCACACACGCACGCGCGCGCGTACACACACACACACACACACACACACACACACACACACACACACGCGCGCGCGCGCGCGCGCGCGCGCAACTTTCGCACACACGCTCTCGCGCCCCCTTTTCCCCCCCCTCTCCCTTATCCCCCCCTTCCCCTCCCCGCTTCCCCCGCCCCCCCCCACCCCCCCACCCCCCACCCACCACACACACACACACTGGTAGTATCCTCAGATATCATCCCGCAATACAAATGTGGCTAACTGGATGGCCGGATAACATCAGTGATGTATGCAGCAGTCTCTTTGTCTGTGAAGCTGGCGACAATGGTGCACAAAGGAGGAGAAGAAGAAGCACGACATCAACAACAAAACAATCAATGTTTCAAACGGCAAGGTAGCGCTTGGTGTGTATGTGTGTGTGCG
>JADBJO010001616.1:30000-32500 GCA_016801955.1 Conus betulinus
CTGCGTTCTGTGACAGACCGTTCATTCTACACAGGCGGAATTGGCCGAACGCGATTCCACCATCCCCCTAAACCGTACCACCATCCCCCTAAACCGTACCACCATCCCCCTAAACCGTACCGTACCTCCAACCCCCTAAGCCGTCCAGCTCAAACAGCTCATGTGATCCTGTCCTCAGAGCCAATATACAGCTACACCCCACATGACATTGTATTGGCGTCGTTGTAACCAAGTCTTGAGAGCCAATATACAGCTATCTCCTAAATAATAATGTGTTGAGGTCGTTCTAACCTAGTCTTGAGAGCCAATAATGAGATATCTCCCAGATAACAATGTGTTGGGGTCGTTGTAGCCTAGTCTTGAGGGCCAATAAGAGGATATCTCCCAGATAACATTGTGTTTGGGGTGTTGTGACCTAATGTTGAGAGCCAATAAGAAGATATCTCCCAGAATACATTGTGTGGGTTCGTTGTAACTTAGTCTTGAGGGCCAATAAGAGGATATCTACACTGATAACATTGTGTGGGGTCGTTGTAACCTAGTTTTGAGGGCCTAGTCTTGAGGGCCAGTAAGAGGATATCTACATTGATAACATTGTTGTTGGGGTCGTTTTACTCCAGGGCCATGGACGAAATGCTCTTCTGCTTCTGGGAAAGCCTGCAGAGCTGCCGTCAGCATTCCAGAGGTGTGGTGTGGCTGGATGTCCTCGATGCAGTGATAGACCAGGCGGAGTACATGACACGCAAGACTTGCTACACTGCAGGTGAGTTTCCTTCAGGTGGTCCCAGAGTCACACACTCTGCCCTCCAGCCTCTGTCAGCCATTGCAGGGCAGGCTAGCCCCGTTAGCGTCTTTCCCCATCACGTGCAGTGTCCCGGTCAACAGCTGCAGAGGACAATGCAGCACGGGTGTTCAGTTGAAGAAGTGCATCACCTCCAAGACCAGGTCCATTCTGCCCCAAAGACGTCAGTTCTACAAAGGATGGGAAAGATGCTGGACCCAGCTACTACCCTCGCGACAAGACTGAATGTCAGCACCAAGGCCAGGTTCATTTGATTCCCAGGGAAGATGAGATTCCACCAGTCCCTAAGGACCCATACTTGTGCTGGCAACTGAACACTAACAACAGACCGGCGGGAAACTGTGCAGACATCTTGGGGTTGATTGCTCAACCGGATTCCCTGACTAATGTCTTGAGGGTCGAGGGACCAACGACCATGGCATATACAGCAAGTCACCACAGACACTGACTCTGTGTGTGTGCAGTATGTAGCAAGTCACCACAGACACTGACTGTGTGTGTGTGTGTGTGTGTGTGTGTGTGTGTGTGTGTGTGTGTGTGTGTGTGTGTGTGTGTGTGTGTGTGCAGTATGCAGCAAGTCACCACAGACACTGACTCTGTGTGTGTGTGTGTGTGTGTGTGTGTGTGTGTGTGTGTGTGTGTGTGTGTGTGTGTGTGTGTGTGTGTGTGTGTGTGTGTGTGTGTGTGTGTGTGCAGTACGTAGCAAGTCACCACAGACACTGACTGTGTGTGTGTGTGTGTGTGTGTGTGTGTGTGTGTGTGTGTGTGTGTGTGTGTGTGTGTGTGTGTGTGTGCAGTATGCAGCAAGTCACCGCAGACACTGACTCTGTGTGTGTGTGTGTGTGTGTGTGTGTGTGTGTGTGTGTGTGTGTGTGTGTGTGTGTGTGTGTGTGTGTGCAGTATGCAGCAAGGCACCACAGACACTGACTCTGTGTGTGTGTGTGTGTGTGTGTGTGTGTGTGTGTGTGTGTGTGTGTGTGTGTGTGTGTGTGTGTGTGTGTGTGTGTGTGTGTGCAGTATGCAGCAAGTCACCACAGACACTGACTCTGTGTGTGTGCAGTATGCAGCAAGTCACCACAGACACTGACTCTGTGTGTGTGTGTGTGTGTGTGTGTGTGTGTGTGTGTGTGTGTGTGTGTGTGTGTGTGTGTGTGTGTGTGTGCAGTATGTAGCAAGTCACCACAGACACTGACTCTCTGTGTGTGCAGTTACCGTATTTATTCTGACCTGACTTTTTATGTACTGCATGCAAAACTGTATTGTTTACGCTTGAACCGATGAACTTGATAAGTGCGCCTGTGTCGGTGGTGTGTGTGTGTGTGTGTGTGTGTGTGTGTGTGTGCGTGCGTGCGTGCGTGCGTGCGTGCATGCGTGCGTGCATGCGTGCGTGCGTGCGTGCGTGTGTGTGTGTGTTTTGTGTGTGTGTGTGTGTGTGTGTGTGTGTGTGTGTGTGTGTGTGTGTGTGTGTGTGTGTGTGTGTGTGTGTGAACACATGTCAGTGCGAATGTTTGGAGTGTGTGTTGAGCGCAATGAGTTGACCCCAAGAATTGCGCCATAAAAACATCTATGCATTATCGTAATTATTTATTATTATTTAACTGCATGACTTCATTTGGCACAGACATGCAGTGTGTCATGTGTGGATAGAATTCATTACCTTCTGTCCCCGGTGTTTCTATAGTGTTATGGTCTCTGCCC
>JADBJO010001616.1:37500-55000 GCA_016801955.1 Conus betulinus
TGTACTGCGTGAATGTGTCAAGACCATGCAAATCTCCCAACCATTGGAAAATGATATCGTCAATAAAACGCTTCCATAACTCACTGCACACAGGACTGTTTGCGTAATGTCTTTAGTTTTCAACAACTTTTTTCCTCTCCAAACTTTCGTTTTGTTTAATTCTACTACCTTTCGCTGGCTGCTTTGGGGGTGCTGTTGCGTTCTTTTTCGAACCCTTGGCGGTCGGAACACCACAGAATTATGGACTGTGGTGTGTCTCTATCTGACGCCAAGAGCACAGACACAATCAGCCGTGTCTCCCTGAGGAGTCCAATCCAGCGGACGAAAGGCCTCGGAGCAGGCGACACATATAGATCTGTATTTCGGAGGGATTGCGATAGTTTTCTCATGCAGCTAGTGAAGGGGTTTTTCATATTTATGATATACATTTTCCCATTTATTTCATCTTCAAATTTTTTTTTTATCCACATTAAAAGGTGCAGTTTACGTGAAATGTTTACATTACAAGCATTTTCTCGTTTATCATTTGATAATTTTTCCAAAGAGATCCAAAAGCATTGAACATATTTACAACTGTAGAGAGAATGTTCTATAGAATCCCTTACTTCATCACATTGCATTTAAAACAACATTTGTTGCAAAGAGTCAATAAATAATTCTGGTCTGTAGCCACTTCAATTTCACGTCAATGATTTTACGTATTTTCAGGAGCATCTCTTTCCAAGGAATATGAACATCTAATGTTTGTGTCCATTTCAAAGAACGGTTAGGTTTGACATTATCTTGCGCTAAAAGTAAAACTTGCGTACAATAATTTTGATCCTTTTGGTACATTATAAATACACGTTAATGCATTCGGTTTTGTCCAGAATTCTGTCATTGTTAGTATTTCGTTTTATTTTGTTTATTCTTATATATTTGTTAATTGCCGATATGATACCGGGGTGTGACAACATCAAGCGTATACCCACATTCAAGAATTCCTGAAATGCCATAAATTGAACGCTCGTCTTGAGAAAATGTTTTATGGCGTACACGCCTTTTCTTATCAATTCATCATGTTTAATCACTACGTTACCGGTTTTCATATTTTCGTTGTAGAAAAGCGGCTCAGAAAGCAGTTCATTCTACGTTTTAGATTTCACATTGAAATGGAATCATTTATACGCTTTCAGTACATGCATCCCAAAAGTGCTCATGTTTTCATGCTTAAAATCGAAAACTCCTCCACAGTATTTTAGAAACGAAAAAATCCGGCGCATTTCTGTTGCTATACATTTCCATTTATGGTTTGTGCTTTTTATTTATTTATTTTTTAATGCTTGACAGTTTCAAAGCACAGATATATTTCCTTATGTCAGGTATATCAAGTCCACTCACTTTCGTTGTTTTGGTAGAAGTCTTCCTGCTATTTTTATCTTGTTTTCTAGTCCATACAAATTGAAAGCACAGTTTCCGGAGATTTTGTTTTATATAAAGTAATTGATTGATTCTGAAAGAAAGAAAAAAAAAAACAGAAAGGAATTTTTTTTTCGGCCTGATTAAAATGGTCCTGCGGCCACCGTGCTTTATACTTATCATTCCTATAAAGAAATGCCACAGCATCGCTGTGCTTCCACTCGGCCTGACGATTTGTTTTAAGACAAGGCTGTCTGTGACATGCGTCATGATGAATTGATAGATGTAACTCTTCATGAATACACACGACATACATTACCTTCCTCTGAATGCTCTGATGAAAATAAAGTCTGTCTTAATCATCATTAGGATTATTGCAATAATGATGTAGCAAGAGACATACACCTGACTGATGTTAATTCGTGTGTATGTGTCAGCTCCATGCAAGGAATGTTCCAGTGCTTTAAGGATGTCCTAGACGACTGCAAGTCACACGGTGAAACTAGCATGACGCTGGACCATTTTGAGAAACAGATCGAGAGAGGCGAAAGGAGAGTCCACCACAGGTGCAAAACAGCAGGTTTGTCTTCCAACACTTTAGGAAGCTCGCTTTCTTTTCTTTTCCATTTATTTTCTGTTTCTTTTTTTTTCTTTGTTGTTGTTTGTTTGTTTGATTATTCATTTTATCCATAATGCTCAGAAACGTTTTAAATGTTAAAGAATACAAATTTACGAAACATCTCATGCAAGCAACTTAAGACAAATGATTGTCATGTGTGCAAGTCAACGCCTATTTGGTCGTGAATACTACGGGAGCATACTGGCTTATTAAGTCTAACTAGCTGTTTTTACACGTTTTCGTGAAGAGATAGTTATCAGCCTGCAGAAAAATTATGTAGTGCTGTTATCCCCTTTTTAATCACAATTGTATTCCGTAAGATGGTCAGTGTTTTCCTCCAGGGTCACAACCGTTTCGTTAGCTGTTTTCTGGAGGGCAAACAAGTTATGACATTTGTAATCCACAAGGAATACACTTTTTGCCTTAATATTTGGAGGACAGGAGTACAACGAAAATACAGGAAAATAGGATCAAAGGGATCACAAGTGCTTTCCCTTTTTCAACCTCATATCCGGTTCGTAGTAATCTCAGTGATGCCAATGGGCATGCGCGCTTGTCAAGGGAAAACTCATTTCCTTAATAGCACAGGTTTCTCCGAGGAAATATCTGCTTTCCTCAGGACGACGGGGATAAAAGTTATTTTCCTCAGGAAAACAGGCAAAAACAGTCGTGATCCTGAGAGAAAACATGCGCGACAAACAGAGATCAGGTCAAAGAAAACAGAAACTACAGTCGTGATCCTGGGAAAAACAACAGTTGTGATCCTGGGAAAAACAGTTGTGATCTTGGGGGAAACAGTTGTGATCTTGGGGGAAACAGTTGTGTTTCTTGGAGAAAACAGTTGTGATCTTGGGGAGAAACAGTTGTGATCCTGGAGAAAACAGTTGTGATCTTGGGGGGAAACAGTTGTGATCTTTGGGGGAAAACAGTGTTGTGTTCTTGGAGAAAACAGTTGTGATCTTGGGGAGAAACAGTTGTGATCCTGGAGAAAACAGTTGTGATCTTGGGGGGGGAAAACAGTTGTGATCTTGGAGAAAACAGTTGTGATCTTGGGGGGAAAACACTTCTGATCCTGGAGAAAACAGTTGTGACCTTGGGGAAGACAGTTGTGACCTTGGGGAAGACAGTTGTGACCTTGGGGAAGACAGTTGTGACCTTGGGGAAGACAGTTGTGATCCAGGAAAAACAGTTGTGGTCCTGGGGAAAACAGTTGTGATCCTGGGAAATAAAGTTGTGTTCCTGTGGAGAACAGTTGTGATCTTGGGGAAGACAGTTGTGATCTTGGGGAAAACAGTTGTATTCCTGTGGAGAACAGTTGGGTTTTGGGAAAACCGTTGTGATCTTGGAGAAAACAGTTGTGATCTTGGGGAAAACAGTTGTGTTCCTGTGGAAAACAGTTCTGATTTTGGGGAAAACAGTTGTGATTTTGGGGAAACAGTTGTGATCTTGGGGAAAACAGTTGTGATCTTGGGGGAGAAACAGTTGTGATCCTGGGGGAAAACAGTTGTGATCCTGGAGAAAACAGTTGTGATCTTGGGGGGAAAAACAGTTGTGATCTTGGAGAAAATAGTTGTGACCTTGGGGAAGACAGTTGTGACCTTGGGGAAGACAGTTGTGACCTTGGGGAAGACAGTTGTGATCCAGGAAAAACAGTTGTGGTCCTGGGGAAAACAGTTGTGATCCTGGGGAAGACAGTTGTGATCTTGGGGGGAAAACAGTTGTATTCCTGTGGAGAACAGTTGTGGGTTTTGGGGAAAACCGTTGTGATCTTGGAGAAAACAGTTGTGATCTTGGGGGGAAAACAGTTGTGTTCCTGTGGGAAAACAGTCCTGATTTGGGGGGAAAACAGTTGTGATCTTGGGGGGAAACAGTTGTAATCTTGGGGAAAACAGTTGTGATCTTGGGGGAAAAACAGTTGTGATCCTGGGGGAAACAGTTTTCGATCCTGGGGGAAAAGTTTTCGATCCTGGGGAAAAACAGTTGTGATCTTGGGGGAAAGAGATGTGATCTTGGGGGGAAACACTTGTGATCTTGGGGGAAAACAGTTGTGATCTTGGGGAAAACAGTTGTGCTCTTGGGGAAAACAGTTGTGATCTTGGGGGAAAGAGATGTGATTTGGGGGGAAAACACTTGTAATCTTGGGGGAAAACAGTTGTGATCTTGGGGGGGGAAAACAGTTGTGCTCTGGGGGAAAACAGTTGTGATTCTTGGGGGAAAGAGATGTGATCTTGGGGGGAAACAATTGTGATCCTGGGGGAAACAGTTGTGATCTTGGGGAAAACAGTTGTGCTCTGGGGGGGAAAACAGTTGTGTGATCTTGGGGAAAACAGTTGTGACCTTGGGATACAGTTGTGATCCTGGGGGAAACAGTTGTGATTTTGGGGAAACAGCTGAGCTGCTCTCAGTTGGGGGGGAAAACAGTTGTGATCTTGGGGGAAAGAGATGGGATCTTTGGGGGGAAACACTTGTGATCTTGGGGGAAAACAGTTGTGATCTTGGGGAAAACAGTTTGTGCTCTTGGGGAAAACAGTTGTGATCTTGGGGGAAAAAACAGTTGTGATCTTTGGGGAACAGTTGGGGGGAAACAATTGTGATCCTGGGGGAAAACAGTTGTGATCTTGGGGAAAACAGTTGTGCTCTTGGGGAAAACAGTTGTGATCTTGGGGAAAACAGTTGTGACCTTGGCGAAAAAAGGTTGTGATCTGGGGGGAGAACAGTTGTGATCCTGGGAAAACATTTGTGCTCCTGGGGGGAAAACAGTTGTGCTCTTGGGGAAAACAGTTGTGATCTTTGGGGGAAAACAGTTGTGATCTTTGGAAACAGTTGTGATCCTGGGGGAAACAGTTGTGATTTTGGGGAAACAGCTGTGCTCTTGGGGAAAACAGTTGTGCTCTTGGGGAAAACAGTTGTGTTCTTGGGGAAAACAGTTGTGATCTTGGGGAAAACATTTGTGATCTTGGGGGGGTGAAAAAACAGTTGTGATCCTGGGAAAACAGTTGTGATCTTGGGGGAAAACAGTTGTGATCTTGGGGAAAAACAGTTGTGATCTTGGGGAGAAACAGTTGTGATCCTGGGGAAAACATTTTCGATCCTGGGGGAAAACAGTTGTGCTCTTGGGGAAAAGTTGTGATCTTGGGGGGAAAGAGATGTGATCTTGGGGGGAAACACTTGTGATCTTGGGGGAAAACAGTTGTGATCTGATCTTGGGGAAAACAGTTGTGTTCTTGGGGAAAACAGTTGTGATCTTGGGGAATCAGTTGCGATCTTGAGGGAAAACAGTTGTGATCTTGTGAAAACAGTTTTGATCTTGGGAAAACAGTTGTGATCTGGAGAAAAGTTGTGGGGGGAAAAACAGTTGTGATCTTGGGAAAACGGTTGTGATCTTGGGGGAAAACAGTTTTGCCCGTGGGGAAAACAGTTGTGCTCTTGGGGAAAACAGTTTTCATCCTGATGGAAAACAATTGAGATCCTGAGGGGAAAACAGTTGTGATCTGGGGGGAAACAATTGTGATCTTGGGGAAAAAACAGTTGTGATCTGGGGGAAAACAGTTGTGCTCTGGGGGGGAAAACAGTTGTGATCCTGGAGAAAACAGTTGTGATCTTGAGGGAAAACAGTGTGATCTTGGGGGGGAAACAGTTGTGATCTTGGGGAAAACAGTTGTGATCTTTGGGAAACAGTTGTGCTCTTGGGGAAAACAGTTATGCTCTTGAGGAAAATAGTTGTGCTCTCTGGGGGAAAACAGTTGTGATCCTGAGAAAACAGTTGTGATCTTGGGGAAACAGTTGTGCTCTTGGGGAAAACATGTGCAGTTGTCCCTCTGCCCAGACACGCCGGTACTGAACTGTCCATCGTGGTGGGGTGTTCCTGTGGGAGAATAGTTTTGATATTGGGGACGACAGTTGTGATCTTGGGGAAAACAGTTGTGTTCCTGTGGAGAACAGTTGTGATCTTTGGGGAAAACCTTTGTGATGATCTTGGGAAAATCTTTGTGATCTTGGAAAACAGTTGTGATCTTGCGCAAAACAGTTGTGATCTTGGGGGAAAACAGTTTGTGGTCCTGGGGGGGAAAACACAGTTGTGGTCTGGGGAAAACAGTTGTGGTCCTGGGGGGGGGGAAAACAGTTGTAATCTTGGGGGGAAACAGTTGTGATCTTGGGGAAAACAGTTGTGTTCCTGTGGGAGAACAGTTGTGATCTTTGGAAAACCTTTGTGATCTTGGAGAAAACAGTTGTGATCTTGCGCAAAACAGTTGTGATCTTGGGAAAACAGTTGTGGTCCTGGGGAAAAACAGTTGTGGTCCTGGGGAAAACAGTTGTGATCCTGGGGAAAACAGTTGTGATCCTGGGGAAAACAGTTATGATCTTGGGGGAAACAGTTGTGATCTTGGGGAAACAGTTGCGATCTTGGGGAAACAGTTGTGTGCCCTTGTGGGAAAACAATTGTGCTCTTGGGGAAAACAGTTGTGATCCTGGGAAAGCAGTTGTGATCTTGAGGAACAGTTGTGATCTTGGGGCAGACAGTTGTGATCTGGGGGAAACAGTTGTGGTCATGGGGAAAACAGTTTGTGATCTTGGGGAAAACAGTTGTGATCTTGGGGAAAACATTTGTGCTCTTGGGGAAAACGGTTTTGATCCTGAGGGGAAAACAATTGTGATCCTGAGGGAAATCAGTTGTGATCCTGAGGAAAACAATTGTGATCTTGGGGGAAAACAGTTGTGATCTTGGGGAAAACAGTTGTGCTCTTTGGGGAAAACAGTTGTGATCCTGGAGAAAACAGTTGTGACCTTGAGGGAAAACAGTTGTGATCTTGGGGGGGGGGGGAACAGTTGTGATCTTTGGGAAAACAGTTGTGATCCTGGGGGAAAAACAGTTGTGATCTTTGGGAAACAGTTGTGCTCTTGGGGGAAAACAGTTACGCTCTTGGGGAAAATAGTTGTGCTCTTGGGGTAAACGGTTGTGATCCTGTTAAAACAGTTGTGATCTTGGGGAAAACAGGTGCAGGTGTCCCTCTGCCCAGACAAACCAGTACTGAACTGTCCATCGTGGTGGCTGTGTCCGCCTCTGCCCTCGCCCTGCTGGCTTTCGTCATGTACAGGTACCGGCCTGGTGGGCCAAGAGTGTGTGTGTGTGTGTGTGTGTGTGTGTGTGTGTGTGTGTGTGTGTGTGTGTGTGTGTGTGTGTGTGTGTGAGGTGTGTGTGGGGGGGGGGGCTGGCTGGTGTGGTGGGGGTGGGTGCTTGGGGGTGGCGCTCGGAGGATAACTCTGTTTGCATTCCTGACCTTTTTTCCCTTAATCTGGGTGCAATTAAAGTGTAAATCAACACACATTCTATGTGCCTAGACTACTGCCATGGTTATTTCGCAATCACAGGTTGCAAACGTATTATAAAGATCAACAATTCTGTGTACCACTGGGGTATTTCACATATGTACATATGTATAAATCAGATGTGGGTTTGAAAGTACTTACATGGATGAGAAGTTGAGTGTGGAGATGTGTGTGTGTGTGTGTGTGTGTGTGTGTGTGTGTGTGTGTGTGTGTGTGTGTGTGTGTGTGTGTAGATAGATAGATAGATAGATAGATAGATAGATAGATAGATAGATAGATAGATAGATAGATAGATAGATAGATAGATTGGATAGATAGATATGTGTGTGTGTGCGTGCGTGCTTGCTTGCGTGTGTGTGTGTGTGTTTGCGTGCGTGCGTGCGGGCGTGCGTGCGTGCGTGTGTGTGTGCGTGCATGCGTGCGTGCGTGCGTGTGTGTGTGTGTGTGTGTGTGTGTGTGTGTGTGTGTGTGTGTGTGCGCGCGCGAGTCTGCGCGAGCGTCTCTCTCTCTCTCTCTCTCTCTCTCTCTCTCTCTCTCTCTCCTCTCTCTCTCTCTCTCTCTCTCTCTCTCTCTCTCTCTCTCTCTATCGCGGCACATCTGTTTATGTATCTATGTTCTCTCTCTCTCTCTCTCTCTCTCTCTCTCTCTCTCTCTCTCTCTCTCTCTCTCTCTCTCTCTCTCTCTCTCTCTCTCTCTCCCTCCCCCTCTCTCTCTCTCTCTCTCTCTTCAAGCTGAGAACTATGTCACATCAATTTCTTGTAAGCGTTTTAGAGATGTGTTCGCTCAGTGTCGAACAAGAAGCCTGGGCAAGAAAAAGATGGTTCATGCACGCGGCGGAAAGTGATTTGATGTGTCCATCCTGCTCAACACAAACTGAAGACGAGGAACACTTCGTTTTTAGACGCCCAGAGTATAATAAATTTAGAAATGATTGTTCTGCCTTTAAGTCCTCTTTCGGCCAAATTGAAAACCTCTTTGGTATTTTGCCCTCTGAAAATGTAGACATTTTGTAAATTCATTTGTTGTGGAGAACGTTTTGGCCATGGTGTGTGAATGCTGAAATTTTACCTGTCTTGTTGTGGAGAACGTTTTGGCCAAGGTGTGTGTGAATGCTGAGTTTTACCTGTCGTGTTGTGGAGAACGTTTTGGCCATGGTGTGTGAATGCTGAATTTCCAGCCGTTGTGCTCCTGGTCTCCTCTTTGTGGTCAGGACACGAAGAACTCGCCAGGCCTCAGACACTACGGTCACAACAGGCACCAGAAATGAGACCGGCGTCATACATCAGACTAGAGTCGCAGGTGTGAGACAGACATCACAGGTCAGACAGACATCACAGGTCAGACATTACAGGTCAGACAGACATCACAGGTCAGACAGACATCACAGGTCAGACATTACAGGTCAGACAGACATCACAGGTCAGACATTACAGGTCAGACAGACATCACAGGTCAGACAGACATCACAGGTGAGACATTACAGGACAGACAGACATTACAGGTCAGACATCACAGGACAGACATCACAGGTCAGACAGACATTACAGGACAGACATCACAGGACAGACATCACAGGTCAGACATTACAGGTCAGACACACAGACATTACAGGACAAGCATCACAGGTCAGACATTACAGGTCAGACAGACATTACAGGACAGGGCATCACAGGACAGACATCACAGGTCAGACAGACATCACAGGACAGACATCACAGAACAAACAAAAACGTGTCAGACATCACAGGTCAGACAGACATTACAGGACAGACATCACAGGACAGACATCACAGGTCAGACAGACATCACAGGACAAAAAAAACGTGTCAGACATCACAGGTCACCCAGACATTACAGGTCAGGGCATCACAGGTCAGACAGACATTTACAGGTCAAACATCACAGATCAGACTAACATCACAGGTCAGACATCATAGGTCAGACATGACAGGTCAGACAGACATAACAGGACAGACATCACAGGTCAGACAGACATCACAGGTCAGACATCACAGGTCAGACATCACAGGTCAGACTTCTCAGGTCAGACATCACAGGTCAAACATAACAGGTCAGACATCACAGGTCAAACATAACAGGTCAGACACCACAGGTGAGTCTTAACAGGTCAGACACATATTGGAGGTCATAAAGACATCACAGGACAGACTTCAAAGGTCAGACAGCCATTACAGGTCAGACATCACAGGGACAGACAGACAGGTCACAGGTCAGACACACATCACAGGTCAGACAGACATTACAGGTCAAATACCACAGGTCATACAGTCACTACAGGACAGACATCACAAGTCAGACATCACAGGTCAGACATCACAGGTCAGACATCACACAGGACAGACATCACACAGGTCAGACATCACAGGTCAGACATCACAGGTCAGACATCACAGGACAGACAGACATTAGAGGTCAGACAGACATCACAGGTCAGACAGACAGACATCACAGGTCATACATCACAGATCAGGCGGACATTACTGGTCAGACATCGCATGTCAGACATCACAGGTCAGACATCACAGGTCAGACATCACAGGTCAGACATCACAGGACAGACATTACAGGTCAGACATCACAGGATAGATATCACAGGTCAGACATCACAGGACATATGTCACAGGACAGATATTACAGGTCAGACATCACAGGATAGAAATCACAGGTCAGACATCACAGGACATATGTCACAGGACAGCCATCACAGGTCAGACAGACATCACAGTTCAGACAGACATCCAAGATCAGACATCACAGCTCAGACAGTCATTACAGGTCAGACATCAGAGGTCTGGCAGACATTACAGGTCATACATCACAGGCCAGTCATCACAGGTCAGACATCTCAGATCAGACAGACATCACAGGTCAGACAGACATCACAGGACAGATATCACAGGTCAAACATCACAGGTCAGACATCACAGGTCAAACATCACAGGTTTGACATCACAGGACAGACATCACAAGACAGACATCACAGGTCAGACATCAAAGGACAGACATCACAGGTCAGACAGACATCACAGGTCAGACAGGCGTTACAGTTCAGACAGACATCAAAGGTCAGATAGGCATCACAGGTGAGACAGACATTACAGTTTAGAGACAAACATTAAAGGTCAGACAGGCATCACAGGTCAGACATCACAAGACAGACATCACAGGTCAGACATCACAAGACAGAGATCACAGGTCAGACATCACAAGACAGACATCACAGGACAGACATCACAAGTCAGACATCACAGGTCACACATCACAGGTCAGACATCACAGGACAGACATCACAGGTCAGACAGACATCAAAGGTCAGACAGGCATCACAGGACAGACATCACAGGACAAATATCACAGGTCAGACATCACAGGTCAGACATCACAAGTCAGACATCACAGGTCAGACATCACAGGTCAGACATCACAGGCCAGACATCACAGGTCAGATATCACAAGTCAGACATCACAGGGACAGATATCACAGGTCAGACATCACAGGTCAGTCATCACAGGTCAGACATCACAGGTCAGACATCACAGGACGGACATCACAGGTCAGACAGACATCAAAGGTCAGACATCACAGATCAGACATCACAGGTCAGACATCACAGGTCAGACATTACAGGACAGACATCACAGGTCAGACGTTACAGGTCAGACATTACAGGTCGGAAATCACAGATCAGACATCAAGGTCAGACATTACAGGTCGGAAATCACAGATCAGACATCACAGATCATACACACAGGTAAGATATCACAGATTGGACAGACATTACAGGTCAGACATCACAGGTCTGACATCACAGGTCAGACAGACATTACAGGTCAGATATCACAGGACAGATATCACAGGACAGGGCATAACAGGTCAGACATCACAGGTCAGACATCACAGATCAGACAGACATTACAGGTCAGACATCACAGGTCAGACATCACAGATCAGACAGACATTACAGGTCAGGCATCACAGGACAGACTTCACAGGTCAGGCAGACATCACAGGTCAGACATCACAAGTCAGACAGCACAGGTCAGACATCACAGGTCAGACATCACAGGTCAGACAGACATCACCAGTCAGACACAAATCACAGATCGGACAAACATGGCTCAAAGGGACACCAGGGTATCCCTCACAGCGTCAACCTGTTTACAAACGCCATTTCAATACGGATTTCATAGTCATAACTCGATTTCTGCTCAATGGAAACCACATCAAAAGTGGATTGATAGGGAAATGAACGCATCCCGATGCTGTATACTGTGCTGTGTTTATCCGCACCTGTGCTGGCACTTTCTATACCAAAGGAATCGGTCAGGTTTTGAGCTCGGTCTCTGTACCTTCAAAAGAACCGGCTCGCATGACAGTACAGTATCAGCAGTGTGTGTGCACTGGAGGAAAAGTATTGTGACTCACCAATGCACTTGCAACTAGGGACAGGATAGGAAAATGCAAGCTAGAGGAGAGACACATTGCTTATGTGTAAATTGTAAAGAGAACAGAATTTTATTTAGAGGAATACTTGACTTGATTTTACACCAGCATTTCTCTCTCTCTCTCTCTCTCTCTCTCTCTCTCTCTCTCTCTCTCTCTCTCTCTCTCTCTCTCTCTCTCTCTCTCTCTCTCTCTCTCTCTCTCTCACACACACACACACACACACACACAACACACACACACACACACACACACACACACACACACACACGCACGCACGCACGCACGCACGCACGCACGCACGCACGCACACACACACACACACACACACACACACACACGCTCATGCACAGGCACGTACACATATAGGTTCTCATGCATGCACACACTTTCACACTCATGCACGCAAGTACACAAAAACAGACATACAGAAAAAAAAATTAATATTTGAGAGAGAGAGAGAGAGAGAGAGGAGAGGAGAGAGAGAGAGAGAGAGAGAGAGAGAGAGAGAGAGAGAGAGAGATGTTTCATTCATGTATAGGCCTGGGCCCGTTACGAAGCGGAACAGTATACAACCACGGAAGTAACAACTACACGCTGGATCAGAATGCACAGTGTTTGTTCTTTCATGATAGCTGTTTCTCTTAGTATGCATGCTTTATATTAAAAAACAAGGGCTAATTTTGAACAACTTTAGTGGAGGTCGAAGACGTTAGCAACCACAGATTGAATACAGATTGTGAAAGACAGACAGACAGACAGACAGACAGACAGACAGACAGACAGAGACCAAGAGAGACAGAGAGACAGAGAGAGATAGAGACAGAGACGCAGAGACAGACACAGAGACAGAGACAAAGTTTTAAAAGACAGGGACAGACAGACAAGAGAGAGACAGATGTAGAGAAAATATGTAAGGGCAAAGAGACTGACCTATGATTTCTCATAGAGCCGTACTGGCTGTATACAACATTGAAGTATTAACCTGTGATTTTCTCATAGAGCCGTACTGGCTGTCTACAACATTGAAGTATTAACCTGTGATTTCTCATAGAGCCGTACTGGCTCTATACAACATTGCAGTGTTAACCTGTGATTTCTCATAGAGCCGCACTGGCTGTATTAACCTGATATCTCTATAAACATTGGCAGTATTAACCTGATGATCTCTTATAGAGCCGTACTGGCTGTATACAACATTGCCGAATCAACCTGTGATTATCTCATAGAGCCATACTGGCTGTATACAACGTTGCAGTAATAACCTGTGATTTCTCATAGAGCCGTTACTAGTTGTATATACAACGTTGCAGTATTAACCTGTGATGTCTCATAGAACCGTACTAGCTGTCTACAACATTCCAGTATTAACCTGTGACTGTCTTCTCGTAGAGCCGTACTACTTTATACAATATTGCAGTATTAACCTTTGATTTCTCGTAGAGCTGTACTAGCTGTATACAACATTGTACTATTAACTTGTATTTGCCTCATATAGGCGTACTAGCTGTATACAGCATTGCAGTATTAACCTGTGATTTCTACTAGAACTGTACTGGCTGCATACAGCATTACAGTATTAACCTAATAGAGCCGTACTAGCTGTATACACCACTGCAGTGTATACAGCATTGCAGTATTAACCTGTGATTTCTAATGAAGTCGTACTAGCTGTATACAGCATTGCAGTATTAACCTGTGAATTCAAATAGAGCCTTACTAGCTGTATACAACCACTACAGTATTAACCTGTGATCTTAATAGAGCTGTACCTGCTGTGTATAACCTTGCCGTATTAACCAGTGATTTCTCATAGAGGCGTACTAGCTGCTGCTAATACCAGCTGCGAACAACATTGCCCAGTATTAACCTGTGATTCCTAATAGAGCCGTGCTAGCTGTATACAACACTGCAGAATAACCTGTGGCCGTGGTTTCTAATAGAGCCCTACTAGCTGTGTACAACATGGCAATATCAACTTGTCGTTTTTCATAGAGCCGTACTAGCTATATACGACACTGCAGTACTAAACTGCGGTTTTTTTTCATAGAGCAATACTAGCTATATACGACACTGCCCCCAGTACTAAACTGCGGGGTTTTTTTTTCCCTAGAGCCGTACTAGCTAGATACGGCACCGCAGTACGAACCTGTGGTTTTCCATAGAACCGCACTAGCTACATACGACACGGCAAACACTGCGGTTTTTCCTTAGACCCCCTGCGGTTTTTCCTAGACCCATGTTAGCTATGTACGACACGGCAACAACTAACCTGTGGTTTTTCATAGAACCGCACTAGAGCCTATATACGAATACTGCCAGCAGTACTAACCTGCAGTGTTTTCAAAGAGCCGTATACTAACTGTGTACAGCATTGCAGTATAACAACCAACTTACAGGATGCCAAGGGTGGTAGGCTGAGACCCACAGAGACTGTCTTTTGCTGCCAGGAACAGGCAGACGACACCCCTCAGACCAGGAGAGAAACCGACCTGAGATACGCTCTCTGCCGCCGCCGCCCGCCGCCTGCCGCCGCCATTAATCAAGAGCGAGCGGGTGTACAGCGGAGCGTGTACGACCGTCCCAGAGAGAGACAAGCGACGAACCCAGAAGCGAGACGTTCACACACACACCCAGCGAGACCTCCCGACCTCCTCGCTCCGCCATGATGCCAAGTCTGAGGCATCTCCGACCGTGGCGGCACCAGCACCAGCACCAGCACACGCAGCGACAGCAGCAGCAGCGGCAGCGGCAATTACTGGCACACTGTCTCAAACAGCTGCCGTCTGGAGGAGGCGAACCAGCACTCGACGACGACGGCTACCTTCTGTCGTTTAAAGCTCCATTATAAAACACACACACACACACACACACACACACACACCACACACACACACACACACGCACGCACGCACGCACGCACGCACGCACCACACACCCACACACACACACACAGACATACACACACACGCGCGCGCGCGCCATGCACGCACCGCGCGCACACACACACATACACACACACACACACACACACACCACACACACACACACACACACACACACCACACAACACACACCACACACATACACATACACGCACGCACCACGCACATGCACATACGTACGAACACACACGCACACATATACGCACGCAACACACACACGCATATACACACACACAGAAACATTCACGCATGCACGCACGCACGCGTGTGTGTGTGTGTGTGCGCGAGAGTACGAGCGCGAGCGCCGCGCGCGCGCACACACACACACACGCGCGCCGCGCGCCGCGCCACCACATGACCCCCCCCCCCCCCCCCCCCCCCTCCCAGGTCCGTTCAAAATGTGGACTTTCCCGTGTTCAGCCTAATGACGAAAATTTAAAAAAAAGAAAAATGTCTCTCTCTCTCTCTCCTCTCTCTCTCTCTCTCTCTCCCTCTCTCTCTCTCTCTCTCTCTCTCTCTCTCTCTCTCTCTCTCTCTCTCTCTCTCTCTCTCTCTCTCTCTCTCTCTCTCACGCACACCACCACACTTTCTAAACTACTCCATGGCCTCGCCTACCTTTGTTAAAACTTTGATTAAAATGTAAAAGCGTGTAAAAGCTAAAACCAAATCAAAGTTTAATCAAAGTTTTAACAGATGCCGCTCCCACCCGGTTGAGCACTTTTTTAAAGTTATTGTTGGTTAGCAACACAATTATTTTATATATATATATATATATATATATATATATATATATATATATATATATATATATATATATATATATATATATCAACATGGAATACACACACACATAACATACACGCACGCACGCACGCACATCGTCTAACATCACTTAATGTGGAAAGACGTTAAATTGAAGACAACAACAACAACAACAACGCACGCACATGCACATACGTACGCACACACGCACACATATACGCACGCACACGCACGCACATACACACAAACACACAGAAACATTCAGCATGCACGCACGCACGCGTGTGTGTGTGTGCGCGTGAGCGCGAGCGCGAACACACACACACACACACACACACACACCCTCACTCGCATTCCTCCTTGCTCATTCTGATTCCGATTCTCTGGCAGTTCCATCGTCAACAAACCATTCATAAAAATCCGGATTCTCTGGCAGTTCCATCGTCAACAAACCATTCATAAAATATCTGGATTCTCTGGCAGTTCCATCGTCAACAAACCCTTCATAAAAATCCTGATTTTCTGGCAGTTCCGTCGTCAACAAACCATTCATAAAAATCCAAATGAGGCAGTCCACCGAACCATACAGGGTGCTGCCGCCGAGTTACTTCCTTGGTGTTCGCTGATGCCCTTTCTGATTCAACCGGTGCATACTACCCCCGTCGACTCCCTCAGCTGGCGATGTAAACTGTTTTGTTGCAGAGTCTGCATGAAGTAGCCTTCCCTTCTTCCATTGTCCCCAAACAACCGACCGGCAATAAAATGAAGCCGTTTAAAAACAATGGATGCAACTGTTTACAGCACTAGTGAATGGAATGTGTAAAGAAGGACACGGCATAATGTTGGTTCTGTCAGAAAGAAGTGAAGAGTAATTCTGACAACAAATGTGAAAAATATTCGCAGAGAAAATGAATGCGAAAGAGTGTTGTTTTGTTTAAGTACTGGGGTGTAAAGATATGTTGATACCAGAACGTCATTACGGTTTCGTTTCATGCTTCTACCAAACTTGACTTTCAGGGATACAAGCTGCCAATAGATACGTGCACTATGAATAATTCAAAAGCGCGTTTCAAGCAGAGCAATCGTTCATTTGTATTCCAGATGAAAGATTGAAATAACAACCGGTGAAGTTTAGGTGAAGAAGTACATGGTCTCTTTCATGCAAAATAATGGTTTAAGTGCGGAGAATAAGATGCAAACAGTGCATTATGCGATAAGAATATCGTAGTTGAAGCATATTTTTGTATGGCTCACATGCAACCATTCATAATGACACAACTATCGTGAAACTGCCCAAATCGCCCAACCCACATGGAACAGTCAATGTCAAGCCGTCAAGAGGCAACCCACCGGAGGAGACACTGCACTGCTGCCGAGTCACTTCGGTGGTGTTCAGTGGCGCCTGTTCTGATCTAACATACGCAGGACACCACCTACTAAGACCCCTGCTGACGATAATACTTGCTTAGTCGCGGAGCCGGCGTGAGTGAGCTCTTCCTCCGGAGGGTGCCACCACGTCCGTCCAACGACAGCCTCCATGGACTCGCCGATACCGGTGACCCCGACGGAACGAAACCAAGGCCACAGACGTGGAGAGGACATCGAAACTGAGGTCACCATGAGAGCAGGGCATGAAGGGCCACAGAATTTGAGGCATTTTTAATGCTGATCAATGAGAATGAGGGTGATAAAGATGATGCTATGGATTTCCATTTCGGTCTGAGACTACATGACAGGGCTGTACTCTACGCTTCCTTTCATAATGTATCCCGGCGTCAACCAGGCCCGAGAGATACAGGCACCTGCAGTGTTGGTCAAGAAAATTTGAGCAACACTCTCAGTCATAAAATTTTAAAAGAAATGTTGTTTCTGTCGTTATGAAATATCTATGATATTCATTATCCCCAAACTAACACTGAACTATCTCCGATGTTATTTTCTTCCTGTGTTGTTCACTAGTCTGAGCTTCTTCAAACTCAGTAT
>JADBJO010001616.1:57500-60000 GCA_016801955.1 Conus betulinus
TCTGACCAGCGCGTTGGGCTAATGCGTAGGTCAGACATCTTCTGAATCGTAATCACGAGACCCCTCTCTTAAACTCTCTCATCTCTAGTTAATAATTCATTTATCCATCAGCTTAAAATCATGCGCAGTGTGGTCTCAAAACTTAACGGATGTGGTGTAGCGTATATGGACTAGTCCGCGCACGCCGTGACGCCTAAACTGATCTCTCTCTCTCTCTCTCTCTCTCTCTCTCTCTCTCTCTCTCTCTCTCTCTCTCTCTCTCTCTCTCTCTCAGACACACACACACACACACACACACACACACACACACACATTACAAACTTAATACATATTCCATGTACAGGTACGGACATCGCCCCTGCCCCTCCCCTTCAACCCCCCCCCCCCCCCCCCCCCCTGCACACACTTGTGAGAACACAAGATAGCGGACGCAGCTACAAGCCGAAAATATAATCTTGTGAAATTTTCGCCTTACTGAGTGCGAATCACCATGAAGAGGTCGACCTCATCCAAAAGTTTGGGAGGCCATTGTACATGAAGGCCAGCTTAGTTAGATGGAGACAGGGAAAGGGGAACTCAAAACGAGCGGAATTTAAGACAACAAATATTGAATAGATCGGCAGAGGACCTCAATCAGAATGTCGTTACCAGTAGAAACGAAGGAGAAAAGTTAACAGAAAAAGCCAAAGAAAATGAAAATCCACTAAGTGAAAATATTGGAGGACACAATGTAATATTTTGAAAAATAAGATTATCCTCGCCGGGAACAACCCTGCATGAACAACGCAAATCTATCTCTAGCATGTATGCACCTAGAACCCGTAGAACGTCAGTGGCAAACGTTCAAAAAGCAGAGAGACAACCCAGACAGCTGGAGGTTATGAAGTCAGTGCTACAGCCTGTGTGTGAACCAAAACTTAACACAGTCTCTGGTAAAGGCTTCTCAACAATCGAAATGGGTATCTTTGGAAGAGAGAGAGAGAGAGAGAGAGAGAGAGAGAGAGAGAGAGAGAGAGAGAGAGATCAACAATTCAACTGACGTCAAAATGCCATCACACAAACAGCGTCGAAGTTTCCATGCAGAACAAGAAGATGATGTTCCGAAAGCCAACTGTCGTGATTCAAGTGAATGGTTAAAGACAGGCCCTACACTGGGGCGATCACATGGACTTAAAGCAGACATTGACAAGAGCTTCAGAACAGAAGATGTTGCCCTCGGCAGTGAGTGCTGTCGTGTCACCCATGCCGCGACCAGCTGATGCTTCTGTTGCACGTTTTGGACTGACTGACATGAACTGCCTGATCCAACAGTGTACAACCAGTCATGGTGCTGTTGACTGACATGGACTGTCTGATCCAACAGTGTACAACCAGTCATTTTGCAGCTGCATCCCACACATCGCAGCGAAGCACACTGCTTCTCAGGGCGTCGTCAGCAAGATTGCTCACGTCAAAGACTCGGACATTGATGGTTGATTGTCGGATGGTTGATGTCAAAAAGGTTTCTTTCGTCAGTTGTTTACCATCAAAAAGGTCTCCTTCATCAGTTATTTGCCATCAAGAAGGTTTCCTTCGTCGGATGGTTGATGTCAGAAACGTTTCCTTCATCAGTTGTTTGCCATCAAAAAGGTTTCCTTCTTCAGATGGTTGATGTCAAAAACGTTTCCTTCATCAGTTTTTTTGCCATCAAAAAGGTTTCCTTCTTCAGTGATGACGACCTGTCCACCAGTCCCAGGTTCTTCAGGATGGACTGCTCCCAGCCACCCAGAGAGCCAGGGTGTTGGCTGGTAACAGGGTCGACACCAGCGACCGCTGCTATGGAAGAAACTACGTGGGACAGCTCGCCGTCACTTCCTGCGGCCCTGGGGTACCAGTCCTAGTCGGCAACACAACCATCTTCTGCCACATACCATAAGGGATGACGGCAGGCCCTACAACTTTCTTGCTGTCTTCAGTGACTGGTATTTTGGTGTGTCCATTCTTTGTTAACGAAGCAAAAATTGATGACTCTCTATGCATTGCATCATTTTCAACACATCAAATACAATATTAAAAAAAATAATAATAAAAACATACGCAGTTAGTTCATCCTGTTATTATTGGCTACCGTTTTAACCAGTGTTGTATTGCTGTATTATTAATCATACTTGAAACGCACGTGCTATGTTTGGACACTGTCCAGTATGAAGTAAAGTGTTCATTGTGTCTGAACAAAGCATTTTGGCGATGAAGGTTTGGTCAAACAAAAAAAAACAAAAAAACAAACAAATCAAACAAGAAAAAAAAAAATGTTCTTGTGGAGTTTAGATCTTGACTTTGAGCAGACCCTCTTTTTTTCCTCTCCTTCTGTTCGTAAAGTTGCTGTTATAACCACAATTACTATTATTATCTTTCAAAGTATCGTCATTGTTATGTGATCATACTACCATCATTATCTGTAGTGGTGGCAGTGGTAATGATTTTTTTTTTTTCATCAGTATCATTATTATAATAATAATAA
>JADBJO010001616.1:75000-120000 GCA_016801955.1 Conus betulinus
GTACTGCCTTTGGTTTGCTCATGTCCATTCACTTGTTTGCCTGCACAAGTACACAAAGAGTTTTAAACGGATTTAATAGTACGTGGTAGACAAACTGAACCTCGCCCATTCATGAATGCTATGTTATAGTGATAATTCTTATGTGCGGATCTGTGGCTGGGAAGCTGATCAAAAGACAAATCCAGGATCTGTCCAACATGATTTTCTCCCAATAATTGTCTATGAGGTAATGCCTTTCCTAATAATTGTCTATGAGGTAATGCTTTTCCTAATAATTGTGTATGAGGACGCCCCCCTCCGCCCCATTGTGTCCGGCTGTGGCAGTGTCATGTACAATGCATCCAAATTCCTGACACAAATATTGGGACCTTCAGTCGGGCAGACCGAGCACCACATAGTCAACAGCACAGATTTTGTACAGAAGATGGAAAACCAGCAATTGGTTCCAGGGGAAAAACTTATCTCCTATGATGTATGTGCACTTTTCACTAGCATCCATGCACCCAAGGCTCTCCATGTCATTTGGGAGAAGATTTAGGATGATGACTACCACCTTCGTCACCGGTGTAAACTCACTACGGGACAGGTGCTAGAACTGTTGGAACTGTGCCTTACTAGCACCTACTTTTCTTTCAACCGTGAGTTCTACCAGCAGAGACAAGGAGCTGCCATGGGTTCGCCAGTATTTCCAGTGGTAGCCAACCTGTGCATGGAACATTTTGAAAAAGTATCCCTTGAGACCACTGCCAACCCTCCCAGCATGTGGTACCGCTATGTGGATGACACCATGACCCTCATACAGGAGACGGAGGTTGACAGCTACACTACCCACCTGAATTCCGTCGACGACAGTATCCAGTTCATCTCGGAAACTGAAGCAGAAGGGAAGATCCCGTTCCTGGACACACACATCACCCTAACCCATGACGACAGGGTGGAGACCACTGTCTGTAGGAAACCCACCCACACTGACCAATATCTGAACTTTCACTCTAACCACCCCCCTCCAGCACAATGGATCAGTTGTCAACACCCTCATGCACATAGTCTCTGTACTGTACCACTTAGGAGAAAGAGTTTTAAAAAGGAACACATCAAGACTGCCCTTTTCGCTAATGGATACTCTGCATGGACGTGGGGCAACCCTCGAGTTTGAGACCCTTCCTCTACAGATACGGACAGTGTGAAAGTGGGGATCCCTTACATTAAGGGAGTCTCAGAGCGTCTAGCCAGGACCTTCCAACAACATGGATGTAAAGTGTTCCACAAACCCACCAATTCCCTACGCCAGCAAATGACCCATGTCAAAGACAAAACATACCCCCTCAAGCAAGTAGTGTACCAGGTAGGTTGTCAAGACTGCGCATACCTACATTGGCGAGACAGCAAGACCACTCACCACCCGTCTACAGGAACACCAAAACCGATCTACTTCTGCTAGACATGAACATCTACAAGCCACAGGCCACAGTTTCACCCCCTCCCCCCCCCCCCCCTCCTCGCCAAGAAACCGAGATCTTATGAGACCGAGCCCTTCCTCACAAAAAGAACAAGCCACAGGCTACAGTTTCAGCCCAAGAGAAACCGAGATCTTATCTACCAAGCCTTTCCTCACAAAAAGAAAAGTTAAAGAAGCCATCGAAATCAAGACCAGACACCCCAGCCTGAACACAGATCACGACTTTGAATTTCCCTCCATCTACAATCGGATCCTGACACCCAATCACCCCACACAACAGTCGCCCCACCAGGTCTCGCTGCTACAACGGCAACGGTGAGCTGAATAAGACAGGGCGACCCTGTCGAAATATTCTCCAAGTAAGTTTTTGATTCTGAGTCTGTAACTACTTTTGTAATGTCGAATCCAGAATCCAGAAACCGATATTCTTATTTGAACGTAAAGGGGTTGTTGTCTCCCTTGGCACGGCCGACGACCAACGGCCGGGCCGGCAAGAGCGGGCCTGAGGTCGGGTGAGAGGTTGAAGAAGGAGCTCAGCCTTCAGAATTTGCATCGTCTGACCTTTACCCCCCGAAGAAGGGGGAACCTGCATCCGTGATTCGGCCATAATGACTGAGACATGTGCAGCAGAAAACCTCGGCTGAGCTGTACATGGGATGCAGGGATAGGATCGTCAGAACCGCGGCTGAATCAATCACCGTGAGAATCTAAGAGGGGTGAGGATGCAGGCATGGGATCAACAGAAGCACAACTGAGTCAATCACCACAAGAATGTGAGGGTGGTGAGCACGGGCTTGCTGTCACCTCAACAGAACCGCAGCTGAGCTGATGGGATCCTGGAAAGAAAGAGAGCAAGAGGGGGGGGGGGGGGGGGGGGGGGGGGGGGGGGGGGGGACATGTTGGAGAGAGAGAGAGGGCTTCGGTACACCAGAAAAGGAGCCAGCCTGTGAGTTGGAGAGATTGACAGACGAAATCTTCCTAACCCTGGCCACCCAATCGCTTCACATACGTTTCTCCCTTAAAGCTAAAGCATATGCAAGAACTACAAACTCAGCAGCAAAAATCAGTCGATTGCTAGGACAAGTAAAAATGCATTGCTGTTCGGAGTACATACGACTAGCAGGGAATATGCTGCCGAGAAAAGAGAAATGATCTGGGCATGCGCAAAACACGAGGCCCCTTCCGGGTTCTTGTCCGTATGGACTTTATTGTGCACGAGGCAGGGATAGCAAACCGCTGTCGCATATTGCATTAGTGAGCCACTGTACAGTATGTATAATTAAAGATATGATACCCGCATAAGACGCTCCAAGTTGTCACTCTGTAATTGCCAAAGTGCCAGGACTTTGACAGGATTAATGTTGTGTTGGGGGTACTTGAAATGTAGGGTCGGTGGTGGCAGATGTCAACCAGGTGTTCAGAGATTCTTGTCTCAGGTGTGCGGGATGTCTCGCCTACATAGATCTTACCACACAGCTGGCAGGGGACAGCGTATACTATGTTGCAGATTTGACAGGAGAATGTGCATTTAAATGTGAAAGAGTCTTTGGGGCTCTGTAGGATGGTGTCTGGTTTAGTAAGGGTTGATTTTGCAATTGGAATTCGAGCAGGGGAAAATACCTGGTGGTTTAGGTGTGGTGTTTTTGTTCCGTTCAGAGCACACAAATAGGTCTTTGAGGTTTTTGTCACTTTTGAAAGTGATCATCGGTTTGGTGTCAAAGGAAGGTTTGTGATTTTCTACTATGTGCCAGTTGGATTTCAGAATCTGCAGATGGTGAGAGTGTGTGGATGGAAGGGGATGATAGTACTGGGTACCACGGTTGGTGAAAAGCTCAGACATTTTGGCTGCTTGTAGAGTTAAATCTTTGCTGGAGCAGAGTCTGTGATAGGCCGAATATGGAATGCTGCCTTAGTCCATGGGTGTTGGGAAGATGTGATGTCTAGATATGAATTTACATCAGTGGGTTGATAGCAAATGGATGTTTTGAGTAGGCTATCTTTGAGGGAGATGGTGATGTTCAGGAAGTTGACTGACTGTGGAAAAGGTGTAGATCAATTGGATGGATGGAAGATCTGAGCAAAGTTGAGAAAATTGTGGAGGTCTTATTTTAGCATGGATGTGGCTCCCAGTCCATAATCAATGCATCTTTTGTACAGCTCTGATGTGTGGCCTGCATATGTGATTAGCAGGCGGTGTTTTAGGTGCCTCAAAAAGAGGCAGGCATTGGATGGTCCCATTTTTAGCTGTTTACTTTACGAAGCGACTGCTACATGATATATTCAGTGCACAAAATATGTTCAAAGAGGTAGGATGGAGACAGAGAATGCATACTTCAAAGCTTACCACAAAAAGTATTTTGATGTGGGCAGCATGTAAGGCTGGGTGGTACGGAGATGACTGCTCAAAGCCATGTCCATCACCTCACTGTAAGGACCAGAGTGTGACCAGAGGACCGGCGTCTGTCTGGCCTGTCCAGGACACTTGGTTGGAGACAACTGCACTGGTAAAGAAGTGTCCGTGCTTCACGTGCTGCTGCATGCTGTCGTCTCCCTACTGTGTTACTTTGGAGAATGGCTCTCTCTCTCTCTGTCCCTCTGTGGTTGTGTGTGTATGAGAGAGAGTATGCATCCTCTCTCTCTCTCTCTCTCTCTCTCTCTCTCTCTCTCTCTCTCTCATCTCCTCTCTCTCCTCTCTCTCTCTCTCTCTCTCTCTCTCTCTCGTGTGTGTGTGTTTGAGTGTGTGTGTGTGTGTGTGCATCTCTCTCTCTCTCTCTCTCTCTCTCTCTCTCTCTCCTCTCCTCTCTCTCTTTCTACCTTTCTCCCTCCCCCCCTCCCCTCTCTCTCTCTTTCTGTCTCTCCCGTGCGCCTGCACTTTAAAAAAAAGTTTCTTTCCCCAATCAGTGAGCTCTCCAAGCATTGTCATTGTAGATGAGTGTCTTATACACATCACTATGAGACTCCTGCTCTAAGCTGGGAATTAATGACTTCTGAAGTTCACTTTGTTCTCTCTCTCGAGCAGATCTAGCTGGAACTCTTTTCAGTTGCACCTGCTACTGCTTTTAGGGTTCTGGTCCTTTTCTTACCAGAAATTGTGAGGTAAGGTAAGGTAATGTTGCTTATAGCCCAGCCGACCACAAAGGGCCACATCAGGGCTGTCACCACGTTAAAACCAGAAATTTCGAGTTGTTTCATTAGATCCATAGGCTGATGAATGCTGCTTCTTCCACCTGATGCGATCTTTGGTTCTTGAGAGAGATCAACATTTTTCATTGGATCTGAGATTTCATTGTTGAAAGATTTTAAACCAAATTTCGGGTGGGTTTTTATAAGATGCATTCTAAAGAGTTGTGTGAATGAATGACTTGTGAGTTGACTTCAACAGCCCTGATATGGCCCTTTTCAGTTGGCTGTGCTATAAGCCTCATTACCTTACCTTACCTTACCCCATGCTCCAACCTCCATAGTGAGACTGTGGATTGGGAGCCCGATTCCCTCAAGCTTTGGGACTAGACTGGCGTACATCTGTCAGGTAGACGTGTTGTCTTACTCCATTCCGCCTTCATACGGCAGAGTGAGTTTAATCAGAATTAATTGTTTTGATGAACTTGAGTAGACTACAATATCTGGTCTCACGCCACTCTCCTTGATCTCTGGATGGTTTTCCATTCTGGTAGGCCTGCTGTGCACTCTCTACTTATCCACTCCATCTGGTAAATTCCGCTTCCTCCATGCTCTTGATGTCTGTTCAGACCATGACTTGTGGCTTCTGCCATTCAAAACTTCTATGTTGGGGGCCTCTGGTTGTCTAGTATCATAGTACTGTCTCTGATGGTGCCAACAACTTGTGCAATTGGTTTAAGTGTTTGTTCATGTCTTCATGTGATCTTCCTTGGGTTAGCGCTGCTTTGCATGAAGTCTGGACATGTTCTGCTGTGTGTTTAACCAAATTTCGGGTGGGGTTTTTATAAGATGCATTCTAAAGAGTTGTGTGAATGAATGACTTGTGAGTTGACTTCAACAGCCCTGATATGGCCCTTTTCAGTTGGCTGTGCTATAAGCCTCATTACCTACCTTACCTTACCCCATGCTCCAACCTCCATAGTGAGGACTGTGGATTGGGAGCCCGATTCCCTCAAGCTTTGGGACTAGACTGGCGTACATCTGTCAGGTAGACGTGTCTTACTCCATTCCGCCTTCATACGGCAGAGTGAGTTTAATCAGAATTAATTGTTTTGATGAACTTGAGTAGACTACAATATCTGGTCTCACGCCACTCTCCTTGATCTCTGGATGGTTTTCCATTCTGGTAGGCCTGCTGTGCACTCTTACTTATCCACTCCATCTGGTAAATTCCGCTTCCATGCTCTTTGATGTCTGTTCAGACCATGACTTGTGGCTTCTGCCATTCAAAACTTCTATGTTGGGGCCTCTGGTTGTCTAGTGGCATAGTACTGTCTCTGATGGTGCCAACAACTTGTGCAATTGGTTTAAGTGTTTGTTCATGTCTTCATGTGTATCTTCCTTGGGTTAGCGCTGCTTTGCATGAAGTCTGGACATGTTCTGCTGTGTGTTCTCATGGACACAGCAGACACATGAGGTCGTCTGATTTTCGAAATGCCACCAGGTTTGAATTCTAGTGCAGGAGATCAGAGACAAAGCTGAGGATAAAGCTGATCCTGAGAGGTGCCATGTGCCAGACGTCATTCCAGATGAGACTTCTTTGGAGTGCACTTGTTGTTCACTGCCCCTTCAGCCTTCTCCACTCTCAACATGGGATAATCTGCTGCATGAAGTATCCTTCACTATGAACAGCATTCAAAGCCATATTAACAAATTCAGTGATGGATATTTCATATTCTTCTCGCTCAAATATGTATATACATATGCATCAAATAAAACCACAAGCTAAAGATTTGTGTTGCATCATACCACATGAAGACTGCAATCTTTCCTTCTTACCCTGTATCTAGTTAACATGTCTACACACACACACACACACACGCACGCACGCACGCACGCACGTACGCACGCACGCACACACACACACACACACACACACACACACACACACACACACACACACACACACACACACATACATCACATGGGTGCTACTGTGCCAACTAGTGCTGGAATTCAGGTTTTAGAAGGTGGAATGGAGACAGAGAGTGCATACTTCCATGCTTATCACAAACGTAATTTGATGTGGGCAGTGTGTGAGCGTGGATGGCACGGAGATGATTGTTCAAAACTATGTCCGTCACCTCACTGTAAGGACCTGAAGTGTGACCAGAGGACCGGCGTCTGTCTGGCCTGTCCAGGACACTTGGTTGGAGACAACTGCACTGGTAAGGAAGTGTTCGTGATTCACGTGCTGCTGCATGCTGTCTCCCTACCGTTTTACTTTGGGGAATGGGCATGCTCGCTGTCTTTGTATCTGTCTGTCTATCTGTGTGTGAGTGCATCTCTCTCTCTCTCTCTCTCTCTCTCTCTCTCTCTCTCTCTATGTAGATAGATAGATAGATAGATAGATAGATAGATAGATAGATAGATAGATAGACAGATAGATATCGATCACAGCAAAGAAAGACAAACAACAAGCTGTATGAAAATATGGCGCTGGACAATTTAGTAGTGGGGGAAAACAAGTGCAGGCTAGCAATTCTTCCGTTATTATATTAATGACTTGGCAAAGATTTAAATCAGAGAAAGAAAATCTCTCTCTCTCTCTCTCTCTCTCTCTCTCTCTCTCTCTCTCTCTCTCTCTCTCTCTCTCTCACGCAAGTTTTTAAAAACAATTTTCTTCCCCCATTCTTCTGTGCGTCCTTTTGTCAGATCCATCCTCAAATTCACATCCCTTCATAAATAATTATTTCTTTCTTCTTCTTCTTCTTCTTCTTCTTCTTCTTCTTCTCGTCCTCATCCTCCTTTTCCGTCATAGTTTATCATTTTCTTTTTCTCCGCTTTTTCTCTAACTTCTTCTTTTATCCCTTCTCGTTTTTTTTTCATTATTTTAGCTTCTCATTTCTTTCTCGTCTTCAGCTGCCTGTGGCTTACATTGTCTTCATCCATCCCAACCTCTTTCATTTCTTTCCTTTTTTTTATCTATCCTCACCGTTCTGTTCTCCTAATCCTTTTCCTTTGCCTTCTTCCTTTTGACACACTACTGTTCTTCATCCTTCGTTTCTAACCTTACTCGTCTTTTATAGTAATTTTCTTACTGTCTTTTTTCCAACATTGATCGCTTTCTTACCCTGCCTTTCTTCCTCCATTCTCACTGTCTTTATGTGTGCAGAGTGCAGCCCAGGCAGCTACGGCGACACGTGTCAGCACTCTTGTTCCACCCAGACACCAGGCTGCAACGTGTGTGAGCGGGACGGCACATGCACAGCCTGCTATGACAACTTCGAAGCCCCGGACTGCACAGGTTAGGGATCTCTGGCCCACAAAACAAACAAAACAAACAAGCAAACAAACAAAACCGGCACCCATGGTGTCTCAACCTCTTTGTGAATGCGTCATTTGGTGAACAAACTTTACATCAAAGCCAAGACATATAAATCTGGATCGATGGAGACAATAAACATCAGTGAAGTCCATTTGTTAATAACACAGTGTCAGCATTAATGGTGAACCGTTTCAACCTCATACTTTGTCATTATCTTACTCTGATTGAACTGTTAAGCTGACTGCAATGCAAAAAAAAGGCGTGTTCAGGGGAAAAATCGGGCAACATAACACTTGTCTGTCCTCTTGAGAATTAATCCAAATTATAGAAAAGTTTACACATAAGCAGAATTTCAGTCAAAAAATGGCTACTTTACCATCATGCCCAAGGCACATAGTTAGATTCATTCATAATTAAGGCGGAATACTTGGAACACTAAATATTCTCATGGTATTATGCGTGTCTGCACAGAAAATATTTCTGTGCATCATCTTTTCTTTGGATGCTCAGTGTTAACCTCGCTCTATCAGGAGAAAGGTATTGAGATGAATAACTGTGATAATGTCAATACTGTCTTATATGGTTCATGTGTTGCTGAAATTGCCATGGTTATTTTGCAGTCACAAGTTGCAAAATTTTTTGTAAAGATCACAACTTTGTGTACCACTAGAATATTTCACTTATGTAAATATGCACTTATCAGATGTGGGTTTGCAAGTAGTAGATAAGTTGAGTGTGAAGGTTTTATTTTGTTCGTTTGTTTGTTTGTTTCCTTTTTTAACAAGTGTCTAATGTCATCTGGCGATGAAAAAAACATGAAAGAAACCACTGAACTGAACTGACACATGTCTTTCCACTGCAAACAGAATTACTTGTTGTCAGTTTGGGCCAAGCAAATAGATCCATAGATTCATATTTTGTTGTTTACGTATGCGTTCATTTTGTACATTAACCTTTTTCTGAAGTTCATACACTTTTACGCCTATGCATCTCATTAGCCCAATCGAAATTGACATATGGGCAGGAAGTGTATTTCTCTGCACTTAATGCTCTTTTAACGAAATTGCAAAGCCTCAATAGTAAGGCTTGGGGGCTGGAATAGCCCAGTGGTAGAGCGCCTGACTCGTAATCTTGGTGATCCTGGGGTTACGGGTTCGAATCTCCACCGGGCCCGTTCTGTACATGGAGATGTTTCCCTCAGAGTTAACATAGGTTCTGACTCAATTTCCCATACGGTCCTTCGAATGAGACAATAAAGTGAGGTTCCGAGTGTGAACGCGCGCTTAACATCTTGCATGCACGTAAAAAATCCCATCACCAACTTTCGGAAGACAAGGCCAGTTTGGCAGTTCGCTCTGAGAGTCCCAGTTCATACAAACACTTATATATATTGTAAAGAAACAGATGTATTACCACTAAATGAGAAGTGAATTTTGTATGTATCCAAATATATTGTCAGAAGTTCTGTTGAAAATTCAGTTACTTAAGAAATACTAATGGATTCCAGTAAAGACATTTCAGAGGTCTAAAAAACATACATATTCAACCAGTTAGAAACTACACATCTGACTTCATATCACATTGCAATACTGATATCATGCTATACCAGAATATCCTGTGGTACCTCCAATGCCTCGTTGGGAGCACCTAAATGATTCTTTTGATTACAAATACTCTATGTTGAAGAAAAGTGATAATGTAAATATTTAATGAAATGAAGTTCGTGAACATTGAGAAAACAGCTATCCAAATCAATTAAAAGTGTTTGCAGATGGGTGGGTAATGGAATCCTCTGACAGTGGTTGTGGCTTTGTAATACAATTTTAAATGTCAGGAAATCATATCGTTTAGAAAAGGGGTTTTCAATCTATACCTCAGAATCATATGCAATACTGAAGACTTTGACTTACATATATGATACATCAATTGCTTTCTATAAAATGTTACGTGTGTTGATTCCAAAATCTGTTTTACAATCACTAGAGTGTTTTGACTGCAAAGCTAGAAAAGATATGTTTTTTGAAATAAAACATTTATGGCATTGTTTCATAACTCTAGATATAAGAATTGACTTTTTTTGTTGGGTCCCATCTCACTATGGTATAAAGTGTAATGAAATAGCAGACAGTCTTGCAAATGAAGGAGCAAATAGAAACGCTGAGAGAAAAAAAAAAAAAAAAAAAAAAAAAGAAAAAGGAGAAAAAAAGGTCCCGTAGATTTGTCCTCTTGTGAATTAATCCAAGTTATGGAAAAAAAAGTTTATACATAAGCAGAGTTTTAGTAAAAAAAAAAAAATGGCTACTTTACCATCATGCCAAGGCACATACTTAGATTCATTCATAAATTAAGGCGGAATACTTGGAACACTAAATACTCTCATGGTATTACGTGTGTCTGCAGAGAAAATATTTCTGTGCATCATCTTTTGTTTGAATGCTCAGTGTTAATCTCGCTCTATCAGGAGAAAGGTACTGAGATGAATAACTTTGATAATGTCAATACTTTCTTATATGGTTCATATGTTGCTGAAATTGCCATGGTTTATTTTTACAGTCACAGGTTGCAAGATTTGTATAAAAAAAATCAGCAGCTTTGTGTACCACTAGGGTATTTCACTTACGTAAATATGCATATATCAGATGTGAGTTGAAAAGTATTAACATGGACAATAAATTGAGTGTGAGGTAGTTGTTGTTGTTGTTGTTGTTGTTGTTGTTTGTTTGTTGTTTGTGTTGTTGTTGTGTTGTTGTTGTTGTTTGTTTGTTTGTTTTGTTTTTTTTAACAAGTGTCTTATATCATCTGGTGATAAACAGACATTAAATATACCACTGAACTGATCTGAAGTTCTTCTGAACACAGAAGCGATCAAAGCTAAGTGCATTTTCGTTATTTATTTCATTTTTGTTGCACCTGAAGAAGACCTAAGAGGTCGAAACGCGTTGTGGTTTGTCTTGTGACTCGTTTGTCCACGTTTCTCTGGGCGGTTCGCTGACATTTATTTAAGATTTGAAGTTCTTCAAACAAAAGTCTCTCTTTCTTGTTTTCTAATAACAAAAAAAAAAAAATGTTTTGTGGACGTCTGACATGTGCTTTTATGCCTCATGAGTGTTAAGTCCAGAATGCCAGTACTCTATAAATAACCTTTGAAATGTGGAAGTATGGAACATCATCATGTTATCATAGTAGAGTGAAACATCAGGTTATCACAGTAGTATGAAACATCAGGTTATCATAGTAGTACAGAATATCAGGTTATTGTAGTAGTACGGAATACCAGGTTATCGTAGTAGTACGGAATATTTGGTTATTGTAGTAGTATGGAACATTAGGTTATCATAGTAGTCCGGAACATTAGGTTGTCGTAGTTGTATTGCACATCAGGTTATTGTAGTAGTATAGAACATCCGGTTATCATTGTAGTACAATGGAACATCATATTATGGTACTAGTATGGAACATTTGGGCTATCATGGTAGTATGGAATATCATATTATAGTACTAGTATGGAGCATTTGGTTATCGTAGTAGTAGTAACGAACATCAAGTTATCGTAATAGTACAAGAGCATCAGGTTATCGTAGTAGTATGGAACGTAGGTTATCATAGTAGTGTGGAACACAGGTTATTATAGTAGTATGGAACATAAGGTTATTGTAGCAGTATGGAACACAAGGTTATTGTAGCAGTGTGAAGCATTAGGTTAATGTAGTAGAATAGAACATCAGGTTATTGTAGTAATATGAAAACATCAGGTTATCATAGTAGTATGGAACATTAAGTTAACGTAGTAGTATGTAACATTAGGTTAATGTAGTGGTATGGAACATTAGGTTATTGTAGCAGTATATAATACTGGGTTATCATAGTATTATGGAACAGCGGGTTATGGTAGTAGTATGAAACATAGGTTATCATAGTAGTTTGGAATATCAGGTTTTGTAGTAGGATGGACCATCATGTTATCATAGAATATCGAACATTAGGTTGATATAGTAGTATCAAACATTCGGTTATCATAGTAGTATGGAACATCGGATCATTGCAGTAGTATGGAACATTGGGTTATAGCAGTAATATAGAACATAGGTTATCTTAGTAGTACTGAACATCAGGTTATCGCAGTAATATGGCACATGGGGTTATCATAGTAGTATTGAACATCAAGTTATCATAGTAGTATGAAACATCGGATTTATCGTAGTAGTATGACACATCAGGTTATTGTAGCAGTATGGAACATCAGGTTATTGTAGCAGTATGGAACATCAGGTTATTGCAGTAGTATGGAACATAGGTTACCTTGGTAGCATTGAACATCAGGTTAGCATAGTAGTATGGAATATCAGGTTAGCGTAGTAGTGTGGAATATCAGGTTATCGTAGTAGTATGGAATATCAGGTGAGCGTAGTAGTATGGAATATCATGTTACCTTGGTAGTATGAACATCAGGTTAGCGTAGTAGTATGGAATATCAGGTTATCATAGTAGTATGGAATATCAGGTTATTGCAGTAGTATGGAACATCAGGTTACCTTGGTAGTATTGAACATCAGTTAGCATAGTAGTATGGAATATCAGGTTAGCGTAGTAGTATGGAATATCAGGTTATCGTAGTAGTATGGAATATCAGGTTAGCGTAGTAGTAGGGAATATCCAGTTAGCGTAGTAGTATAAAACATTGGGTTAGCGTAGTAGTATGGGATATCAGGTTATCGTAGTAGCATGGAATATCAGGTTATCGTCGTAGTATGGAATATCAGGTTATCGTAGTAGTATGGAAGATCCAGGTTATCATAGTTGTATGGAACATCCAGGTTAGCGCACTAGTATGGAATACCAGGTTATAACATCCAGGTTAGCGTAGTAGTATGGAATATCAGGTTAGCATAGTAGTATGGACATTGGGTTAGCGTAGCAGTATGGAATATCAGGTTAGCGTAGTAGTATGGAGTATCAGGTTAGCGTAGTAGTGGAATATCAGGTTAGCGTAGTAGTATGGAACATCCAGGTTATCATAGTTGTATGGAACTTCCAGGTTAGCGTACTGATATGGAATATCAGGTTAGAACATCCAGGTTAGCGTAGTAGTATGGAATATCAGGTTAGCGTAGTAGTATGGAACATTGGGTTAGCGTAGTAGTATGCAATATCAGGATATCGTAGCAGTATGGAATATCAGGTTAGCGTAGTAGTATGGAATATCAGGTTAGCGTAGTAGTATGGAATATCAGGTTATCGTAGTAGTATGGAATATCAGGTTAGCGTAGTAGTATGGAATATCAGGTTAGCGTAGTAGTATGGAATATCAGGTTATCGTCGTAGTATGGAACATCCAGTTATCATAGTTGTATGGAACATCCAGGTTAGCGTACTAGTATGGAATATCAGGTTAGAACATCCAGGTTAGCGTAGTAGTATGGAATATCAGGTTAGCGTAGTAGTATGGAACATTGGGTTAGCGTAGTATAGTATGCAATATCAGGATATCGTAGTAGTATGGAATATCAGGTTAGCGTAGTAGTATGGAACATCCAGGTTATCATAGTTGTATGGAACATCCAGGTTAGCGTACTAGTATGGAATATCAGGTTAGAACAACATCCAGGTTAGCGTAGTAGTATGGAATATCAGGTTAGCGTAGTAGTATGGAACATTGGGTTAGCGTAGTAGTATGCAATATCAGGATATCGTAGTAGTATGGAATATCAGGTTAGCGTAGTAGTATGGAATATCAGGTTAGCGTAGTAGTATGGAACATCCAGGTTATCATAGTTGTATGGAACATCCAGGCTATTGTACTTGTATGAAACATCGGGTTATCGTAGAATTCTGGAACATCCAGGTTATCGTAGAATTATGCAACATCCAGATTATCCTAGAATTATGGAACATCAGGCTTTAGTAGCTGTAAAATGGGACATCAGGCTATATTGCTTATACCATGAAACCTCAGGCTATAGTAGTTGTACCAGTGGAAAACGGCCTGTATTTGTTATACCATGAAACCTCGGGCTATAGTAGTTGTACCAGGGGAAATCAGCCTACATTTGTTATACCATGAAACCTGAGGCTATAGTAGTTGTACCAGGGGGAGTCAGCCTATATTAGTTATACCATGAAACCTGAGGCTATAGTAGTTGTACCATGAATCATCAGGCTATATTAGTTGTGCCATGAAACCTCAGGCTATAGGAGTTGTACAATGAAACCTCAGGCTACAGGAGTTGTACCAAGAAACCTCAGGCTATAGTAGTTGTACCATGAAACCTCAGGCTACAGGAGTTGTAAATGAAACCTCAGGCTATAGTAGTTGCACCATGGAACATCAGGCTATAGTAGTTGTACCATGGAACATCTGGCTATAGGACTTGTACCATGGAACATCAGGCTATAGGACTTGTACCATGGAACATCAGGCTATAGTAGTTGCACCATGGAACATCACGCTATAGGAGTTGTACCATGGAACATCAGGCTATATAAGTTGTACCATGGAACATCAGGCTGTAGTAGTTGTAATATGAAATATCAAGGTAAAGGAATTGTACCATGGAACATCAGACTATAAGAGTTGTACCATGGAACATTACGTTATAGGAGTTGTACCATGGAACCACAGGCTATAGTTGTTGTACCATGAAACATCAGGTTATAGGAGTTGTACCATGAAACCTCAGGCTATAGTAGTTGTACTATGAAACATCAGGGTATAGGAATTGTACCATGGAACATCAGGCTATAGTAGTTGTACCATGGAACATAGACTATAGGAATTGTACCATGGAACATCAGACTATAGGAGTTGTACCATGGAATATCAGGCTACAGTAGTTGCACTATGACACATCAGGGTATATGAATTATACCATGGAACATCAGGCTATAGGAGTTGTACCATTGAACATCAGGCTATAAGAGTTGTACCATGTTTACATCAGGTTATAGTAGTTGTACCATGGAACGTCAGCTGTAGGAGTTGTACCATGAAACCTCAGGCTATAGTACTTGTACTATGAAACATCAGGGTATAGGAATTGTACTATACAACTCAGGTTATAGGAATTGTACCATGCAATATCAGCTATAGTTGCTGTACTATGGAACATTAGGCTAAAGGAATTGTACCATGGAACATCAGACTTATAGTATTTGTTCCATGGGACATCAGGCTATAGTAGCTGTACTATGAAACATCAGGCTATAGGAAGTGTACCATGGAATATCAGGCTATAGTTGTTGTACCATGGAACATCAGGCTATAGGATTTGTACCATGGAACTTCAGGCTGCAGTAGTTGTGCTATGGATAATCAGGCTGTAGTAGTTGTACTATGGAACATCAGTCTATAGTAGCTGTACCATGGGTCATCAGGCTATCGGAGTTGTACCATGAAAAGCCGAGCTATAGTAGTTGTACTAGGAAAAACATCAGGGTATAGGCATTGTACCATGCAACCTCAGGATATAGGAATTGTACCATGCAATATCAGGCTATTGTAGCTGTACTATGGAACATCAGGCTATAGGAATTGTACCATGGAACATCAGGCTATAGTAGTTGTACCATGGGACGTCAGGCTATAGTAGTTGTACTATAAAACATCAGGCTATAGGAGTTGAGCCATGCAATATCAGGTTATAGGGAGTTGTACTATGAAACCTCAGGCTATAGGAGTTGTACCATGGAACATCAGGCTATAGTAATTGTACCATGAAACATCAAGCTATATCAGTCGTACCATGAAACCTCAGGTACAGTAGTTGTACCATGGAACATCAGGCTATAGGAGTTGTACCATGGAACATCAGGCTATATCAGTTGTACCATGGAACATCAGGCTACAGGAATGGTGCCATGGAACATCAGGCTATATTAGTTGTACCATGGAACATCAGGCTATATAGTTGTTCCATGGAACATCAGGTTATAGGAGTTGTACCATGGAACACCAGGCTATATGAATTGTACCATGGGTCATCAGGCTACATTAGTTGTGCTATGGAACACCAGGCTATAGGAGTTGTACCATGGAGCATCAGGCTATATTAGTTGTACTATGGAACATCAGGCTATATGAGTTGTACCACTGAACATCAGGCTATAGTAGTTGTACCATGGAACATCAGGCTATATAAGTTGTACCATGGAACATCAGGCAATAGTTGTACTATGGAACATCAGGCTATTGGAGTTGTACCATGGAACACCAGGCTATAGTAGTTGTACTATGAAACATCAGGCTATAAGAATGGAAGTTGTCCATTATGTCTGTATGACATCAGCTCTGTAAATGTTTCCAGAGTGTCCACTATGTCCATGACGTCATCACTTTCAATGTTTCCAGAGTGTTTAGCAGGACTGTTTGGTGACCAGTGTAACCAGACCTGTAGACACTGTCACAGCAGCATATGTCATCACGTGACTGGCCAGTGTCTTCTGGGCTGCGATGAAGGCTTCACAGGGATACAATGCTTGGAAGGTAAAAAATAGCCTGCAGTAAGGTAAGCAATGTCCACAGGGACACACTGCATGGAAGGTAAAATTAGTCCGCAATAAAATAAGCAATGTCCACAGGGACACACTGCATGGAACCTAAAAATAGTCTGCAGTAAGGTAAAGCAATGTCCACAGGGACACTCTTCATGGAAGGTAAAAAAAAGTCTGCAGTAAGGTAAGTCCACAGGGACAGAGGTGTACAGGGTGGAAGGTAGTGGTCAGCTGTAATGTGAACAGTGTCCACAGGGACAAAAGTGTACAGGATGGAAGGTAGTGGTCAGCTATGAGGCGAACAGTGTCCACAGGGACAGAGGTGTACAGGGTGGAAGGTAGTGGTCAGCTATGAGGTGAACAGTGTCCACAGGGACAGAGTGTACAGGGTGGAAGGTAGTGGTCAGCTGTAATGTGAACAGTGTCCACAGGGACAGAAGTGTACAGGGTGGAAGGTAGTGGTCACCTATAATGTGAACAGTGTCCACAGGGACAGAAGTGTACAGGGTGGAAGGTAGTGTCAGCTATGAGGTGAACAGTGTCCACAGGGACAGGAGTGTACAGGATGGAAGGTAGTGGTCAGCTATGAGGGTGAACAGTGTCCACTGGGACAGGCGTGTACTGATTTGAAGGTAGTGGTCAGCTATGAGGTGAACAGTGTCCACAGGGACAGGAGTGTACAGGATGGAAGGTAGTGATCAGCTATGAGGTGAACAGTGTCCACAGGGACAGGAGTGTACAGGATGGAAGGTAGTGGTCAGCTATGAGGTGAACAGTGTCCACAGGGACAGGAGTGTATAGGATGGAAGGTAGTGGTCAGCTATGAGGTGAACAGTGTCCACAGGGACACACTGGAAGGTGGTGGTAAGCTATGAGAGGTGAACAGTGTCCACAGGGACAGGAGTGTACAGGATGGAAGGTAGTGGTCAGCTATGAGGTGAACAGTGTCCACAGGGACAGGAGTGTACAGGATGGAAGGTGGTGATCAGCTATAAGGTGAACAGTGTCCACAGGGACAGGAGTGTACAGGATGGAAGGTAGTGGTCAGCTATGAGGTGAAGAGTGTCCACAGGGACAGGAGTGTACTGAATGAAGGTAGTAGACAGCTATGAGGTGAACAGTGTCTGCAGGACTGCGCTGCTCCTGTTAGGTAGATACATGTGAAGTAGTTCAATTTCATATTTTTCATATCCCAGCCGACAGCGAGGGGCCTGATTAGGGCTGCCTGCATGTCAAAGTCAGCGCACTAGTATGTGCGAGGACGACATCTGCCTTTGAAGACATACAACGTGACCATTGAGATGGGAAACCTGTTGAACTGGCGTAACTCTTTTACCTTAAACGTTTGTGGTTTGAGCGGGGGTGGAAGATCGGAATTGGGAGATCAATCCTTGTTTCCTGTAGGTACCTCTTGTCGGCATGTGTACTAGCTGAATGGATATATTGTGTGGCATTTTGTGCTTTCTGATGTAATAATAATAACATTGATGATGATGATGATGATGATGGTGACAATGATGATATTTGTATCACTGAACATTAGACTATAGCAGTAGCACGGAACATCAGACTGTAGTGATATTACAGTACATTAGGTGATACCTCAGAACATCAGTCCATTGCAGTGCCACAAAATCAGACAGCACAGCAATCCCACAGAACATCAGGCTAGGGTAATACCACAAAACATGGGTCTTTTGAATCATCACAGAACATGAGGCTTTGTAATAATACTAAACATAGGTCTTTGGTAGCACATCAGGCTAGGGTAATACCACAAAACATGGGTCTTTTGAATCATCACAGAACATGAGGCTTTGGTAATACCACTAAACATGGGTCTTTGGTAGCACATCAGGCTAGGGTAATACCACAAAACATGGGTCTTTTGTATCACCACAGAACATGAGGCTTTGGTAATACCACAAAACCTGGGGCATTTGTATCACCACAGAACGTCAGACTATGGTAATACCAGAAAACAGGGGTCTTTGGTAGCACCATAGAACATCAGGCTGTGGTAATACCACAAAACATGGGTCTTTTGTATCACCACAGAACATGAGGCTTTGGTAATTCCACAAAACACGGGGCTTTTTGTATCACCACAGAACATCAGGCTTTGGTAATTCCACAAAACATGGGTGTTTGGTAACACCACCAAACATCAGGCTAGGGTAATACCACAAAACATGTATTTGGTAACACCACCGAACATCGGTCTATAGTAATACCACAAACCATGGGTCTCTGGTAGCACCACAGAACATCAGGCTTTGGTAATACCACAAAACATGGGTCTTTGGTAGCACCACCGAACATCAGGCTATGGTAATACCACAAAGCATGGGTCTTTGGTAGAACTAAAGAACATCAGCCTATGGTAATGCCACAAAGCATGGGTCTTTGGTAGAAACTAAAGAACATCAGGCTATGGTAATGCCACAAAGCATGGGTATTTGGTAGCACCACAGAACAATCAGGCTATGGCGATACTACAAAACGTGGGTCTGGGTCTTTGGCAGCACTACAGAACATCAGGCTATTGTAATACCACAAAACCTGGGTATCTGGTAGCACCACAGAACATCAGACTATGGCAATACCACACAAAACCTGGGTCTTTGGTAGCACAACAGAACAACAGGCTAACAGGCTATGGTAATACCATAAAGCTTGGGTCTTTAGTAGTACCAAAGAACATCAGGCTATAGTGATACTACAAAAACATGAGCCTTTGGTAGCACCACAGAACATCAGGCTGTGGCGGTATCACCGCATCAGCTGTTTCATATTTTCGGAGCATCCATCATGTTTCTTGCGACATCAGTAATGTAAATGTTTTCACGGTGGCCATTATGTCCTTTTGACATCAGCGCTGTAAATCTTTCCAGGGTGTCTATTATGTCCTTGTGAGATCAGAACTGTAAATGTTTCTAGGGTGTCCATTATGCCTCTATGACATTAGCACTGTAAATGTTTCCAGGGTGTTCGTTATGTCTGTATGACAGACCTGCCTACCCTTCGATTTTTTAGCGTATTTACGAAATTTGAATGGAAATACGATAATACGCCGAGTAGGACAAAATACTAAAATCGGCAACATTGGCTTAAAAAGATACTATTTTCCTATTTGAAGACGCGAATAATTGTCCCTAGTTTCAGTTTGCGCGTGCTAGCTTACACCATGGTCGGACACATCTTTCATACTGAGCGACTGATACAGATATTCACTAAGCGAATGCCGCCACCAGCGTTGATGATGAGAGTGATGAAGATCTAGATGTTGAAAAGAAGGTTGCCAAAACGAGGGAGCAAGCTCTCCTGAATGCATACCACGCAAACTTGGAAGTGCTTAGTCCCCAAGCAAAAACGTCCAACTTTGGTGTGGTGCACTTTGTGCGAAACAGGTTTTAGTTGTGGTCATGGAGGGCGCAACGACTACATAAAGCATGTTTTGTCAAAATCGCATAAAAAGGAACTATCAAAAATTGTGGAAGGAACACCTTCAATTTTACAAGCACTAAAAAATGGCCGCGGCGAAGTCTAGTGAGGAACCTGGAGCAGCAGAGATGATAAACGCTAAAATGATTATCATGATGTATAGGCTGGAGGCTGACGTGAATCTGTCCTTGTCAACACTGATCGTCTTGTTCTCTATTCAAAAAGATGTTTCCTGACACCAGTGACTGCAAAATTGCTCAAGGCGTGTCTGTCACTTTAACTTCTACTGTTATTAGCTCCACTCCCCCACCCCCAAAAACGGGGAAGGGGGAGGATAGAGTGGCAGTACAAAGAGAAGAAAATGATGGAAAATGAAACATGTATGGAGGGTATACATGTGCGTGTGATTGTCTGTTACTCTGTGTGTGTGTGTGTGTGTGTGTGTGTGTGTGTGTGTGTGTGTGTGTGTGTGTGTGTGTGTTGGGAGGGGGGTGAAAGGGAGGAGGGCATTATAGTATTATCATTTTTTTTTGTGATGTGATGGTCAACTAGATATGTTCAGTGTGTGTAGTGCACTTGTGCTAGTTGGTGTGAGTGGTTGAGTGTGAGTACAGCGCAGTGAGTTAGCTTCAAGAATTGCGCGATATGAGATCCATATCAGCTTCAAGGGTAAGACAAATACTCCTTTTTTGTCATGGATAACTAAAATTTACTTCACGGAATATAGATGGTTCAATTTTGAGGTGGACAGGTCTGGTATGGCATCAGCACTGTAAATGTCTCCAAGGCATTCAATATGTCTGTATGACATCAGCACTGTAAATGTCTCCAGGGCATTCAATATGTCTGTATGACATCAACACTGTAAATGTCTCCATGCTGTTCATTATACCTATGACATCAGCACTGTAAATGTTTCCATTGTGATTATTATGTCTGTATGACATCAGCACTGTAAATGTTTCCATTGTGTTTATTATGTCTGTATGACATCAGCACTGTAAATGTTTCCATTGTGTCTATTATGTCTGTATGACATCAGCACTGTAAATGTTTCCATTGTGTCCGTTATGTCTGCATGACATCATCACTGTAAATGTTTTCCAGCGTGTCCAGCAGGACTGTTCGGTGACCAGTGTACCCAGACCTGTGGACACTGTCACAGCAGCATGTGTCATCACGTGACTGGCCAATGTCTTCAGGGCTGCGTAGATGGCTTCAGTGGAACACACTGCATGGAAGGTAAAAATGGTCTGCAGTAAGGTAAGCAATGTTCACAGGGTCACACTGCATGGAAGGTAAAAATAGTCTGCTATGAAATAAGCAATGTCCACAGGAACATACTGCATGGAACCTAAAAATAGTCTGCAGTAAGGTAAGCAATGTCCACAGGGACACACTGCATTGAAGGAAAACATAGTCTGCTGTAAGGCAACCAGTATCCACAGGGGTGAACTGAACGCTTCACTGGAACACACTGCAAGGAAGGTGAGTGATCTGTTCTAAGGTAGGCATTATCTGGAGGAATAGGCTGAAGACTTCACTGGAACACACTGCAAGGAAGGTGAGTGATCTGTTCTAAGGTAGGCATTGTCTGGAGTAATAGGCTGAAGACTTCACTGGAACACACTGCACGGAAGGTGAGTGATCTGCTCTACGGTAGGCATTGTCTGGAGGAATAGGCTGAAAACTTCACTGGAACACGCTGCATGGAAGGTAGGTGGTATCCTGTAAGGTAGGTATATGTGAGAAGAGAGTTCATCTATATTCTATAGCGTAGCTGACCACGAGGGCCCTATTAGGACTGTCATCAGGTCGAAGTCCATGTCGTAACACACCTGAAGACCATGTCTGCCTTTGGAAACATACCAAACGAACATTCAGATGAGAAGGTTCCTGAATTGTCATAACCCTTTCATCCTAAACGTTTTTGGTTTGAGCGAGGGTGGGGTTGGGGCTGGAGGTAATTTGGAGTTTATTTTTGTTTGTTTCCTGTGGTCACCTCTCCTCTGTCTGTGTACTAGCTGAATGCGTATTTTGCGTGATATAGGTTTGGTGTTTGTGCTTTTTTATGCAATAATGATAAGAATGATGATGATGATGATGATGATGATGATGATGATGATGATGATGATGATGATGATGATGCGGATGATAATACTAGTAATAATACTAGTAATAATGATAGTGATAACAATAATCAGCACTGTGAATATTTTCAGTGTGTCCAAAACGTATCAAATTACATCGAGGTTATGTGTATATGAAAGCGTGTGTGTGTGTGTGTGTGTGTGTTTGTTTGTGTGTGTGTGTGTGTGTGTGTGTGTGTGTGTGTGTGTGTGTGTGTGTGTGTGTGTGTGTGTGTGTTGTTGTTGTTGTTGTTGTTGTTGTTGTTGTTGTTACAATGTATAGGATCAAAGGGATATGCCAGTTTCACCGTGTTTTCTTTTGGTGTTGTTGCTGTATGCACATGGCAGATGTTATATATATATAATCAAAAAGCGTTTTGGAGCTGGGGTGAGTGGTGAAGGAGTGGGGGAATGGGGGTTTGTGTCAAACTCCTGTATTTGTGGTATGTATATGATTATGCAACATACATGCATACATACATACATACATACATACATACATACATACATACATACATACATACATACATACATACATACATACATACATGCGAACAACATACATACATACATACATACATAAAACAGCACTGGTTTAGACTTATGCGTCCTAAAACGTTCTTACTATGGGAAATAAAGTGCCTTCCCTGTTTAATTAGAATTGCCTTCCATGTTTTATTAAAGTCGCCTTCCATGTTTAATTAAAGTTGCCTTACCTGTTTGATTAGACTTGCCTTTTCTGTTTTATTAAATTTGCCTTCCTGTTTCATTAAAATTCCTTCCCTGATGAATTAAATTGCCTTCCTTATTTTGATTAAATTGCCTTCCCTGTTTAATTAGACTTGCCTTTCCTGTTTTATTAAACTTGCCATCCCTGTTTTATTAAAGTTGCCTTTCCTGTTTTGTTAAACATGCCTTTCCTGTTAATTAAACTTACTTTGCCTATTTAATTAGACTTGCCTTTCCTGTTTTACTAAACCCGCCTCCCCCCTGTTTAATTAAACTGACCTTTCCTGTTTTATTAAACATGCCTTTCCTGTTTTATTAAAATTGCCTTCCCTGTTTAATTAGACTTGCCTTTCCTGTTTTATTAAACTTGCCTTCCCTGATTAATTAAACTTGCCTTCCCGTTTTAATTAAACTTGCATTCCCTGTTTTTTATTAAGATTGCCTTCCCTGTTTAATTGGACTTGCCTTTCCTGTTGTATTTAACTTACCTTCCCTGTTTAATTAAACTTGCCTTCCCTTTTTTTTTTAACTTGCCTTCCCCTGTTTCATAAAACTTGCTTTCCTGGTTTATTTTCTGTACTGTTTCCTACTACTACAACTGCTATAACAACAAAAAATACTGCTGTGTTACTACTACTACTGCTACTACTACTGCTTTTACTACTACTACCACTACCACTACCACTACTACTACTACTACTACTACTACTACGACGACGACGACGACAACGACGACGGCGGCGACGACTATTACTACTTATACTGCTACTACTTACTACTGCTGCTACTATTAGTCTCCAACTCTGTGTGTGTGTGTGTGTGTGTGTGTGTGTGTGTGTGTGTGTGTGTGTGTGTCTCTCTCTCTCTCTCTCTCTCTCTCTCTCTTGTGCATGCACTCGTGTGTTTGTGCGTGCATCCGTATGCGCGCGCGCATGCGCGCGCGCGCGCACGCGTGTGTGTATGTGTGTGTGTGTGTGTGTGTGTGTGTGTGTGTGTGTGTGTGTGTGTGTGTGTGTGTGTGTGTGTAGGAAGAAAGGAATTCTGCTTTACGTCTCGTCACACATATAGGTGATTGCAGACGTCTCAATAACATAGTGTTTACAATTTAGACTATTACCATAAAAGAAGAGAAGAGAACGATGTGGTTACATAGAACAAAAAAAAAGGATAGATGAATTATAGGACAGTAACTTTGAAAAAAAATTAGAGAAAAATAACTGAAGTAATCTAACTTACGATTATGATTATAAAACTGTTCCTTAATGGACTTTCCAAAAGATGTCTCGTTAATTTAACAAGAGAAACAACTGGCAACGAATCTAAAAAGTCAAACACATTAACATGCCCAGTGTCAGCACTTGGTATAATACCATTCAAAAAGGGTTTCGTTGGTTTACAATAAAAAAAATCACATGTTGAACTGAAAGATCCCCACGACACATACACTTAACAGTCTGGCAATACTTGGTTCGTAGGGAATTACGTAAAAGTCTAAAAGCCAGGCTTGAAACAGGTCGGCTAATCGACACAAAGTTTGACAGAGTTTGCTGACGAGGTTTTGATGAGGAACTGTATTGACTCCAGAAATCCCTTTCGATTATATGACTAATTTCCTTGTCTGACAAAGGACAGTCAACCTTAATACGAGCTAATATATTCTTTGCTCCCCTTTTTGCTGCTCTATCTGCTTGATCGTTAAAAATGAAGAAGGTGTGCGATGGAACCCCAAGAAAATACAACATTAGTACCTTTCATGTAAAGACAGTGCAACATGTACTTAATCTCAATAATAATTCCTCTCTGTGTGTATTTTCAAAACAATGCAAACTTTTTAATACTGAATGTGAATCAACACAAAACAGGATATTGAATATTGAGACTGGCAAGGAAAAAAATATTTTAATGCCATCAGGACAGCAACAAGTTCAGCTGTGTAAAATATGGAATGACCCTTACCTAAATAATATGATTTTCAGCTTTGTAATCTGGATTACAAAGCCAGATCCCGCACTACCATAATCAAGAACTGAGCCGTCAGTGTATACTTTCAGATATATATATATATATATATATATATATATATATATATATATATATATATATATATATATATATATATATAGTTCGTAAACTTTTCTTCCATGTCAATTTTGACAGATGCTGCTAACACATGCGGCGACATCGCTTTATTTAGATCAGAAGAAAAAAATGTTAACTTTTACTTCCGTTAGTTCCCAAGTGTGTGTGTGTGTGTGTGTGTGTGTGTGTGTGTGTGTGTGTGTGTGTGTGCGTGTGATTGCTGTGACGTGGGGGGGGGGGGGTAGGGCCTGTATGCAATACAGCGGGAATAAGATTGTGTTGTTGCTGTGACGTGGGGGAGGAGGTAGGGCCAGTATTCAATACAGCGGGAATAAGATTGTGTTGTTGCTGTGACGTGGGGAAGAGGGTAGGGCCTGTATGCAATACAGCGGGAATAAGATTGTGTTGTTGCTGTGACGTGGGGGGGGGGGGTAGGGCCTGTATGCAATACAGCGGGAATAAGATTGTGTTGTTGCTGTGACGTGGGGAAGAGGGTAGGGCCTGTATTCAATACAGCGGGAATAAGATTGTGTTGATTGCTGTGACGTGGGGAAGAGGGTAGGGCCTGTATTCAATACAGCGGGAATAAGATTGTGTTGTTGCTGTGACGTGGGGGAGGGGGTAGGGCCAGTATTCAATACAGCGGGAATAAGATTTGTGTTGTTGCTGTGACGTGGGGAAGAGGGTAGGGCCAGTATGCAATACAGCGGGAATAAGATTGTGTGTTGTTGCTGTGACGTGGGGGGAGGGGGTAGGGCCAGTATTCAATACAGCGGGAATAAGATTGTGTGTTGCTGTGACGTGGGGGGGAGGGGGTAGGGCCTGTATTCAATACAGCGGGAATAAGATTGTGTTGTTGCTGTGACGTGGGGGAGGGGGTAGGGCCTGTATTCAAAACAGCGGGAATAAGATTGTGTTGTTGCTGTGACGTGGGGGAGGGGGTAGGGCCTGTATGCAATACAGCGGGAATAAGATTGTGTTGTTGCTGTGATGTGGGGGAGGGGGTAGGGCCTGTATGCAATACAGCGGGAATAAGATTTGTGTTGTTGCTGTGACGTGGTGGGGAAGAGGGTAGGGCCAGTATTCAATACAGCGGGAATAAGATTGTGTTGTTGCCGTGACGTGGGGGGGAGGGGGTAGGGCCTGTATGCAATACAGCGGGAATAAGATTGTGTTGTTGCTGTGACGTGGGGAAGGGGGGGTAGGGCCTGTATGCAATACAGCGGGAATAAGATTGTGTTGTTGCTGTGACGTGGGGAAGGGGGTAGGGCCTGTATGCAATACAGCGGGAATAAGATTGTGTTGTTGCTGTGACGTGGGGGAGGGGGTAGGGCCAGTATTCAATACAGCGGGAATAAGATTGTGCTGTTGCTGTGACGTGGGGGAGGGGGTAGGGCCAGTATTCAATACAGCGGGAATAAGATTGTGTGTTGTTGCTGTGACGTGGGGGAGGGGGTAGGGCCTGTATTCAATACAGCGGGAATAAGATTGTGTTGTTGCTGTGACGTGGGGGAGGGGGTAGGGCCTGTATGCAATACAGCGGGAATAAGATTGTGTTGTTGCTGTGCAGGGGCCAGGGACGAAACACTGCTCACTGTGGTGGTCTTTCTGGCACTAGCAGCTGTGGTAACTGCTTCGGTAGTGGTCGTCATCGCCCTGGTCCTCAGGTAACATGAGAGGGGGGGGAGAGGAACGAATGGAGGGTCGATCGGGGGAGATGAGGCTTGATGGTAGCGGGTGAACAGTCGCAAGGAAGGGAGCAGCCCATACAAAAACAGGCACATATGCACGCATGCACGCACGCACACGCGCACACACACACCCGCGCGCGCGCGCGCGCACACACACACACACACACACACACACGCACGCACGCACGCACGCACGCACACACACACACACACACACACACACACACACACACACACACACACACGGACAGACACACATCTAACCCATCTTCCTTGTACTGTCCCACCTCCTCCAACCTCTCCCTACATACAGGGATACGCGCACAGACACACGTGTGCATACGTGCAAGCCTTTTCTTTTATGATTGTTATGGAGTTGTTTACCAGCAAAAAAAGATATTGCTCTGTACAAACTTGTGTAGAAACTATCAGAGCATTGATGCACTTTACTGATATTGCTGTGTACAAACTTGTGTAGAAAGTATCAGAAACAGATGTACTTTACTGATATTGCTGTGTACAAACAGTTGTAGAGAGTATCAGAACACAGATACTTTACTGACGTGAAGCGACTCTGGCACCATTGACTTTGGGGTCGGCAGGTTGCGGAGAGGAAGACGTGCCGTCAGGACGGACGAGAGGAGGTCCAGCAGACAGCAGACAGGTCAGGCTTCGTTCTGTGAATGGGTTTGTTACTGTCTGCTATCGCTTTGTCCTCAAGGCATCGGAGAAAAAGGATTTTTATTGAACTCTAATTCCTCAATGTCTTTGCCCTTGAGGCATCAGAGAAAAAGGATCCTTACTGAACCTCTAATGCCTCACTGTCTTCGTCCTTAAGGCATCGGAGAAAAAGGATCTTTATTGAACCCTTAATGTCTTACTGACTTTTATCGCTTTGTCCTCCAATATCAGGAAAAAAGGAATCTCACCAAACGTTTTATGCCTATGGCCCACTGACTCCCAGTCTGTCAGAGAATAAACTGTTAAAATGCACTGCGTTTTTATCAAAGATCTATGCCTGTCTTTATTTGTGCCATTTCCTCAGATCGTCAAAGACAAGCACCATGCCACTCTCTATCTGCTTAAGCTACATTAATGTCCCTCTGTTAGACAATACACTGCCAAATTTCACACAGGTTTTGCAATACTTTTTGTCTGCCCTAAGTGCCATGTTTTTGTCTGATGTGTCTGTGTGCCACGTAAAGCTATGTCCCGATAGTCGCTTTCTGCTGATTCGCATGTTCATCAAACTCCATGATGTAAAGTGTTATCACAGTGATAACGTGCTATTTCTTATTTTGAGTCTGTCTGTCACTGGAATAATCTTCTACATCACAATCACCATGCCAGACTGTTAAAAAAAAATAATCGCCAGTTTAGAAATACGTCTCACTAAGTGAGTCTTCGGGTTATGTAGATGTTTGGCAGATGCATGCTTCATGTTTGCTGTGTGTGTAGGCTGTACGTCTCACCCTCACCCCCTACTACCACCGCCACTCCTCCGCTTGGTGAGATCATATGTGAAAACAATATTTAATAACAGGTGTTTTCAAACAGAAGCAATCATAGAAGATCTATTCAAGGGGGCAGAATGTAATGAGTGTTTCTGTGTTCAAACAGAAACGAGAATAGATTGTGTGTTAGAAGTGGGAATAGAAGACCTATCGAAGGAGACAAAATGTGATAATTGTTTTTGTGTTCAAACAGAAGCGGGAATAGACTGTGTGTTAAAACAGAAGCAGGAATAGAAGACCTATCCAAGGAGACAGAATGTAATGATTGTTACTGTGTTTCAAACAGAAGCGGGAATAGAAGACCTGCCCTATCAGACCGGAAGCCAGGCCCCAAAGCCTCTGCTGGCACAGCCCGTGAGAGAAGAGGAGGGTCTGTACAGTGAAGCTGACCTTCCATTGTCATGGGGAGCGGGAGGAAGAAGGAGAGCATTACATCGACCTTGATCGTCCCCCATCCGCGCCGTATGTTAATCTCGGGTCTGAGACACCGCATCTGGTTTCAGAAGCACAAGCTGCAGCAGCAGTCTCTGCCACAGATTTGGAAGACGACAGAGACGGCACCGTACAAACGACAGGTGGACCTAACAATCAGCTGCCAGGCAAAGGAAGCCCAGCCAGATCCCCACAGAAGGCGACCGCCGCCCCGAACCACCCAGCGGGAAAACCTGATAGAGACAGCCCGGTGAAGAACCCCATGGCGTCGGCCACCACTCCCCAGAGACGTCTCCTCCCTGATGACGACAAGGGCCCGGACAGTGGAGCAAGGTCATCATCACCAGCCGCAGAGAGGAAAGGAGAAAGACCAGCTCTGACCCTCAAGCAGAAACCCTTGGCTCCAATGCAAGAGCCATCCAGACAAGGCCCACGACCTGACAGAGAGGAAGGAACACCATCCTCCGTCCCTTCCTTCGATCTGGCTTCCATCTTCTCTTCTCGTCCTGCTGAGCAGCCGGATGATGGCAGTTACTACGTGGATATGGAGCTCCGAGTCTGTCATCCAGAAACCTACGAGAGGTGTCGAGTCTACCAAAACACGACAGACCAACAGCTTTATGAGAACTGCAGTCATCGTCTAAGTGACTGTAAGAAAGCTGGAGTAGAAGAGTATACTGACTGCAAAAAATGATACTGCATGAAAATAATGATGGTCTGCATGAAATCAAGCAAACTGTCTTAGTATTCCTAAGCCCGATAACAAAAAGAATTAATTCATTAGCATACTTTAATAGATAATACCACGTTAAGATTAGAATTGAATACACTATTTTAAAAATCTTTGTTGACCATCTCTGTACCCTCACAGTGACTATACTCCGCCACTGCATTCGTCTCCCCTATAAACAGCCGCACCCAGGTAGTCCTGTCAAAGCCTCATCAACGATCCACAGGGAGCAGCAGACACAAGGTCACCTTGAGGTGCCTACCAGATGAGACTGAACTTCTGCTGGCTTTGGTGGTGTTCACATGTGCCTGGTTAGTCCAACAGACTCTAGGAAACAGCCGCTAAACCCCACACTGAAAACATCAGTGGCTAAGTCAAAGAGCCAACGTAAATGGACGTTCGCTTCAGAAGTGGGCAGCCATGTCATTCAGCAAAATCCACGCGAACTTTATGACACCTGTGGCTTTGTCTCAACTCACCAAGGACATGGACATGGGCCTGGATCAAAACTGAACTCACTACAGGAGCAAGACATTGGAATTTGGTATATATTTCCTATAGGGAAATCATGCTGACTGGGGATAACTGAGGTGATGTTGTCGAGTTCCATTGTCAACTAAGACCACAGGATGGGACAGTACTCGATGCTTCCTTTCATAGTTTCTCCTGACGTTCATCTGGCCTGCGATACTGGGTGTCATACTCTAGGGGTCGTACACATACATGCACATCTGCCCAAAGTACACTCCACACGTACACGCGCAATCGCTCCTCTCATCCAAGGAGCGCCAAATAATAAACACAACACAAGAAAGGTTTGTTTCCCTCCTTCTACGGGAGTACAAATATTATGAAATCAAACACCAACACTTAAATAATTTCGTTTATACCTCCACTCCACAAAGGAGGAAAAAGAAACAACTGCTTTCCCCCACAATCGAGGAAATCATAAAATATAATGGGGATGAATTAGTATCAATCACCAGCAATAGGGGAATATGTATATATCACATCATTCGTAAAAACATCAGGGACATGCATCAACATCCTTTCTTCGCATCAGCAGGAGACACATAAAAATCATTCACTATCCAGCCCAAAATACAAAGAGCGTCACTGTCTCTAGGACGGAAGTTCTGGGGTATCCTTCCCCACTCGTGTCTTATCAATTATCACTCTCCTTTAAGGAAATACTGGAACATCAGTTCCTTCGGCCACGCCTTTACATTTCTCACCCAAATGTTTCCACATTCAAAATTCCTTTACAAGAAAGTAGATACACTGCTTCCAAATTGCAGGTTTCTTTATGGAGAGATAAATATAAATTTCACTCTCTGGTCACACCCTCTTGACCTTGAGGAAGGCACACAGGGGACAGCCATCTCCGGGCTGAGTAGGGCGTCGCTTTATACAAACTCTCCTGAGCTGGGGACTTGGTCTGGCACCTCTGGGACCACCCCAAGGCCCTAGGTCCGTGGCCCGTGTGAGACAGCCAATCTGTCAACACACTCGGAACCACGTACTGTTCCTATAATTACTAAAGAAGATAAAAAAAAAGAACTCACCTCAACATGAAGATGTAAAACAGTAACCTTTCCCCTATGCATAAGCTTTTATTTTGAATGTTACTTTTCATTTCCCATTCTGTAATAAAAGAACTGTTACAACTTTAACCACATTTGTTCGTATTATTTTCTTTTTTTTTTAAATACAAACGTCTTCCCTTACTTTTGCTCATGTATTTCACTTCTCCCTAATTAAACATGGATACCTAAATACCTCTAACGCGACGACGCAGCCTCGCTCTGGCCTCAGTCCAAGCAAACCATCAGGCCCTCCGACTTCTCCGGCTGGCATTGAGCAAGTGATTATGAAATCCCTAAAGGTAATTCAATAGCGCGCGCAGTGCGCCTAACCAGTACTCACAAAGGCCACAGCCAACAGAACAGCGACGTGCATTCACATGACACTTTTCACTTAAAACCACAAGGCCAGCCAACCTGCTATCTCAAAACCAATAGTTATACGCAAAACAACATGTGCACATTACAATCAGCATAACATGTGCACATGACACTGGGAAATGACAGCGATAGAGCATTTCAGCAAAACTCAGAGAGGAAATAAGGAATGGGTCACGGAACTGACTGGTGAAATTCCTTGCATCATGCCGACTAGGGCGAAAACGGCAGCTTAACTGTAAACAACATGAATAAACAGGACTACGGCGGGAAAGGGTCTTTCACAATCACTTCACTTTAACAGAAAATGATGCACACTTGCATCGAAATTCTCAAGCAACCGTTTATTCACTTTCATAAGGACAATGACACACAAAGCTCAGGTCCTGTGTGTTCAGGAAGAGCTCAGGTCCTGTGATGTTCAGGCAGAGCTCAGGTCCTGTGTTGTTCAAAGCTCAGGTCCTGTGTTGTTCAAAGCTCAGGTCCTGTGTTGTTCAGACAAAGCTCAGGTCCTGTGCTTTTCAGACAAAGCTCAGGTCCTGTGTTGTTAGGGCAAAGTTCAGGTCCTGTGTTGTTAGGGCAAAGGTCAGGTCTTGTGTTGTTCAGGCAAAGTTCAGGTCTTGTGTTGTTAGGGCAAAGTTCAGGTCCTGTGTTGTTCAGGCAAAGTTCAGGTCCTGTGTTGTTAGGGCAAAGTTCAGGTCCTGTGTTTTTAGGGCAAAGGTCAGGTCCTGTGTTGTTCAGGCAGAGCTCAGATCCTCCCTCACTCAATCATAAGTCTTCTGCAGCACCGCCCGCCGGCACCATCACAACCCGATCAGTCAGTTTCATCCCATTGTTCTGAGTCTGGAAGTGTGGTGCCAGAGAAAACAAAAAAGCTCAACGCTGCCCACACTTCCTATCCCTCTCTGAAAGAAGTGATCTTGACTATTTGTTTGTTTCTTTTCTTGCTCATTTCTTTTCAGACAGTCTGGAAAGTGGTTGTGTGTGCGGTCAGGTCAGTCTCTCTGTCAAAAATGATAGTTGTTTCATCAAATTAGTTTCTGTAGAATCGGATGAAAGTAATCAACAAACTACAACTATCAAACTTCTTTTTCTATTATAAATCTGCCCGTACTGTCCTGGGCCAAACTGGAAAATGCGGAGAATTCTGGGAGACGGTTTGATGGTTGGCAAAACAATTCATATAAATTAAAGACGTGTGCACTTTTCTCAAATTTCTAATTTTTTAATAGGAGATAAGGATTCGGTTTTCGTTCTCATTCGTTAAAAAAAGAACTGTCTGGCAAAACATCGTCACAGCGGGCAACACAGAACAGATGCCGAGAGAGAAATTGTATGGTGTTATGCAAGGGTCAAATATGAATACAACATACTTACGGATCTCTGATCATCAACTACACGTTTTCTTTTTTTTTTTTTTTTTTGTTTGTTTTTTTTTATCTTTTCACATATAACTTCGCCGATTGATTTTAAATGATTTCTTTTGTATGAATTTGCTACACAGTCAGCGGTATAGTAATGTAGAATACGCACAAATCCATGTCAAAGATTGTCTAAGGAGGTAGGATAGCCCTCCTCCTCTACCAATAATATTTCTAGAGTAATAAAGAAGAACACCAACACACATCTTCAGCTCCTGTTCAAAGTGACTCAGGTCAATATCTCCTCCAGCAATGATATTCCTAGAGTACCAAAGAAGAGCACCAATACACATCTCCTTCAACTCCTGTTCAAAGTGACTCAGGTCAACACCTCCTCTAGCAATGATGTTCCTAGAGTAATAAAGAACACCAACACACATCCCTTTCAGCTCCTGTTCAAAGAGACTCAGATCAACATCTCCTCTAGCAATGATAGTTCTAGGTAATAAAGAAGAACACCAATACACACATCTCCTTCAGCTCCTGTTCAAAGTCACTCAGATCAACATCTTAGCACCTTATCTGCCTAGAATAGACAGAGTCAGCCACCTTTATACTCTGACTCTGGAACTTGGAAACGCATCATCACAGGCGGTGGTGTTGGGAGATCACAAATGACTCTAACAACCCGTTCCACCCAGAAGACGCACAGCGGCTGTGTGCCTTATCTGAACGAACAAAGTGTCTGGGTTTGACACCTATTACTGACCGATGACACCGGTCCTAAGGGCAAATGGCAATGCTGTCAGTGAGGCTTCCAATCCTCGACTGACTTTCCAAAGCCATCCAGTCTCAAATCACAGAAAGTCTGGCGAGGTTTCAAGTCGCACGAGATGTGAACCTACCTCAGTCATTTGTATCCAGGCCCCACCAACATGCCCCAAATGAGTTCCATCACCAACATGCCCCAAATGAGTTCCATCATCAACATGCCCCAAATGAGTTCCATCACCAACATGCTCCAAATGAGTTCCATGCAGCCCGTGAAGACACATGATAGCCGTGTAACTTGAGGCTGAAGTCATCAACTGAACTCATGACGGATGTCAAGCTTTCCTGTGACTGTTGGAGAGAGTGGGAAAGCCCTCACAACCTTGCAAATTATCCTTTGTTATCTTTGATATATTTCTTGTGAAGTCAATAAAAAATGTTACAGACATGAGTCTGGTTCATGACAGCATCCATGAAGAGAATGGAACTGGACTGTCTGCTTCCAGTCTTCCCCTTCCAGCCAGCAGCCTCAGCACTGGGTAGGAGCCGGCCAGGGTCAAAGAATCTGACTAACGCATTTCTTAGGGTGGGACTGAACCATCCACCTGCAGCACACGAAACTAACCACTGTGCCATAGCGGCTGGTGGCCGACCTGTCTGTGTCGTGTGTGTGTCATTGTCCCACCAAACATGGCGAGGAAGAAGATCGGTATCTCTTCTCGCTTTCCACCTTGCTGCCTTCATCGGCGCTGTGTTCGATGGCACCAGTAACAGACCTTTTGCCAGTCAGTAGAAATGTTTTGTTCAACTGGCAGCTCTCACAGCTAACCACTGGCAGCTCTCACAGCTAACCACTTATGCCAGGTTCTTCTCTGGTTTTCGGCGAGCATGGCCCACTACTTACTCGTAGTCTTTAAACGTGTCTGTGCTTCAAACTTGGACAGTGCTGAAGTAGTGTGAACAGGCAGCTAACCCGTGAACAGGAGTCAGGAACAAACCGTCAGGAAGGAAGGAAGGAATGCTTCAGTGTGCACAGTGCACCTCTCCAACACGTGAACGGTGAAGATACTAGTCCTGTGGGGTATCTTTGGTCCTTGGCTACCTGACGGTGTTTGATAGTGTCATATTCTGTCGTGTATCTTTGGACCTTGGCCAGCTGACAGCATTTGATAGTGTCATGTCCTATGTGTATCGCTGGTCATTGGCTAGCTGACAGCGTTTGATAGTGTTATGTAATGTGTGTATCTTTGGTCTTTAGCTACCTGACGGTATTTGATAGTGTCATGTCCTGTCGTGTATCTTTGGTCCTTGGTTACCTGACAGTGTTTGGTAGTGTTATGTCCTAAGGCTTTGTGCAGAAACAACGCACTGTAAAAAGTAATGCCTCCATTTAATTTTGTGCTACATTTCTTTCAATTAGAGACACTGTTTCATTTTTGGCCTTCTTGTCTAATTTTGTTGTTATCGTTGTTGTTGTTGTGTCTGTGTGAGATTCTTGCTTAATTTTATTATAGTTGTTGTTGTTGTCTGTGTGAGACAGAGATATTTTGCATTGACTTTACACTCATTGACTGTAAGATATTTGCTTGCTTTTTTTTTGTTTGTTATATTGCTTTTATATGTTGTGTTTTTTGTGTGTTAAGGTCGGTTGTATAAAGCTAAACAGCATCAATGTCAGCCTGTGTTCATGATGAAAATAGTAATTTGTTCATTCGTGTGTATTGTTGAGCTCATCTCATTTTTACTATTACTTTGGACTTTTTTTGTGGGTCCTTCAACCTCCAGTTTGTTCCCACTGTTCTCTCTCTCTCTCTCTCTCTCTCTCTCTCTCTCTCTCTCTCTCTCTCTCTCTCTCTGTTTTCCTTTTCTTGAGTGGGGTGCTCCATTCTCCTTATTTTTTCCCACTTTTTTCTCGCATTGTTTAAAAGACGCTCTCTCACTATACACAGTCTATGTGTTTCATTATTGATGGACATTCACTTGCTGATATTCATATTTTGAAGCATGATACAGAGTACCCGGCTTATTACTATACTGATGTGTCGTGTGCTGACACATTGATACTGCTACATTTAATTACTGCTTTAACAAAATGATGAAAAAAACGACGAAGACTGTACATATCTCTTAAGATTTATTGCTCCCCACTCAGCTTATATCCCTTTATAGATTTACCTGACTTTGAAGTGTATCAGATTTTAATCATTGTGTAATATCCGGCAAGAAACACGGTTGTAACATATGTAACAGGATGAGAGCATGTTTTCTTCCAAGTTATTAGACACTGCATGGATTTGTGAAATGCTTTCCTCTTCATTTTCGTCAGCGAGACTGATTTGGTTGGCTTGAAAATGGTGACTGTTGAGAACTGGAGAGAAGGAGACAGGGTGGAGATGGGATGGGGGTAGGGGAGTTTACCGAAGGGAACACAGGCAAAAGTGAAATGGTCTGGCGGCTTTGCCACTGGCAAATGAACTGGCAGCCTTTAGTGTAGACAGGCAGCTGAGGGAAACCCAGTGATCATTCTTACACACAAATGTGCGTCTCTGACACACAAAATTCCCATCTGGCGCACTGGAATTCAGTCCAGTGATTTTCTTCTGTATGCATTACAACTGTGAGCAATGTGTCATGTAAAACCATTTTCGTTTGATCCGTTATGATTAAAGTCGATAAGAACGTAACTTTCCTCAACGGTTTTTTTTTTTCAGTATGTTTTGAATCGATGAACAACTTTCGCTTGAGAACTCTTTGCTGCTTAGAAATTAACAGGAGCCATCAAATCAGACAACCCAGTCTATGACTGGACCACAAGTCGTCCTGAGGCAGCCCTCCAGAGGAAACGCTGCACTGCTGCCGTGTCACTTTAGAGGTCTTCAGTAGTTCTTGATTCAACGCACTGAAGAATCTTCAACTGACAACAATGATTGCGTAGTAGTCGCAGAGCCAGCATGACTCAGTATTCCACCACTAGAGGGCGCCACTTCATTTATTCTGTGAACGGTCACATGAATTTGCTGATACGTGTGACCTTGACACAATTCACCAAGCGCATACTTGTGACCTTAACACAATTCACCAAGGGCATACTTGTGACCTTGACACAATTCACCAAGCGCATACTTGTGACCTTGACACAATTCACCAAGGGCATACTCATGGACAGGAAATGGAAACTGAGGTCACCCATGAAAGCAGGACATGAAGCGGAATTCCAGACATCTTTTAAATGCTGACCGACGAGGATGAAGATGGTGCTGTAAAATTCCATTGTGGCCTGAGACTATATACAACAGAGCTATGCTCTATGTTGCGTTCAGAATACACCCCAGCGTCCATCAGGCTTGAGAGATACAGACACCTGCGGTGTTGATCAGAAATTTGAGCAACGCTCCCAGACACGCATCTATGAGTAGATGGAACTCTGCTCTGTGGTTCTGGTCTTCCCCCAACAGAGCACGTTGCAAACTTACCTCTGCGTAGTTCTTAACACGCTTGTCCATATGAGAGGGATTCACTTTGATTAATGTGAAGTGGACATGGGCATGACAGCATATCTAATGCTGTGTAGTCTAAAGCACACACACACACACACACACACACACACACACACACACACACACACACACACACACACACACACACACACAGGGAATCTTCTGTCAGGAGAAAAGGAGAACGCAAGTTATTCACATTCAAAATTATGATTTTAAAGTCTGCCATTTTACGTCATTTCTTCTATGAATGTTGATTTTTTTTCCTAGATAGTTATGAAATGCTCATGTGTGTGACTGAATTGTGGTTTGCTGGTACTGGTGCCATACATTTTTGTACTCGCATATGTAAATAAATCAGTCTGTGTAACACCTCAGTTTTGGTTGTCTACATGTGTGGGAGTTTGTGCCTGTATGCATCCATGCATGCGAGTATGTGGCCATGGCAAACTTCAATATTGACATTTTCAAAGCATGTGAAAGCATTACCATGTTCAAACTCAGCAGAATGTTAAGTGTTGTTGAGACTCCTCCAGCCATTCATTTTTTAGACAAATGAAAGCATTACCATTTTCAAACTCAACAGAAATGTTAAGTGTTGTTGAGACTCTTCCAGACAATTCTCTGGTCAAGATGGTACCAAATCATGATGGCCGTGAATATGAGATTAACATTTTCAGCAGTAGTTTCAGCACAACAAGACTGTCCTTTCAAATGTTGATCACCTACAATGACTGCTTTTCACACAGACAAAAGGCACATTAAATGCTATTATATCCAAATAAAGCAACAATTGTTTAAGCTACACTTTGTGAAGATTGGACCATTTAGCGCACTTTTGCTCGACAGACATGCAGATAAAAAGAAACATTTTACTAAATACAGGACCAACGTAGGCCACTTTGAATGTATCTTGCCAAATACAGCAAAGCACAATAAGATGAGTTTACCATTTATGGAGAATCGAGCAAGGGAAGCCACATTAATTTCTTAATTTGATTTATCAGCCGTACTAGTTTCAACAGTCATAAATCTTGTACTGTAAACGGTTTGAATTACATGGTGAATTTTATGTTATTACCAAAATAATTGAAAGATAACTTTTAGTCCTGCGGAAATCCATACGGATGTGTGAACTCAGAGAAGACGTCAACTATGTTATGTCAAATAAAACGTCATAGAGTTCAATCAATAGTCTTGGTGACGCATGTGTACAATCCATCAGCATAACGACAGGGGACCTTTCAAGGGTGCCAAAAGCGAGGAGTGCAGATGGGCAGAGGGGTGGGGAAATGAGGGGACAAGTGAAGGAGAGGGGTGTATGTGAGAGGCGTGGCTGTATCAGGAGGGGACGACAAGTGAAAGGAGAGGGGTGTATGTGAGAGGCGTGGCTGTATCAGGAGGGGACGACAAGTGAAAGAAGGAGAGAGGTGTATGTGAGAGGCGTGGCTGTATCAGGAGGGGAGGTCAAGTGAACGAGAGAGGTGTATGTGAGAGGCGTGGCTGTATCAGGAGGGGAGGTCAAGTGAAAGGAGAGAGGTGTATGTGAGAGGCGTGGCTGTATCAGGAGGGGAGGTCAAGTGAACGAGAGAGGTGTATGTGAGAGGCGTGGCTGTATCAGGAGGGGAGGTCAAGTGAAAGGAGAGAGGTGTATGTGAGAGGCGTGGCTGTATCAGGAGGGGAGGACAAGTGAAAGAAGGAGAGAGGTGTATGTGAGAGGCGTGGCTGTATCAGGAGGGGAGGTCAAGTGAAAGGAGAGAGGTGTATGTGAGAGGCGTGGCTGTATCAGGAGGGGAGGACAAGTGAAAAGAAGGAGAGAGGTGTATGTGAGAGGCGTGGCTGTATCAGGAGGGGAGGTCAAGTGAAAGGAGAGAGGTGTATGTGAGAGGCGTGGCTGTATCAGGAGGGGAGGTCAAGTGAAAGGAGAGAGGTGTATGTGAGAGGTGTGGCTGTATCAGGAGGGGAGGACAAGTGAAAGAAGGAGAGAGGTGTATGTGAGAGGCGTGGCTGTATCAGGAGGGGAGGACAAGTGAAGGAGAGAGGTGTATGTGAGAGGCGTGGCTGTATCAGGAGGGGAGGACAAGTGAAAGAAGGAGAGAGGTGTATGTGAGAGGCGTGGCTGTATCAGGAGGGGAGGACAAGTGAAAGAAGGAGAGAGGTGTATGTGAGAGGCGTGGCTGTATCAGGAGGGGAGGTCAAGTGAAAGAAGGAGAGAGGTGTATGTGAGAGGCGTGGCTGTATCAGGAGGGGACGACAAGTGAAGGAGAGAGGTGTATGTGAGAGGCGTGGCTGTATCAGGAGGGGAGGACAAGTGAAAGAAGGAGAGAGGTGTATGTGAGAGGCGTGGCTGTATCAGGAGGGGAGGACAAGTGAAAGAAGGAGAGAGGTGTATGTGAGAGGCGTGGCTGTATCAGGAGGGGAGGTCAAGTGAAGGAGAGAGGTGTATGTGAGAGGCGTGGCTGTATCAGGAGGGGAGGTCAAGTGAAGGAGAGAGGTGTATGTGAGAGGCGTGGCTGTATCAGGAGGGGAGGTCAAGTGAAGGAGAGAGGTGTATGTGAGAGGCGTGGCTGTATCAGGAGGGGAGGACAAGTGAAAGAAGGAAGGAGGGTGTATGTGAGAGGCGTGGCTGTATCAGGAGGGGAGGTCAAGTGAAGGAGAGAGGTGTATGTGAGAGGCGTGGCTGTATCAGGAGGGGAGGTCAAGTGAAGGAGAGAGGTGTATGTGAGAGGCGTGGCTGTATCAGGAGGGGGGGTCAAGTGAAGGAGAGAGGTGTATGTGAGAGGCGTGGCGTGGCTGTATCAGGAGGGGAGGTCAAGTGAAGGAGAGAGGTGTATGTGAGAGGCGTGGCTGTATCAGGAGGGGAGGACAAGTGAAAGAAGGAAGGAGGTGTATGTGAGAGGCGTGGCTGTATCAGGAGGGGAGGTCAGTGAAGGAGAGAGTGTGTATGTGAGAGGCGTGGCTGTATCAGGAGGGGAGGTCAAGTGAAGGAGAGAGGTGTATGTGAGAGGCGTGGCTGTATCAGGAGGGGAGGTCAAGTGAAAGAAGGAGAGGGGTGTATGTGAGAGGCGTGGCTGTATCAGGAGGGGAGGTCAAGTGAAAGAAGGAGAGGGGTGTATGTGAGAGGCGTGGCTGTATCAGGAGGGGACGACAAGTGAAGGAGAGAGGTGTATGTGAGAGGCGTGGCTGTATCAGGAGGGGACGACAAGTGAAGGAGAGGGGTGTATGTGAGAGGCGTGGCTGTATCAGGAGGGGAGGTCAAGTGAAGGAGAGAGGTGTATGTGAGAGGCGTGGCTGTATCAGGAGGGAGGTCAAGTGAAGAAGGAGAGGGGTGTATGTGAGAGGCGTGGCTGTATCAGGAGGGGAGGTCAAGTGAAAGAAGGAGAGGGGTGTATGTGAGAGGCGTGGCTGTATCAGGAGGGGACGACAAGTGAAGGAGAGAGGTGTATGTGAGAGGCGTGGCTGTATCAGGAGGGGACGACAAGTGAAGGAGAGGGGTGTATGTGAGAGGCGTGGCTGTATCAGGAGGGGAGGTCAAGTGAAAGGAGAGAGGTGTATGTGAGAGGCGTGGCTGTATCAGGAGGGGAGGACAAGTGAAGGAGAGAGGTGTATGTGAGAGGCGTGGCTGTATCAGGAGGGGAGGACAAGTGAAAGGAGAGAGGTGTATGTGAGAGGCGTGGCTGTATCAGGAGGGGAGGACAAGTGAAAGGAGAGAGGTGTATGTGAGAGGCGTGGCTGTATCAGGAGGGGAGGACAAGTGAAAGGAGAGAGGTGTATGTGAGAGGCGTGGCTGTATCAGGAGGGGAGGACAAGTGAAAGGAGAGAGGTGTATGTGAGAGGCGTGGCTGTATCAGGAGGGGAGACAAATTGTGGTTGTCAGAAATGTCTCGCCTAACATGTCAACATGACAAGAAAACTGTTCTGAGCACAACCAAAAAAAATGTTCATAATTTCGGAAAGTCTTGCTTAACCTGTAAATTTGACAAGAAGCTGTTCTGAGAAAAAAAATGTTGATAATTTCTGAAAGTCTTGCTTAACATGTCAACTTGACAAGAAGCTGTACTGAGCAAACAAAAAACAAAAGCAAAAAAGGGAACAAAAACAGGTTCATAATTCTTAAATGGCTTGCTTTAATGTCAACATGTCAAGAAGCAGTTCTGAGCAGAGCACACACACACACACACACACACACACACACACACACACACACACACACACACACACACACACAGAGTTTCCGAGAGGATGTGAATCTTCAGCAATTTAAGATCACTACCCATTCAGGAAGAGAAGAGGCAGCCTGCCTTTGAAGATGAAATGGAATAGGGAGGGGTGGCGTGGAGGCGTGTCATCATCATGTGCATTCGTCCTGTGAGGAGATGCTTAGGTCAGGGAAACACAACCTGGATGACACTGTCTCTGCCCGCTTGTCTGGCCCACCTTTTCCCCTCCATCTGTATGTGCTGTTTGGTCAACACGCGCAAATAACCTAACAACTACTTCATGAGGAACACACACACACACACACACACACACACACACACACACACACACACACACACACACACACACATATGCGCGCACACACGCCCACGCGCACGCTTGCATACACTCGCGTGCGCGCGCGGACAGGAATACGCACACACACACACACACACACTCTATCCCCATGTCATGGAAATGCTGGGCCTTTTCTCGGGTCAAACGACATCTCTGCTTTCTGGAAGTTTTTCTGCTGGCAACGTCCTCTTTTCTATACCTCTCTTCACTTCTTTTTTTTTTTTTTTTTTTTTCTTTTTCTTTCTTTCTTTTTTTAGTGTGTGTGTGTGTGTGTGCGTGCGTGCGTGCGTGCGCCTTTATTCTATTTCGTTGCTTAAAAACCCTTTTACAGTTAACTTGCAAAGTGTGTTATGATTTCCATGACGAAGATTGTTTCCTTCTGTGAAAGGCTGGCATTCTGAACACCGCCTTTTCCTCCAGGCCCGGCGGACGCCTGTGACGGGCTCCAGGCCGTACAGATGTCTGTGAAAGGCTGGCATTCTCCACAGAGCCTTTTCCTAAATGCCTTGCAGATGTCTGTGGAAGGCTGGCATTCTGCACACAGCCTTGTCCTACATGCCGTGCAGATGTCTGTGATAGGCTGACATTCTGCACACAGCCTTGTCCTACATGCCGTGCAGATGTCTGTGGAAGGCTGGCATTCTGCACACAGCCTTGTCCTACATGCCGTGCAGATGTCTGTGGAAGGCTGGCATTCTGCACACAGCCTTGTCCTACATGCCGTGCAGATGTCTGTGAAAGGCTGGCATTCTGCACACAGCCTTGTCCTACATGCCGTGCAGATGTCTATGAAAGGCTGGCATTTTGCACACAGCCTTGTCCTACATGCCGTGCAGATGTCTGTGAAAGGCTGGCATTCTGCACACAGCCTTGTCCTACATGCCATGCAGATGTCAGGAGTTCATGTCACAAAGAGGTGACCACAGGCAGACATTGAAACTAGAACAGTTCATAAAACAAGCAGTACACGATTCGACCTCTTTAGGTTTTCTTCTGCATGCATGCAAGACAAACAACATTCAAGACAATTTCTCCCTACTTATATTTAATATGCGCAGAGATTTCATCACTGATGATTCGAGAAAGTAAAGATGTTAAAGGCATTGGCATAAAAAAACAACAAAATTTCTCCTGTCACACTTTGCAGACGATACTTCTGGTACATGATGGTTCTGAACAGTCTTTGAAGACAACTATAGATATCCTTGATGAATATGCACAGATGTCCGGCTTTAAAATGAAAAAGTGATAAAACCCAATTAGTGTGGTTTAGAGCTAGAAAAAATGGTCAAATTCGATACTTTAGGGACAGGAACTTCCAATGGAATCCTGGTATCTTTAAGGTTCTGGGCATAAAGTTTTCTACTAATACAGACCAAATTGTCGATATAAATTACAGTCAAAAGCTTTCAGCCCTGCAGAAAATCTTAAAACAATGGAGAAGAAGAAATCCCACTCCTTTTGGGAAAAATCACAATATTAAAAATGTTCATTCTTTCTCAGTTTACCTATCTGTTTTTTTTAATCTTCCGGACCCCCCAAGCCAACTTTTGAAGGAAATAGGAACTGAAATGTTCCAGTTCTTATGGAATGGCAAACACAACAAGATAAAGAAATCGGTAATTTATCAAGAATATGAAAACGGAGGACTAAAAATGAGTAACATATTTACACTACTTGAGACTCTGAAGATTAGCTGGTTAAGACGGTTAAATATTCCAGAAACAGAATTTAGTAGTTTCATATATACCTTGTATCCAGCCATGAAACAAATGAAAACGCTCGGAGGTGAGTACGCTAACGTGTTACTCTAACGACTCGATAATCCGTTCTGGCTTGATGTTGTTAGACACTATAAAAAGTTCTGCTCAAAGTGTAAACCTTTAAATATAAAAGAATTTCTGTCAGAATATATTCATTACAATGTAAACATAACAAGGGACAATAAGGTGATCTACATGAAAGAATGGGTAGAAGCAGGCGTAACAACAATTAACCTTTCAATGGATGAAATTTTCTGTCCTTTAACGATTTTCAGGTAATATACTCACACACATTATAAAAACTAATTTTGTAGCATATGATGGATTCATCAGAGCTATTAGGAAATATAAAGAAATTCTCAATTACAGAGAAGACATAGCACATGTTATTGATGAGGAAAATAAAGCATGGACCTTGACCCAGAAAGACAACAAAGTAGTTAAATCGATCCTACTTGACTCTAAAATTACACCAGCAGCAGTGGTTAAGTGGGAACGTGTGTATACTAGACTCAAGTGGAAAGGTATCTTTTTAAAAACCTTTTAAAATTACTACAGATACTAAATCGAGATGGTTCCAGTTCAGTCCAGTTCAGTACACCGTATTCTCCCACACACAAAAGTTTCTTCACATGTGTAAGCTCACAGACTCCCCACTATGTAATTTCTGTAACTCAGAAATGCAGACAAGTCAGCACTTGTTTTGGAATTGCATTGTAATTCAAAATTTCTGGAATGACTTCGAATCTGTTTTATGGAATAAATGTCCCCATTCTCTAAGATTAATATTAAACCAGCAACTAATCTTGTTGGGCTGTGCAGAAAATGCACCAACAGACAAACCTTTAGATTTCATATACTATTTGCCAAATTTTTCATCTATAAATGCAAGTTACACAATTTTTAAACCCTACAATGCCCAGTTTGATCAATAGCTTAAATATAAGGGTGAGACCAGAAAAATATTTATCAGCAACTCTAGGGAAAACCCATGAATTCGAGCTAACATGAAAAATATATGCCTTTATTTATGTAAATCAAGACATGTGCATAGATGTCATGTTGCCAGAACAGACGGTGTGGTGGGATAAACTGTCCATTGCGAAATGAAATTGTTGGTTCATAGGCTCACTTATTAAAAAAATATGTTATGTCATGCCATTTGGTAATAGTTTCTATTATTACCTCTGTTTTATAATTGACTTGTGCCGTCATTTGTCCATCACCTACTGAGTGTCTAATCACTATATGTAACTTTTTCTGAAACTATGTTTTTGTTTTCCTGTATATGCGTCTCCTTTATTGTCTTTTGCTTTTGGAAAATTAAAAAAAACAAACAAAAAAAAACAAACATTCAAGACGATGAAAACAGAACACGAACAAACAGTCACTTACCGCTTGAAGGTGGGCTCAAAATGGATTAGTTTAAACCGTAATAAACCCCTTCCATAAGCTCGCTCGTTTCCATTCAACATCCATGTTGCACCCATTAGAAAAGTAGCTAAAGACTCAGAATCAACAGCTTACTTGGAGAATATTTCCACAGGGTCGCCCTGTCTTCATCAGCTCACTGTTGCTGTTGTGGTAGCGAGACCTGGTGGGGCAACTGTTCTGTGGGTAAGAAATATTGTAAAAAAAAAAAAAATCTACACCTTCTAAATCTGAAATCGTACATTATTTCCCAAGTAGCTCTCTCTCTCTCTCTCTCTCTCTCTCTCTCTCTCTCTCTCTCTCTCTCTCTCACACACACACACACACACACACACACACACACACACACACACACATACAAACCAACAAATCACTCACACACACACACACACACACACACACACACACACACACACACACACACGCACACGCACGCACGCACACCACACACCACACCACACCACACACACACACACACACACACACACACACACACACACGCACACACAAACACACACTC
>JADBJO010001616.1:122500-132500 GCA_016801955.1 Conus betulinus
ATTTATCCATCAGCTTCAAATCATGCGTAGTGTTGTCTCAAAACTTAACAGATGTGGTGTAGCGTAAAGAGGAACTCAAAACGAGCGGAATTCAAGACAACAATATTGAATAGATCGGCGGAAGACCTCAATCAGAATTCATCACCAGTAGAGCGGAATGAGAAAAAGTTCACAGAAAAAGCTAAAGAAAAGAGAAAATATTGGAGAACACAATGTCTTTTTTTTCAATCTTTGCCGGGAACAACCGTGCATGAACAAAGCAGTTCTATCGCAAGCACGTGTGCACCAGAACCCGTAGAACGGCAGTGGCAAACGTCCAAAAGCAGACGGACAACACAGTTTCACACAGACACGTGGAGGTTATGAAATCAGAGCTACAGTCTTGTGTGAACCAAAACTTAACAAAGCAACTTGACACAGACTCTGGGAAAGGCTTCTCAACAATCGAAATGGGTATCTTTAGAGAGAGAGAGAGAGAGAGAGAGAGAGAGAGAGAGAGAGAGAGAGATGACCTCAACAATTCAACTGACGTCAAAAACCATCACACAAACAGCGTCAAAGTTTTCATATGGAACAAGAAGACGATTGTGATGCTCCGAAAGCCAACTGTCGTGATTCAAGTGAATGGTTATAGACAGGCCCTACACTGGGGCGATCACATGACTTTAAGCAGACATTGACAAGAGCTTCAGAACAGAAGATGTTGCCCCCTCGCAGTGAGTGCTGTCGTGTCACCCATGCCGCGGCCAGCTGATGCTTCTGTTGCACGTTTTGGACTGACTGACATGAGCTGTCTGATCCAACAGTGTACAACCAGTCATTTTGCTGCTGACTGACATGAACTGCCTGATCCAACAGTGTACAACCAGTCATTTTGCAGCTGACTGACATGAATTGCCTGATCCAACAGTGTACAACCAGTCATGGTGCTGCTGACTGACATGAACTGCCTGATCCAACAGTGTACAACCAGTCATGGTGCTGCTGACTGACATGAACTGCCTGATCCAACAGTGTACAACCAGTCATGTTGTTGCTGACTGACATGAACTGCCTGATCCAACAGTGTACAACCAGTCATGTTGTTGCTGACTGACATGAACTGCCTGATCCAACAGTGTACAACCAGTCATGGTGCTGCTGACTGACATGAACTGCCTGATCCAACAGGGTACAACCAGTCATTTTGCTGCTGACTGACATGAACTGTCTGATCCAACAGTGTACAACCAGTCATTTTGCAGGTGCATCCCACACATCGCAGCGAAGCACACTGCTTCTCAGGCCGTCGTCAGCAAGATTGCTCACGTCAAAGACTCGACATCAATGTCATGCGAGATGTCTCAAGGCCCTGGTGAAAACACAGAGGTCTGATAGCAAAAATATTTTCCTTCTTCAGTTCTTTGATATCAAAAACGTTTCCTTCATCAGATGTCCGATATCAAAAACGTTTTCTTTGTCAGATGTCTGGGTATTGAAAACGTTTTCTTTGCCAGATGTCTGATTTTTTAAAAACGTTTCCTTCGTCAGATGTTTGGTATCAAATTGTTTCCTTCGTCAGTTGTTTGCCATTAAAAACGTTTCCTTCGTCAGTTGTTTGCCATCAAAAAGGTTTCCTTTATCATTTGTTTGCTATCAAAAAGGTTTCCTTTGTCAGTTTGTTTGATATCAAAAAGGTTTCCTTCGTCAGTTGTTTGCCATCAAAAAGGTTTCCTTTGTCAGTTGTTTGCCATCAAAAAGGTTTCCTTTGTCAGTTGTTTGCCATCGAAAATGTTTCCTTTGTCAGTTGTTTGCCATCGAAAACGTTTCCTTTATCATTTGTTTGCTATCAAAAAGGTTTCCTTTGTCAGTTGTTTGATATCAAAAAGGTTTCCTTCGTCAGTTGTTTGCCATCAAATACGTTCCCTTCATCAGTTGTTTGCCATCAAAAGGTTTCCTTTGTCAGTTGTTTGCCATCGAAAATGTTTCCTTCATCAGTTGTTTGCCATCAAAAAGCCTTCCTTTGTCAGTGGTTTGATATAAAAAAAAAAAGGTTTCCTACGTCAGTTGTTTGCCATCAAAAAGGTTTCCATCATTAGTTGTTTGCCATCAAAAAGGTTTCCTTTGTCAGTTATTTGATATCAAAAAGGTTTCCTTCATCAGTTGTTTGCTATCAAAAAGGTTTCCTTTTGTCAGTTGTTTGCCATCAAAAAGGTTTCCTTCGTTAGTTGTTTGCCATCAAAAAGGTTTCCTTCATCAGTTATTTGCCATCAAAAACGTTTCCTTCATCAGTTATTTGCCATCAAAAACGTTTCCTTCATCATTTATTTGCCATCCAAAGGTTTCCTTCGTCAGTGATGACGACCTGTCCACCAGTCCCAGGTTCTTCAGGATGGACTGCTCCCAGCCACCCAGAGAGGCAGGGTGTTGGCTGGTAACAGGGTCGACACCAGCGACTGCTGCTATGGAAGAAAACTACGTGGGACAGCTCGCCGTCACTTCCTGCGGCCTGGGGTTACCAGTCCTAGTCGGCAACACAACCATCTTCTGCCACATACCATCAGGGATGACGGCAGGCCCTACAACTTTCTTGCTGTCTTCAGTGACTGGTATTTGGTGTGTCCATTCTTTGTTAATGAAGCAAACGTTAATGACTCTCTTTGCATTGCATCATCCCCAAGACATCAAATACAATATAAAAAACAATATGCAAAGCATATAAACGTACTACCAGTTTATCCTGAATACGCGTGAATTATTACATAAAGAGGAAAAACCGTCTTGGACTGGTGTAACCCGTTAGTAATGGCTATTCAGGTAAACATCGGCCATCGTCTGTGACCTATAATGAACATACTTACAAATTTTAAGAAAGATCGATCAAGAACTTTCTGAGATTTTCCATAAAGAAGAAAACCATTATGGGCCGTTAGTAACGACTATAACGGTAAACTTAAACATCGGGCATCATTCATGACCCATAATGAACACATCTATAAATTTTCAGAAACATCGGCCACGTACTTTCTGAGATATTCCATGAAGAAGAAAAACCCGTGGGGGGGGGGGGGGGGGGGGGGGGGGGTGTCGTTATAGCCGTTAGTAACGGCTATAACGGTAAACTAAAATGTCCAACATTTTCCGTGACCCATACTGAACATACCTATAAATTTTCAGAAAGATCGGCGAAGTACTTTCTGAGATATTCCATAAAGACGAAAAACCCTTATGGGCCGTTATAGCCATTAGTGACGGCTATACCTGTAAACTAAAACATCGGACATCATCCGCTAACATACCTGCTAATTTTCACAAAGAACAGCCAATTACTTTCTGAGATATTCCATGGAGATAAAAACCGTTACAGGCCATTACAGCCGTTAGTAACGGTATAACGGTATATTAAACATCGGGCATCATCCTTGACGCATAATGAACATACCTACAAATTTTCAGAAAGATCGGCCAAGTGCTTTCTGAGATATTCTATAAAGAAAAACCCGTCACATGCCGTCACAGCCGCTAGTAACGACTATAAAAGATCAGGCATTATTCGTGACCCATAATGAACGTACCTACAAATTTTCAGAAAGATCGGTCAAGTACTTTTTGATATATTCTATAAAGAAGAAAAAACCGTTAAGGCTGTTACAGCCGTTAGTAACGGCTATAACGGGGTAAACTAAAACATCAGGCACCACTCGAGACCCATAATGAACATAACTGCTAATTTTCACAAAGATCGTCCAAGTACTTTCTGAGATATTCCATAAAAAATGAAAAAGCGTTACAGGCCGTTATAGCCGTTATTAACGGATGTAACGGCAAACTAAAACATCGAGCATCATCCTTGACCCATAATGAACATACCTACACATTTTCAGAACGATCGGCCAAGTACTTTTTGATATATTCTATAAAGAAGAAAAAAAACCATACAGTAAACTAAAACATCGGACATCATCCGAGAGCGATAATGAACATACCTGCTAATTTTCACAAAGATCGGCCATGTACTTTCTGAGATATTCCATAAAGAACAAAAAGTGTTACGGGCCGTTACAGCCGTTAGTAACGGCTGTAACGGCAAACTAAAGCATCGGGTATCATCCTTGACCCATAATGAACATACCTACACATTTTCAGAACGATCGGCCTGGTACTTTTTTATATATTCTGTAAAGAAGAAAAACCGTACAGTAAACTAAAACATCGGGCATCATCCGAGAGCCATAATGAACATACCTGCTAATTTTCACAAAGATCGGCCAAGTACTTTCTGAGATATTCCATAAAGAAGAAAAAGCGTTACTAACGGCTGTAACGGTAAAAACTAAAGCATCGGGTGTCATCCTTGACCCATCATGAACATACCTACACATTTTCAGAAAGATCGATCCAGAGTAGTTTTGTCTGGAGCGAGTGGAACACATTTTTGACCACGGACACACAGACACACACACAGACAGCATCTCTCCGTTCCCATTCTAAAGTAGTCCCTGTTCTTTAAGACTGGGAGTACAAAAAGCATGCGCGGTTACTTCATCCAGTTGTTATTGGCTGCCGTTTTAGCCAGTGTTGTATTGCTGTATTATTAACCATACTTGAAACGCACGTGCTATGTTTGGACACTTCCAGTATGAAGTAAAGTGTTCATTGTGTGTGTGAACAAAGCATTTTGGCGATGAAGGTTTGGTCATTCAAAAACAAACAAAACAAATCAAACAAGCAAAAAAAAAAAAAAAAAATTCGTTCTTGTGGAGTTTAGATCTTGACATTGAGCAGACCCTCTTTTTCCTCTCCTTCTCTTCGTAAAGTCGCTGTTATTACCACAATTACTATTATCATCTTTCTAAGTAGTATCATCATTGTCATATGATCATACTACCATCGTTACCAGTAGTAGTGATGGCAGTGGCAATTTTTTTTCCATCAGTATCATCATTATCATAATAATAATAATAATATAACAATGTTGATTTTTATAGCGCCTATTCTCTAAAGATTAGGTCTCTAAGCACTTTACACATAATATAATAAACCTTTCGTTTACACAACGAGCTGCCTACCTAGGTAGTACAGACTGAAAAGCTGCCTGCCGGCGCATCATTCAGTCGTTTCCCGTGTCATCCGGTCAATATCATTCACCCAGTTTCCTTATTTCCTTCGTTCTTTCCATTTCTCACGCAGGGTGCATGCTATGTGTAACGTGTCATACATGCTGCGTCGTAACTGGACTGTTTACAGTTGAGAGGAAGAACATTAGTTGCTATGGCGCTCTGGACATGTCCGGGGAAAAGTTACACATAGCGCCATCTGTATAAACATCGTCTGCTATGTCGAGTCGATTCCGACAAGGTATTGTCACGTCCCCCCTTCTCTGGAAAAGAACTATTCTTTTGAAAATGTTTATCAGCACAAATGATTTCTTTAAACGTTGAATAAAACACATTTCTACATTTTTCGTTTTCCAGGTAAATCTCTAGCATGTCTGTCCATCAACACAAAACTGTTAGCTTTGGACCTGACTGGAGAAATCATCAACACAAAGTAACAAAACCACCAGCATCAGGTCACATGGGAGTTTTCTAGTCTTGTCGGAAACGCGCATGTTTTTTGCACATGCCTGCCCCTATGTGTACGGATTGTGTGATCAGGGTAACAGGGTGTGGTGTAACAGCCGGGAGTAGTCAGTAGAACCAGGTCGATGAGTTGGTGTTGCAGTTGGAGCAGGTGTCTGAAGGCTGCAGCAGATGTAGACACGGCATCATCAGTAGAACCAGGTCGATGAGTTGGTGTTGGAGCTGGAGCAGGTGTCTGAAGGCTGCAGCAGATGTAGACACGACATCATCAGTAGAACCAGGTCGATGAGTTGGTGTTGGAGTTGGAGCAGGTGTCTGAAGGCACAGGTGCTTCCAGTTACGCCTCAGCTCACCAGTAGCTGTCTGGATGATATAGGATCTTGGGGCGCATTTCTCCCCAGGATGAAGCTCAGGTAAAGAACGAACACCATGACGACTGTCATAGTTTCTTTTCTGTTTCTCCTTCATTGCTGCATTATATTTCCGCACTAGCTAATGGTCCACTTTTCCAGGAAACAGAGTTCCAGGGCATAGATGGGAGATTCATCCTTAGGCGTCGTTGAAATGCCAGTTCTGCTGGGCTTGCTCCTAGCTCTGGACTGGTGTAGAGCGATAGGTCAGCAAGGCCAGAAACACATCTTCTACCAAAGAATCTCTTTGGCTGTCTTCACAGCACGTTCAGCTGCGCCATTAGCTTGCAGGAAATGTGGGCTGCTGGTCACATGGGAAAAGTTCCAGTCGGTTGCAAATTTCTTGAATTTTGATGATGAGAACTGTTTCACATTATCAGAGATGACAATTTCGGAATCCCATGGTGAGCAAATTTTTTTTTCAGTTTGTTGATCACTGAATATGCTGTGATGTTCTGCAGATAAGCAATGTCAATGTACCTGGAATAACAGTCCACACAGACCAGGTAGTAGTCTCCTTTAAACTCACTGAGGTCCACTCAAATCCTCTCAGAGGGACGGGTTGGCAGAGTTGATGGCAAAAGTGGCTCATGGGGCTGCTATGGGCGGTTTTCAAGGCAATGTTGACATTTTGAGACGGCATCTTCAATGTCCCTGCACATGCCTGGCCACCACACTGCCTGGTTTGCTCGCTCGCGGCATTTAGATGTGCCCAAGTGTCCTTCATGGGTCCTGGTCAGTATTTCTGTTCTCATGGATGAATGGATGACTATCCTGTCTCCCTCAGTAGGAGTCCATTATGAACACTAAGTTCTTGCTGGATGGTGAAAAAGTCTCTCGCTTCAAGTGATACAAGTTTCTTGTACTTTGGCCAGCCATTCTGAGTATAGATCATTGTTGCTTTCAGGCTAGGATCTTGCTGTGTTGTCTCCTTGATTTGAGTTATCTTGGCGTCAGATGCAGGCCAAGATGAATCAATTTCTTTAACGTAGCTCTGGACGTCTTCTTGCAGGTCAAGGCTGTTCTCTGTGACACACAGGATTTCTGGATAATGTATCGGCCACAACCATCTTTTTTGCCTGGTGTGTATTCTGCTCTGACACTGTAGCCCATCAGATGCATAAAGAGTTGCTGGCATCTCAGGGGTGTTTTGCAAGTCTTTGGAGTTCGCCAGTGAGACAAGCGGTCTGTGGTCAGTGAAGGCTGTGAAAGTTTTAAGGCCTACCCAGTAACGTTCAAACTTCTCACACGCCCAAACCATTGCTAAACATTCTTTCTCAATCTGGGCGTATCCTTTCTCTGCATCAGTAAGGATACGAGAGCAATATGCGATTGGCTTCAGTTCTCCATCATTGCTTTGAAGCAGTACCCCTCCAAGTCCATAACTGCTTGCATCAGCGCTGACGACGGTTGGTTTTGTGACATCGTAGAATGCAAGAGTTGGTGTCTCAGAAAGTAACTCCTTTACTTTCTTGACTGCATCTGCTGTGGTCTGTCCCATATCCATGGAGTGTCTTTGCAGAGAAGATCGTTCACTGGTTTCAGGATTGTTGACAGGTTTGGGAGAAATCTGCCAAGGTAGTTAACCATTCCTAGCCACCTTCTCAATTCTGCAACATCTGTCAGATCACTCATGTTGCGGATCGCCTCGAGCCTGGATGATCTGGCCTGATCCCATCCTTGCTGAAGACACCCAGGATGCTTTCCATTGTTCGCTGGAACACTTCCAGGGCCAACGAAATTCCAAACGGAAGACGACGGAAGAAGTATCTTCCAAACGGTGTCATGAACGTCGTGAGTTTTGCAGTTTCATCATCAAGAGGAAGCTGCCAGAAACTAGACGTCACATCCAGTTTTTGTGAACACCATCGATCCTTTCAGATTGTGCGTGATATTTTCCAGTGTTGGTACAATGTAGCGTTCTCGCTTCACAATCCTGTTCAGTTTCTTTAAATCCACACAATTACGCACTCTGCCTCCCTTCTTCAAGACTGGCACAATTGGGGCGTACCAGTTGGTAGGTTAAGTGATGCGTTCAATCACCCCATTTTCCTCCATTCGCTGAAGTTCTGCTTCAACTTTTGGCATAAGAGGGAGTGGTATTCTTCTTGCTGTGGCGATGTGATAGGGAGTGCTGTCTTCCTCTAATCTGATCTTGATTGGATCACATTGGACTGGATCTCCAATTTCTCCAGAAGCCAGATTGTTCAGATCGTCAAGTCTTTTGACAAATCCCAGACGTAATGCTGCATCTCTACTGAGGAAATTATCGCAGTTGTTGTCAAGGATGAAGACTCGAAAGGCAACAGTCTTGTCGTCATTCTTGTTCACCTGGGCTATGAACATTCCTCGATGTTGCAGATTGTTACGGATGGCGTGCGGTGCGTGTTTTGCTGTCTGACTCCTGTTCTCAAAAGTTTGGATGCATGTAATAATTAGTCCCCCTACACACACCCACACCATACGCACATGGATAGCCAGGCAACATACGAGTTAAATTTTTTTCTTTATAATTATGCTGCCTGAACCATCAAAATATACATTCATGTGAACTGGTACAAATCAACATATGTCACTACATAGCATATAGAACAAGCTATCAATACATAGGAACTTCAATTATCAGATATCAGCGTTTATATTACATATCTTGATATCACTCACAGATCTCGCTGGCGCCGTCCACAGTGTCTCACATATACAGTCAACACACTCGGTTCCACAGTACTCAAGCCACAGTCTACAACACTAAAAGAACGCACGCAAGAAGGATAACCAAGGTCCCCACACAATAAGCACGGGTGTTCATAAACACAAACGACGAAGAAGAAGAAGAAACATGTTCTCCACACAGCAAACACAATAAATTACGTTTGAACTATCAGAAAGAACCGCAGATTCACATTCACAAAGCACATTAATCCATAGCAGAAGAGCCGCAGATCCACAATGCAAAGCAATCCATAGAAGAAGAACTGCAGATTCACATTCACAAAGCACATTAATCCATAGCAGAAGAGCCGCAGATCCCACAATGCAAAGCAATCCATAGAAGAAGAACTGTAGATTCACAAGGCACAGTAAACCATTGAATCCCCGGCGAACACGATTTCAGCAAAGTTCCATAGAACACAATAAACTTCGATTCGACGTGTAGTTGATCTAAAACAAAAATTAACTAACTTCTCCGTGTATTGATATTACAATATTCACATCAATAAACCCAGCCCACCGACACACATGAGGGGTTACAATTAGCGCACGTAAATTTTCTTGCAGGAGTTTCAAGTTTTTCTCGGCGACACAGCCTTCACACAACATTTTTATAACAAATCAGTTTCCTGGTACATATTTCACTGGTACCGTCATCCAAAGTATCGCACATACACATTGAACATCGACGCACTACTGACTTAAAAGTCAGCCTCTCCACATAGTATCACTATGGAGAAAACGACGATTTTTTAAAAAAATAAAATAAGCTGGACACCAAAAGCCTCAGCCGTTAGTTTTTGCTCTCTCTTCTCGTCAATATTACTATTTTCGTCATGTAGATACCTATGTCATTTTAAGTTGACGTCATAATTTACGTTGACGTCACACAGATGGTCTCCTGGACCTTGCAAAATGGCTTTTGACTTTTCAACTTTGGCTTGGGATGTAAACTGTCATATATTTTCTTTGAAATGACGGTCACATCGGCACCAGTGTCAATTTTAACGTCATAATGGAACGTCCATTAATCATGATGTCTGTATGCCATGGCGGTTCTTCGTTCTTCTTGTCAATGCTTCCCAGAAAATGTGTGGAAGGCTTCAGTTCACTTCTGGAGAAATTCTCTTGAACTTCGTGAACTTGGCTGACTCTGGATGAACGGCCGACTTTCTGAAAGTGGTTGTACTTGCCACAACTTCGACACTGCTTTCCTTTCGCTGGGCACATGTCTTTAGCATGTTGAAATCCACAGTTGCAGCACGTTTTGAAATGCTTCTTATCAAAGTGAGTACCAAGAGGTTTACTTGCTGAATT
>JADBJO010001616.1:137500-215000 GCA_016801955.1 Conus betulinus
GGTAGTGATCATGTACCAATAGTCATCACCATAACAGTTAAAGACACCTTAGGTAGTGATCATGTACCAATAGTCCTCACCTTAACAGTTAAAGACACCTCGGTCGTGATTGTTTATCGATAGTTAAACGCATGCACGCACGCACACTCGTGCGCCCGCCCGCTCTGCCTGTCTCTGCCTGTCTCTTTCTGCCTTCTCTCTGTCTCTGTCTCCCTGTCTCTGTATCTTTGTCTCTGTCTCTGTCTGTCTGTCTGAAGCGATCAAAGTTAAGTGAATTTTCGTTATTTTATTCGTTTTTTTGTTTCACCTGAAGAAGACCTAAGGGGTCGAAACGCGTTATGTTTTGTCTTGTGACTCTGTCCGCGTTTCTCTGGACGGTTCGCTGACATTTTTAAGATTTATTCAAGGAAGTTTATCTGTTTTATGAAAGACGCTAATGCCGATACGCGCGGTTTGCAGCAGTACTTCATTTTTACGTCTTTTCACATATCTGATAGGGGGAGAGGAGAGAGAGAGAGAGAGAGAGAGAGAGAGAGAGAGAGAGAGAGAGAGAGAGAGAGAGAAATGTCTGTGACCATGTAAGTGTATGAATAATGGACTTATCTAAGCGCATATATATGTCCCTCTAAGTATCCCTACAACAAACCTGCAAATAATCTTAAAGTAAATGCTTAACTGACTACTACAAATTAAAGAGAAAACAACACTGAAGGCAAGCTTTAAATCTGAAAAGACACCACACAAAGACATGCCTGATAATGATGGTAAATGAGCTTGAAGAGAGATAAACAGTCAAAACAGCAGATGCTTGTTGGTTATTCTTCGTTCTCCACAAATACATTTTGCTTCGTTTGTATATTTAGTTTTTCAGGCATCAAGTTTTAATTCATAAAATATTGAAATAATTTCTGTACTGGTACATATGTTTCACTTGTAAAAGAGGAATGCAGTTTACATGTTCATAATCAATTAAATGAGGGTTTTTTTTTTTTTTTGTTTTTTTTTTTTTTTTTTTTTTTATCAGCTACACCAAGCAACGTACTTTTATAGTGTTTTCTGAATCGGCACCAGACGGTTTGCTTTAATAATTGATTGACTTCAGGTAAAGAAAAGGATATATTCAATACCGTGGCACAGATTTCATTTCTGGCTCCTCTTTGCACATATATCAGCTAGCTTATTACCCAAATACCACAATACGATGGTATCCAACAGAAGGTCACATCAGTTCCTTCACATATCAAGGCATGAATAAGATGACATATTTCATTTACAAGAAAGTTGTTCGAAACGGTATTCGGATATTGTATGGTTTCCAGAAAGACATTGAATCCACACAAATTTAGATACTGATTGTGGCAAGTCAATTAAATGTGACAATGCCATAATAATAGCTATCACTTCGGCGATAAATATTGATTTGCCTTTTCCGATGGAGTATATCTTTTCAATCTTTTATTATGGTATAACAAAAGCAGAACCTGACTGATTAAATACTGAACCATCTGTGTAAACTTTAAGATGTTGAGGGTATTTCTCTTGTAAATGCATCTTTACAGAATGCGATAAAATATTTGGTTGGTCAGTTTTGCTCACATCAGTGTGATCAAGATCAAAATGTGCCCAGTTTCTTTCCCAAGCTGGAGGAGAAATCAAAGCCATCTTCGCTAATGTCCCAGAACTGACTGTTAACCCTTTGAAAAGATTTTCTGTACAAGAACCAATGGTACAATGAGAAATAGTCTGAGCTCCTTTTGGATAATGAGATTCAGGTTTTATGTCAATCTCACTTTCGTTCACACTTATGAGCGTTGAAAATTTCATTACATATTTGACAAGTGTTAGCTTTCTATGTTCGTCTAATGGTAAAATATTAATTTCCTTATAAGTTGGGTAAGTGTAAGCGCGGAACGGAAGACCAAGACATAATTTATAGGCTTTATTAATCTATGCTTTGCAGCTTTTGTAACAGGTGTTTAGGGGCACTGAACAAAGCCTTTTGTGCATAGCATAATTTTGATCGGATCAATGATTTAGCTAAACGTTTTAAAGTGTTTATATCCTGACACCAGCTTTGTTTACTGATAATTTTACGAGCATTTAGTGTTTTTCTAGCTTTGTTCAGAAGGTGTGTGTGTGTGTGTGTGTGTGTGTGTGTGTGTGTGTGTGTGTGTATGCGCGCGCGCGCGCGCGCGCGCGCGCGCGCGCGCCCCCCCCCCGTGTGTGTGTGTGTGTGTGTGTGTGTGTGTGTGTGTGTGTGTTTGCGTGATGGTGTCTGTACAACAGTATTACAATGTGCGGCACGCAGTGAGCTGAGCGAATAGCGTCCACCTTGGTCAGGGTCTGATTACTGGGCATCATCACGTGATGGTGTCTGTGCAACAGTCACCGGAAACAGAACGGAAACCAAGCGCTAGGGACATTCGTCAAGGAAGTGACGGATCCGCGTTGTTACAGGCCGAAAGCTGAACACAGCAGGATGCACGAGTGCACTGCATAACTCATGCAAGCGTGTTGAAGCATGGTATGGAATTGAGCTGCAATTAAGATTTTTAAAAACGTCCCCTGTCCCTCCCTCCAACACCCCCCACCACCACCACCAACACCCGCCCCACCCCCCACCCCTCTCATTTCACTTTTTTTTTAAGGATCTTCCCGATGAAGTACCTCAGACTAAATGTAGCTGTCGTGTAGCTCTTGCCAATCTTGCCAACACGCTTTTGCTGACGGGAATTAATATCGCAGTATGGTCATGATGATGGCAGCGTTAAGCCTCAACATGCAATGCCTTTTCCTTTTTCTTACCTTCTTTTTTTTTTTTTCTTCTTTTTCTATTTTAAAATTCAAGTGCTCCTCTTAAAGTCGCTTTTTCATAAGGGTAACTCAATTTCAACTACTGTAAATTCTTGGGATCACCCTCATACACATGCATACATACATACATACATACATACATACATACATACATACATACATACATACATACATACACACACACACATACATACATACATACATACATACATACATACATACATACATACATACATATACATACATACATACATACATACATACATACATACATACATACATACGTATAGATAGATAGATAGATAGATAGATAGATAGATAGATAGATAGATAGATGGGTGGGGGTGGGTGGTAGGGGGTAGGGTCAACTGTGTAGTAGATAACTTGCTCAGATAGGTAAGACATGCAGTGTTTGTGCCTTGTTCATAGGTTTTGCTGAGCAGCCATTCCAGGAATTCAGACCTCAAGTCGAAAGTCAATATTTAAAATGTGATGGCCATATGGGATGGACATTTTCATACTAGTATGTCCCCCCCACACCCTTTTAATGAGCCTATTCAAAACTATCCCATTGCTACAAATGATTTTTGACCGCCGATCTCCTGTATGAACAATAGAAACTATCTTTGAGGATGCTCAAAGATTTAACAATGAAAAGAAAACCTACAATCTTCAACGTTTTGCTCATAGACCGTATTCAGGACTGATGACATCAAATGAAAGACAAATAAATAAATGCGTATGGACAACGACGTATAAAGCATATACGTAAACGGACGAATACGTGTTTAGAGTGTGTGTGTGTGTGTGTGTGTGTGTGTGTGTGTGTGGTGTGTGTGTGTGTGTGTGTGTGTGTGTGTGTGTGTATGTGTGTGGTAGAGGTGGAGTCTTCTTTCTTTTCCTGCGTTCCCTGGTCATGCTGGTCAGATAGAAAGTCCGGTAGCTTGGGCAAAGTCAGCGGTCCGTCGGAGTGTGTCCGCCGTTCCCCACAGCTTTTCTTGGAGTTTCACTGCACCTGGCCAAAACTCACGCCTCAGGCTGTCGAACGTGGGACAGGACTGAAGTACGTGGGCTGGGTTTTGTGGGCCAGTGCCACATGGGCACTCATCTGTGTGGGATATGTTCAGGCGATAGAGGTGGGAGAGCAACTGACAATGTCCAGTTCTTAGTCTGAAGATGATGGCGACTTGTTGGGCACGCTCAAGATGGTGAGTGTCATCCTTCTCTACCTCCACCTGGAGGTGGAGTCTAATGCTTGAAAGGGAACACCTGAGGGTGTGTATGAAGGGGGGAAAGACACGAAGGTGACGGTTTTTTTAGGAATGGAGTGGGGAGGAAACTCCTATAAGAAATAGGTATATATGGATTAAGGTAAAAACAGACAGACGAAAAAGAAGTGATTGCCCACATGTGCATGGGTTTACACGTATGCATACCTGGATAGTGGGGATGGCGTTCGGGGTGTATATGTTAATTTCTATGCTATATTATAGATATGTTATATTTGTAGATGAGGTGTAAATGCAAAGATGGTGGGATGGTAAAACTGAGATGGAGAGGTGTAGACAGAGACAGAGAGATGAATGAAGAAGAGGTTGCGGGAAAGGAAAAAGTGGGCAAAGAGCAGCAATGATTCAAATTAAAAAGTCAGGCGTGGGGGTGGAGTCCTTCAGGGATTGTGGCGTCAAGACAAAAGATGATTCCTGACACCACGAATTTTCCCTTCATGCACACCCTCAAGCGCTCCCTCGCATGCAAAGACTCCTCCTCTTACACTTTTTCTGCCTTTCTTTTTGTCTGGCTCTATTTCTGTTTGCCTCTTCCCTTTGTCTGCCTCTCTTTTCCTTTAACCCCCATCACACACACACACACACACACACACACACACACACACACACACACATACACACACACACACACGCAAGCACGCACGCACGCACGCACGCACGCATGCACACGCACACACACACACACACACACACACACACACACACACACACACACACACACACACACACACCTTTATACATAAAGTCGTCCGTTTATGTATATGTTTTTATACGTCATTGTGTATACGTATTTTATTTGTCTTTTATTTGATGTCATAAGTCCTGAAGGTCTATGACCAAAACGTCGAAGGTTTTTGTTGTTTTTTAATCGCCAGATCTTCTGAGCATCCTCAAAGATTGTTTGTACTGTTAGGTTTGCTCAGACAATGCTGTTAGTAAGAAATGGTGTTACCTTGAGCTTATCCAGGTCTTTGTTTATTGATCCAACGATCTATTTGCATATTCATTTTCTCACGGGATTCTTTAAACTTATCTATAAGTTATGGACATGAATTTGAGTTAGGACAGCACAACTGGGATGCTACTGTAAAGCCGGACTTGACAGCAATTGGGTTTGGTGTAGTATGGCTCTGTCAGGGGGGGTTGGCGATAAAAGTCCATTCATGTTGAAATTCAAAGACCTCTCACCTCACGTTATAAACAAAACTGGCATTTCAAGATGGATGGCGATATGAAATGTTCCTGGTTAGATTCTTTTAAAAGTATAATACAACCAGACAAAAAAAATTCTGACTGTAGTTATTAATAAATTGCATAGAGATACGCTCGCTAGATTCAGAAGTAGGACACTTGGACCGCATGCAAACAAAAGATGGTTAAATCCCGAGGCGCTGTAGATGACATGTGTGTAACGTGTATGGATGGCGTGAGAGAAAATGAAGACCAGTTTATATTCCATTGTAGAGCTTGTGACGATATCAGAGAGAAGTCGCAACTTTTCACTATCATTGCTACAAAAAAAAGTTAAAACTCTATATAGTTTGCTATCCTCTGATGGTAATAGGATGTTATCTCTACTGGCTAGGTATGTTGCCGAGGCTTTTGGTGTCAGCAGCAAAAAATATTCAGTAACAACTTCTAATGTTTGATTTTTTTTTTCAAGTATCTTACACGGCTTGACGATATTATTTAAAATGTTTTCACTCATCGCTGCTATGATTTACAGTCATATGGACGATATAAGACGATTGATGTGGTCGAGCAAAAATGAGTTATTACGGTGAATATATGTGCCTGTATGAGACGCTTATGTAAATGATTATGTTGTTATAAAACTAAATTTACATAGTCATTTTGCGTGTTGAAAGAGTACGCAGTTTTTCTTTTCCTACTACATGGTTCCGAGTCCTAAGATTAAAAATTATCTAATCAGTTTCAAGTTCTTGTCTCTTTGCTTTATATTTTTTCGGCGAGTCAAATATTAATGCATAACCCCTTGACATAAAGTCTGTGTGTGCCAATGTCAATAAAAACGTATCTGAAGTGTTTGAAGCGGCGTTTCTCTCTTTCTCTCTCTCTCTCTCTCTCTCTCTCTCTCTCTCTCTCTCTCTCTCTCTCTCTCTCTCTCTCTCTCTCTGATAATAATGATAATGTCTTAATTATCTTGAACAGTTCTCTTGCATTACAGTGTGTTTTCTACACACGTGTCATACTGAGGTGTGTTAGTTTGTATAGTGCACTGACTTTGTGTCACGATTGTTTGATTATGTGTGTGTGTATAAAAGTGTGTTAGCTCGCACATTGCATCGTTTTTGTATGATGATTGTTTTTTTCTTTGTTTATGTGTGTATGCGTTCTTCCTCTGACTTTTGTTTATGTTTGCATGCATTCTTCCACTGACTTTGTTTATGTGTGTATGCATTCTTCGTCTGACTTTGTTTATGTATGCATGTATTCTTCCACTGTCTTTTTTTAAATTCTCAGATATAGATATCAAACACATTTGACAGATACATTTTCCACAGTATAGCACGAGCATACGAATAATATATCAATGCATAGAAAAGTATGTTGCTTCAAATGCACATTCAAAGACATGTTCATTCAAATATTATGAGAATTTAAAAAAAAACTTGAGAAATGGAGACTGGGATTACGGAGATGCGTATCAGATTGTTGTTGTTGTCGATTTTTTTTTCTAAAAGTATTTGTGTAAAAAATCATCGGCATGTAATTGTTCCATACAGCATCAAACCTGTTTTGATCATTGTTGACTTTAGCATTATAGAGTTCGATTTTGAATCTGCTGCTCAGCTGGTTTTGAAAAAACTGAAGCATTTGGCCTACGTCTTTCGATCTTACACTTGTAAATATAAGATTTAGCAACCATAATAATAAAGTCAAAACTTGTCTCAGTTTGCATGTGTTTGTCAACTCCAAAGATAACAATATTGCGTGTGATTTTAATGGTAAACGAGTGTCGGCATATTTCGTTAAATAAATTTTCAAACCTCTTTCCAAAAGGTTTGAACGTAATTGTACATCCATTAAAAAAGTGTTGGACTGAATCTCTCTTTATTGCAGAATGTGCAGTTCGTCGTGTTTGTCAGGCCCATGACATTCAAAACAATATTTGTGCCAATAATTCTGTGAATAATTCTAATTTGAAGCTATTTCAAGTTTACATCTTTAATTTTGTGGACATGGGTAAATACCTTATTCCAAGAAACTTCAGAATTAAGTTTTTTTAGCCATTGAGAGCAACAGTTTGGCTTACGCTCATCTTGAGTAAAAATTTCATAGTATCGTTCAGCTCCTTTTGTTTCTTTCAAAATAACATTAGAAGCTCTCGGCATGTTCTGAATTGTGTTTGCATTATTATCATCAGGTTTAATTCCAGTTTTATTTATGAATTCTTTCATTGAGGAAATCATCCACAGTATGAGACAAAATTTATAGGATAATCAGCATTAGTCATAAATTTTTCAAAGTTCATAAATTGTCTTTTCCTCAGAAAATGTTTTATCGCATACTTTCCTTTCTCAATTAGTTTCTTTTGTTTAATTATCTCATTTCCTGTTTTTATCTTGTCGTTATAGAAAAAAAACAGGTTCAGCTAGAAGTTATTTTAATGTTTGTGGTGTCACGCAAAGACAGAATTCCCTATAGGTTATAAAGGTGCCTCCAAAACAAATTAGAACTCATGTATCCTGTACCAAATGCTAGTCCATAATTTTCAATTTTTTTCGCTGAATGGATGTATTTTCGTAACAATGCTCTTCCACTTGTGATTTGTGATTTTAAGTTTTTTTTATCCATAAAAGTTTCAAAGCATTAATATATTTTTTTTATGTCGGGTATATTTAAGCCACCTTGCTTTATAGTTTTAATTGTTGTTTTCCTGCTTATTCTATCTTGTTTACCATTCCACACAAAGCTTAAACACATCCTTGAAGTTTTTGAATTAAGAGATCAGGTGGGTTTGGGTACAAAATCCAGAGGTGTATGAGCTTAGACAGAATGAGTGACTTGAGAACAGAAACTCTTCCGACTGGTGTTATACTTCTTTGAGACCAAATTTTGAATAATGCTTTAACTTCCGAAAATGTATCGTCATAATTTCATGTTTTCACATTCTTTCAAGTCTTGAGTAAACCAAACACCGAGTATTTTTAATTGAGAAGGTTCCATATGATTTTTAGATGAGGACAATAATTTTTCTTGGAGTTTTTATGACATCCTAGCCATATTGCTTGCGTTTTTTTCGCTGTTCATGAGGAGTCCTGAAACTCTTCCAAACGTGGTAAGGATATTAATAGACTGTTCAAAAGAATTTTTGTCGCCGTTGTTTACTAATCGAGTGTCATCAGCGAACTGGGATATTTTTGTGTTCTACATCATCATTTATTTTTTATGCCTTTTATCTTCTTTTTTTCCTCCTTTATTCATTATGGCTAAAATTAATTTTCTGCGCATATAAGGAATAAGTAAGGAGATATAGGGTCTCCCTGTCTGCATTCTCTTTCTACTTTAAACCAATGAGCAGCCTGGCCATTTACAACAACGGTTGATTTATATCTCTTTATAGAATGTTTCTATCCAGTGACATATACTTTCACCAAACCCGAAAGCCCTTAGAACGTTCAACATAAAATTCCAATCGAGTGAGTCGAAGACTTTTTCAAAGTCTATACAGAGCAACAGTCCAGGGAGGTTTTTCGCATTTAAATAATTAATCAAATCATAAATTAGTTTCATCATGTTGTCGCCCATAAATCTATTAGCCATGAAACCTGTTTTATCCTCACTGATGAGAGATGGTAAAACATTTCGTATTCGTTTTGAAATACACGAGAAAGCTATTTTGTATACTACATTTAGGAGGGATATAGGACGCCATTTTTTTAATATATATTCTTTGGGTTCATCACCTTTTGGTATGTAAATAATTAGTTCCTGCTTCTGTGCTGTTGAAAATTCTCCGTCTTTGTATGATTCATTTACAATTCTTCCCCTGTCTTTGTTTATGTGTGTATGCATTCTTCCTCTGACTTTGTTTATGTGTGCATGCATTCTTTCTATGTCTTTGTATATGTGTGTATGCATTCTTCCACTGTCTTTGTTTATGTGTGTATGCATTCTTCCTCTGACTTCGTTTATGTGTGCATGCACTCTTCTTCTGACTTTGTTTATGTGTGCATGCATTCTTCCTCTGACTTTGTTTATGTGTGCATGCATTCTTCCTCTGACTTTGTTTATGTGTGTATGCATTCTTCCTCTGACTTTGTTTATGTGCGCATGCATTCTTCCTCTGACTTTGTTTATGTGTGTATGCATTCTTCCTCTGTCTTTGTTTATGAGTGTATGTGTTCTTCCTCTGTAACTACTATAATTGACTTTAAGGGCCAGTTTGTATATGGCGCTTTATGCATTGCGTTTCAGTACTACTACTACTACTACTACTACTACTACTACTACTACTACTACTACTAGTAGCTGTTGTTGTTGTTGTTGTTGTGGTGGTGGTGGTGGTGGTAGTGGTGGTAGTAGTAGTTGTAGTAGTTGTTCTCTTACTACTACTGCTACTATTGGTGCCGTTTTTGTTGTTGTTACTCTTGTTGCTGCTGCTGTTGCTATAATTACTGCACACACACACACACACACACACACACACACACACACACACACACACACACACACACACACACACACACACACACACACACACACACACACACACACACACACTGGACAAAAATTAAAGGGCACTGACAGACCTGATGATGACAATCGCAACGACGACAGTTCCCATGAAAATGATGATGGTGGCGATGACTACGACGATGTGAAGGAAGAGGAAGACGGTGATTATGATCATCACGGAAAGCTGATGCTCATGGTGATCTTCAACCAGACAATTTCTTTTTTCTCAGTGAACATTGCCAGTGGTCGGCCCGAGTCATCTTATACACAGAGCTCCAACTACAAATTAACACACCTTCCAGCAACGGTGCCAACGGCAACACGGACGGGGTCTACTCTTCCAGCAACTGCATCCACACTGCGAATCAATATTACCGTGAGTCTTACAGACGTTATGGCAACGACCGTAACCCATGGTGGCAGGTGGACCTTGGCAGGCCATACTACATCTACCACTTCAAGATATATGGGACGGACTGGGCGTGAGTCAAATCATGTCTCGATCTCGAATAATGATGTCTGTCTGTCTGTCTGTCTGTCTGTCTGTCGATGTATCTAGAGAAAATGTCGATATCGTTAAAGGAATGATGGAATGTCAGAAATAGTATAGGGTGGTGAATTCCGCCAAGAAAATGACACAGGAATCTTTCATTAATCAAATGGATCATGCATAGATTTTTAGGCTTAGGTCAAAAGAACTCCGGCAAGAGGAATGGAACTCGCAGATGGATAACGCATTTTTGAAACCCGTCCAAACCTCAAAGATGTTTTACCATGTTCTGGACGCGGTTGTAAAGAAGAAACAGTCTTGAGCCACAGTGAAACATATTCTTTTAGAGTGTTGGGACCTGCATGATATAAGACATAAACAATTTACGGCAGAGTCCATAAAATCCTTGTTCAGAATAGTCCCACCGGATGTGATCTTTGAATATCTGAAGGAAATTAACATTTTTCATTTGATCTAAGATTTTACAGAAGAAAGATTTGTAACAAAATGTATTATGCGTTTTTAGAAGGTGTATTTTAAAGGGTTGTGTGAGTTTTTTTTTTCTTCTTCTTGATATGACATGTGAGTTGACTTCAATGCGGTGACAGCCCTGATATGGTCCTTTGCGGTCGGCTGGGCTGTAAGCAACATTAACGTTACCATTTCCATATTGATCGTTCCTCTGCTGTGCAGAGATCTCGCGCCTTTACCCGTTCACCATCAGGGTGGACGGCACAGAATGCGTTACCGTGAATAGAAAGCTCAGAAAGGAGAGACCTTGCCGTGAACTGTAGCCGACCTCTTCATGGCCAGGTCGTCCGCCTCACACGGCAAGACCCCGGCCACTGGGACTACATGCTGAGTATGTGTGAATTTCAGATTCTAGGTGAGTTCCAGATTAATGAAGCTCTCCCTTTTTGTACTACTCCAGTTCTTATAGAACAGGAAGTACTTTACAACGGGAACGAAGAAATGCTGTCTGTGTGTGTGTGTCTGTGTGTCTGTCCATCCGTCCGTCCATGGTCAAAATGTGTTCCACTCGCTCCAGACAAAACCACTGGGCCAATCTTTCTGAAAATTTGTAGGCATTTTCATTATGGGTCAAGGGTGATGCCCGGTGTTCTAGTTTACCGTTTATACCGTTACTAACGGCTGTAACGGCCTGTAACGGTTTTTTCTTCTTTATGGAATATCTCCGAAAGTGCTTGGCCGATCTTTGTAAACTTTGCAGGCGTGTTCATTATGGGTCAAGGATGATGCCCGATGTTTTAGTTTACACCGTTATGGCCGTAACTAACGGCTGTAACGGCCTGTAACGCCTTTTCTTCTTTTGGAATATCTCAGAAAGTACTTGGCCGAACAGTCTGAAAATGTGTAGGTATGTTCACAATGGATCACGAATAATGCCCGATGTTTTAGTTTACCGTTATATCCGTTACTAACGGCTGTAACTGTCTGTAACGTTTTTTTGTTTGTTGTTTGTTTGTTTGTTTTTTTTCTTTATGGAATATCTCCGAAAGTACTTGGCCAGTCTTTGTGAAAATTAGCAGGTATGTGCATCATGGGTCACAGATGACGCCTGATGTTTTAGTTTACCCCTTTATAGCTGTTACTAACGGCTGTAACGGCCTGTAACGGTTTTCCTTTTTAACGGAATATCTCAGAAAGTACTTGGCCGATCTTTCTGAAAATGTGTAGGTATGTTCACTTTACCGTTATACCGTCACTAACGGCTGTAACGGCCTGTAACGGTTTTTCTTCTTTATGGAATATCTCCGAAAGTACTTGGCCGATCTTCGTGAAAATTTGTAGGCATGTTCATTATGGGTCACGGATGATGCCCGATGTTTTATTTTGCCCGGTTATAGCCGTTACTAACGACTGTAACGACCTGTAACGGTTTTTCTTCTTTATGGAATATCTCCGAAAGTACTTAGCCGATCTCTCTGAAACTTTGTAGGTATGTTTACTATGCGTCATGAATAATGCCCGATGTTTTAGTTTACCGTTATACCGTTACTAACGGCTGTAACGGCCTGTAACGGTTTTCTTCTTTATGGAATATCTCCGAAAGTACTTGGCCGATCTTTGTGAAAATTAGCAGGTATGTTCATTATGGGTCATGGATAATGCCCAATGCTTTAGTTTACCCTGTTATAGCCGTTACTAACGACTTTAACGGCCTGTAACGTTGGTTTTTTTTTTTTTTTGTTTTTTTTTTTGAGAATATCTCCGAAAGTACTTAGCCGATCTTTCTGAAAAACTGTAGTAGGTATGTTCATTAGAGGTGTCGGATGATGCCCGACGTTTTGTTTTACCGTTATTCCTGTTACTTACGGCTGTAATGGCCGATAACGATTTTTTTTCTTTTTTATGAAATGTCTCAGAAAGTACTTGGCCGATCTTTGTGAAAATTAGCAGGTAGTTTCATTATGGGTCATGGATCATGCCCCTACGTTTTAGTTTACCGTTATGGCCGTTACTAACGGCTATAACAACCCATAATGGTTTTTTCTTTTGTATGGAATATTTCAGAAAGTACTTGCCTATCTTTCTGACAATTTTGTGGGTATTATGGGTCACGGATGATGCCCGATGTTTTATTTTACCATTATAGCCGTTACTAACGGTTGTAACGGCCCCTAACGGTTTTCCTTCTTCATGGAATATCTCAGAAAGTACGTGGCCGATATTTCTGAAAATTTGTAGGTATGTTTTTATTATGGGTTACGGATGATACCCGATGTTCAAGTTTACCGTTATAGCTGTTACTAATGGCCCATAATGGTTTTCTTCTTAATGAAAAAAATCTCAGAAAGTTTTTGGCGGATCTTTCTGAAAAGTTTAAGTATGTTCATTATAGGTCACAGATGATGGTCGATGTTTACCAGAATAGCCATTACTAACAGTTAGACCAGCCCAAGACGGTTTTTTTTTTCCTCTTTATGGAATATCACGTGTATTCAGGATAAACTGGGAGTACGTTTATATGCTTTGCATCTTGTTTCTTTAAAGTTTGAGCCATGAAAATGCACATACCTCATTCAATCTTTGTTCCTCCTTTCCTCCCTTTCTTCCTCTCTCTCTCTCTCTTTTTTTTTTTCTTCTTTCTTCTTTTTCTTTCTTTCTTTCTGTCAATGTTTCTTAATTTCTTACCTTCTCTCTCTCTCTCTCTCTCTCTCTCTCTCTCTCTCTCTCTCTCTCTCTCTCTCTCTCTCTCTCTCTCTCTCTCTCTCTCTCCTCTCTCTCTCTCTCTCTCTCTCTCTCTCTCTCTCTCTCTCTCAGTGATGACCTGCATGATGCCTCTATGTGATGTCATGTCTGATGCTCCGAATCATGTCCTGTGTAATACCCTGCGTTAAGCCTGTGTTATGACCTGTGTTTTGTCCTGTGTTATGTTCTGTCTTATGTCCAGTGTTATGTCCAGTGTTATGTCCTGTGTTATCACCTGTGTTATGACATGTGTTATGCTCTGCATTATGTCCTGTGTTATGCCCTGCGTTATGTCCTGTGTTATGTCCTGTGTTATGTCCTGTGTAATATCATATGTCATGCCATGTGTTATGCCCTGTGTTATGCCCTGCGTCATGTCCTGTGTTATGCCCTGCGTCATGTCCTGTGTTATGCCCTGTGTTTTGTCCTGTGTTATGTTCTGTGTAATACCATGTGTTATGCCCTGTGTTATGCCATGTGTTTTGTCCTGTGTTATGTTCTGTGTAATACCATGTGTGGTGTGGCTAGCTGTGTGGAGCACGCCAAAATGATCTGGGACGCAATCCAAAGAGCAAAATCAGAAAGAGAGGCCTGGACGTAGTGTGGCTTGATCTGGCAAACGCATATGGATCTGTACCCCATGAGATGATACAGTTGGCTCTTAAGATGTACCATGTGCCAAAAAAACATCCACGACATGCTTAAGAAGTACTTCAATGGCTTCTCAATGTGGTTCTCTACCAAGGAGTACACAACAGATCGGATCAGCTCGGAAGTGTGCATTGCAATGGGCTGTGTAATTTCCCCAATACTGTTCGTGTTGGCAATGGAAGTCATCTTGAAAGCAGCAACAAACAACACAGAACAAACAGACTTGGCGATGGATACAAGATGCCCCCTCTCAAGGCCTTCATGGATGACACTACAGTGATTTCATCCAGTGAAGACGAGACACGTCGTCATGTGCTGGAGAGGCTGGACGACATAGTTGCCACATCCAGAATGAAGTTCAAGCCAAAGAAATCACGGAGTCTCTCACTGAGGAAAGGAAAAGTGGCCGAATCTGTGGTCTCCAGTGTTGCCAACCAGGTCATTCCAACAGTCACAGAAGAGCCAGTCAAGAGCCTTGGGAAGATGGTATGATGATACGCTGAAAGACACACAAAGAGCAAAACAAACCATGGATTAGAAATAAGACTGAAGAAAATTTTCAATCCATAAAAATACAGAAAAATGTTTGCAAAAAGGTCATCGCTCAAGCAAAAAAGACATATTGGGAAACATTTTGCTACTCGGAGATTACAGAATCAAAGGATATGTACAAAGTTTGGAAGAAAATAAAAGAGATGAAAAATTGTAACAGGACACTGTCATTTCCTGTGAAATTAGATACGGAATTCCCAACTGCTTTGGATAAGGCTGAGGCATTTGTGAATACTTTTTCATGTAACAGTTGTTCTGCAAGTCTAAATTCAGAGGCTAACCTTTTTAGAACAACCGAAGAAGAAAAAGATATGTATTCAGACCCTAGCCCATTTTTCAAGAACACTATTTAAATTCTCCTTTACAAACTACAGAATTGAAAGAAGCATTAGATTCTATTTCTTCTTCAATTTCAGCAGTTGGTCTAGATGGCGTTTCTTGCCAGATGGTCTGTCACTTGCCTTCTTCTTGGATAGGTTTTCTACATTCTTTATTCCAAAAATGTTGGGATATTGGCGCTATTCCTAAAATCTGGGAAGAGTTCAGTAGTTGTACCAGTTCTAAAAGAGGGCAAAATTAGATCTTCGGTTAACAGCTGTAGACCAATGTCGTTTACTTCTCATGTTGGAAAAATTATGGAAAAATTATACTCAAACGGATCACTTTTTATTGTGAAAAAAAAATAACATCATTCCAGTTCAGCAGGCTGGCTAGGAAAGGGAGATGCACTACAGATCATTTGGTTAAGCTTACTACTCAGGTCAAACGTCAATTTTCACGAAGAAAAAGTACACTAGCCACATTTTTTTTGACGTTGAAAAGGTATATGACAGTGTTTGGCATGCCAGATTATTATTCACATTAAAGGAGATTGGAATTTGTGGCAAATTGTATGGATATATTAAAGCCTTTTTGAAGGATAGACACATGTGTACAAAAATTGGCAATACCTACTCATCTTCAGAAGTATAGATATGGGGATTCCACCAGGTTCAATCATTGCTCCAATTTTTATTCTCCATTTTTGTTTATGATCTTCCAAAAGCTTTGTCTAAGAACACACATGTGGTTCAATACGCTGATGATATTGCAATATGGATGAACACCAGTTTAAGAAAAAGTTCGAATAAGAGGATTATCAGTCACGTGCAGACAATTTATCAACAGGAACTAAACAATTTATCAAATTATATAAAAGAAAATGGTTTAAAATTCTCAGGTGAAAAAAACTTGTTTGCTGCTATTTAATAATGGTGAAAATCCTTCCATATTACCCATTTTGAAATTAGAGGATAATATCTTGAAATATCAAAACTGTGTTAAATTTTTAGGAGTCTTTTTGACAACAAAACTTAGTTGGAAAAAGCCTATAGAACATTTATTAACCAAGGCAAGAAAAAGATTAAACTTTTTAAAAATAATCAACTGTCAGCCTTGGGGGCAAGACACGAAAACTTTATTGCATTTGTCTACTTCTTTAGTTCGATCCAAATTAAAGTATGCCAAGAAGTATATTATTCTGCTGCTCCAAAATATCTGTTAAAAAAGCTACAAGTTTGGATAGCAAAGCAGAAAAACTGCCTTAGGTGTACCAGTTCATGCAAATACTATCAAAAGTTATCAAGCTGCAGAGGTTTTTACCTTTTCGAGAACAACGGCTCTTAGACGTATCAAAATATGTGATTAGAAGTCTGTCAGTTAAGAACTCAGTTACAGCAAAACTATTGGGATTCGAACAAAGATTATCCCAAACGAGCTAGAAATATTTTATATTTACAACCAATTAGAAATTACGCGTATAAGCTTATGTCTGATTGTAACATTGATTTATCAACAGTTTCTGAAGATCCAGTCACGCCTAAGATTCCCCCTTGGGAGCATTTGTGTGGAAATTTTGATTATAATTACACAAAGGTTTCTAAAACTGAAAACGTTAATCTCTTGGTTAGTGAGGTCAGAGTTCATCTTGACAATTTTTTATAGCAATCACCTGAAAATTTACACTGATGGCTCAGTCCTAGATAACATTGGTAGTGGTTCTGGTTTTTTGTCATTCCTAGCCTGAATGTGAAAAAAGAATTATCATCTTGGCAAAGGATTTTCCATATTTACAGCAGAATTATATGCAATATTGATGGCTTTGAGCTACATTTATGATGCTCCCACATGCCTTTTCACAATATTCTCATATGTGTTGATTCAAAATCTGTCTTGCAGTCTCTGGACATTGGGATGGTAAGGCTCGAAAGATTTACTTTTTGATATTCATCATCATCATACACTGTTTTTAAGGATTCATGGAATATGTATTGACTTTTGCTGGGTTCCCTCTCATAGTGGGTTGAAATGGAATGAAGCAGCAGACATACTTGCTAAAACTGGAGCTAAATATTGCCTCGATCGTAATTCATTATCTTCACTGAAAACATCTTCATCAGAAATGTTGCTAAAGTTAGAAAATTGTGTATATAACAGAAATTGTGGGAGACAATCTCAAATATATAAATACTTGTCCTCGTCACATTTCCAAGATAGTAAACAAAACTCAAGTTAATGCATGGAACAAAATATTCTTGCCATGTTTTTTGTACTTGTGGTAATCCTATTTCAGTGCATCATTTGTTGAGAGAATGTTCTGTCTTAACTCCAGTTTATAAAGAAAATTCTATTGATATCAACGTCCAAGATATCAGTCAAATATTTGTCCAGCCCTTTTATCATAAACATTGCTACAATTATCGCATCTAAAATTGCCAAGCTGCTTTGATGCGTGTTTATTTTTACCACTAATTCAAAACGTTATTGTTTTTTTTTTTATCTTTGAGGTTAAGTTTTGTTAGATTTGGAGATGACGTTTTAGATTATTTTTCGTCTAATATCATCAATGGTGAACAGACGTTAAATAAACCACTACTCAGGAGACAAGGTGGTAGAAGCAATCAAGCCCCAGCTGAAGACAGGCAGAAAATGGAAAGTTCAAGAGTTTATGGATTCTGCAGAAGAAAATCTCAAGATCAGAGAAATAACAGGACACACACAGACCAACAGACAAGGACTGGGGTGACCAAAACTGAATGGTGGTCAAAGGCCAAAGGAAAAGCCAAAAGAGACATGATGATTCAGGAGATGAGGAAAGACGAAGACCCAAAAATACTTCAAAAAGCAGTCCAGCAGAGCCAGCAAGGGTAATGGACAACGTGGGAGAATGCACTCTAAAGAAGTCTCACTTGACAGAGTCTGCTGGACGGGGCAAATGACTGGAAGTGCACTGCAGACATCCCAGAATGGAAGAGTCACACAGAGATCATCAGCAAAAGTGGCATGAGACCAGACATAGTAGTCCACTCTCAGTCAACCAAGCAGCTGATCATGATCGAGGTCACAGCGCCATATGAGAACAGAATGGAGGCAGCTCAAATCTACAAGACTGAAAAGTATGCTGATCTGGCAAAGAGCCTGAGGAGAGAAGGCTATCAGGTCAAAGTTCTCACTGCAGAAATTGGAGCTAGGGGGTTTGTAGGAAAGGTCTGCATACAGCCTCATGAAACAGCTCTCAGTTGCAGGAAGGAAAAAAAAAACAGAGCCCTGAAAGCAATGGCAGAAGCAGCAGAGAGGTGTTGAAGCAGGATCTGGTCAAGGAGGAACAAAAGTGAATTTCATAAGGCTTGACTTTCATACAAATATCAGGTGTTCCAGTGGCTCAGTGGTTAGAGCGCGAGTCATTAAGTGGATGATGAGCATGTCCAGAGGGCCATGGGTTCGAATCCCAGCCAAGGCTCGTCCCAAGATGGGGAAAAAAGGGGACAGCAAAGAGACATCTGGAGTCATGAACCGGGTGTGTGCCCCCCCCCCCCCCCCCCCCCCCCCCCCCCCCCCCCCCCCCCCCCCCCCCCCCCCCCCCCCTCCCCGAGTGTCATGAGATAAGGGCTGAAACACTTCCTTGAAGGGAGCATCTCTTCTGAGGACTCTCTGCTGCCACGCTCTCCACACGAGTTTCTTTCTATGATCATGCCCTGTGTTATGTCCTGCTGCGTTATGTCCTGTGTTATGCCCAGTGTAATACCCTGTGTTATGCCTTGTATTATGCCCTGTGTTATGTCCTGTGTTATGCCCTCAGTTATATTCTGTGTAATACCCTGTGTTGTTTCCTGTGTTATGTCCTGTGTCATGCCCTGTGTTATGCCCAGTGTAATACCGTGTGTTATGTCCTGTGTTATGCCCTTTATTATGTCCTGTGTAATACCCTGTGTTATGTCCTGTGTTATGTCCTGTGTAATACCCGGTGTTATGCCCTGTGTTATGCCCTGTGTAATATCCTGTATTATGCTCTGTATTATGTCCTGCGTTATTCCCTGCGTTATGTCCTGTGTGTAATACCTTGTGTCAAGTCCTGTGTTATGTCCTGTGTGATGCCCTGTGTATACTTCTAAGTCTTGTTGGGGCTAGACTGGCATACTTCTCAATCTTGTTGGGACTAGACTGGCATACGTCTCAGTCTTGTGGGGTGGGAGTAGACCGGCATACTTCTCAGTCTTGTGTGGGATCAGACTGGCATACGTCTCAGTCTTGTTGGGAGTAGACCGGCATACTTCTCAGTCTTGTAGGGGTCAGCCCTGCTCCATTTTGCTTTCATACGGCAAGTGAGTTTAATCAGAATTAATGTTTTGATGAACTTGAGTGGAGACCAATATCTGGTCTCACGCCACTCTTCTTGATCCCTGGATGGTTCTCCCCTGTGGAAGGTCTGCTGTGTGCCACTCTTCTTGATCCCTGGATGGTTCTCCCACTGTGGAAGGTCTGCTGTGTGCCACTCTTCTTGATCCCTGGATGGTTCTCCCACTGTGGAAGGTCTGTGTGTGTGCCACTCTTCTTGATCCCTGGATGGTTCTCCCACTGTGGAAGGTCTGCTGTTGTGTGCCACTCTTCTTGATCCCTGGATGGTTCTCCCACTGTGGAAGGTCTGCTGTGTGCCACTCTTCTTGATCCCTGGATGGTTCTCCCACTGTGAAAGGTCTACTGTACACTCCCAGTCATCAACATCATCCAGTAAACCCCACGTCCACACTCTCTCTGTCACAGCTGCTGTTCAAGACAATGACGTCTGACCAGCTGTTGAAAACTTCGATCCTGGGGCCTCTGGTTCCCTGGTGACATAGTGTAGATTTGAGCTGCCTCCATTCTGTTCTCATATGGCACTGTGAGCTCGATCATGATCAGCTGCTTGGTTGACTGGGAGTGGACTACTATGTCTGGTCTCATGCCACTCTTGCTGATGATCTCTGTGTGACTCTTCCATTCTGGTATGTCTGCAGTGCACTCCCAGTCATCTGCCACGTCCAGCAGACTCTGCCTACATGTTCCGAGTAATACTGTTGTTCTTGGCCATAATTTGCTGCCTCCTGTCATGACGAATGTTGCGGGTGCTTTGGGAGTCCTGATTTTTCCCTTTTGTGGTGTTGGCACTAGCCCAGACTACTTGTACAATCTCTTTGAGCACTTGGTTGTGCCTCCATGTGTACCTTCCTTGAGCCAGGGCTACTTTACATGAGCTTAGGACATGCTCCACTGTTTGTTTTTCATGGCAGAGGGGGCATGCAGGATCGTCTGTTTTCCCCCATTTCACCAGATTTGCATTTGAGGGCAGAAGGTCATATGCAGATCTGAGAATGAAGCTGATCCTGAGAGGGGCCATGCGCCAAATGTCATTCCAAGTGAGACTTCTTTAGAGTGCATTCTCCCACGTTGTCCATTGCCCTTGCTGGCTCTGCTGACAGTGCTAACCACAGCCGCTCTCTGTAAGCATTTGGTTGTGTCTCTACGTGCACCTTCCCTGGGTCAGCTCTCTGTAAGCATTTGGTTGTGTCTCTACGTGCGCCTTCCCTGGGTCAGCTCTCTGTAAGCATTTGGTCGTGTCTCTACGTGCACTTTCCCTGGGTTAGCTCTCTGTAAGCATTTTTGGTTGTGTCTCTACGTATACCTTCCCTGGGTCAGCTCTCTGTAAGCATTTGGTTGTGTCTCTACGTGCACCTTCCCTGGGTCAGCTCTCTGTAAGCATTTGGTTGTGTCTCTACGTGCACTTTTCCCGGGTTAGCGATGCTTCGCATGAACTCTGGACATGTTCCGCTGGGGGTGTTCTCTCTGACAGAGCGGGCACATGGGGTCACATGGTTTTCCAAATGCTGCCAGGTTTGATTTCGAGTGCAGGAGATCACAGACAAACCTGAGGATGAAGCTGATCCTGAGAAGTGCCATGTGCTAGATGTCCTTCCAAATGAGACTTCTTTGGAGTGCGTTTCACATGTCATCCTCTGCCCCTTCATCTTTCCCCACACTCAGACGTTAGTATGGGGAATACTCTGATGCATAACACACCTTCATTACCGACAGCGGTGAAAGCCACATCAACATTTTCAGTGGTGGACATCTTTTGTTGTTGTTTTTTCTTGCTGAAATATATACATACATGTACATCAAATAACACCACAGCCTAACGATTTGTATACCCTGATTCTAGCAATGAGATCTGTGTTGGTTTGTGTGTTTGCCCCTCAGTGTGCAACCCAGGTTACTACGGCATGGACTGCAGTCAGCGCTGCCACCAGCACTGTTCTTCAGAGGGCTGTTACATGAACGACGGGAAGTGTATCAGTACGTACTGCCTTTGGTTTGGAGCTTCCACCAAGGAGGTCATGCGTTTGCTTGCGTCTGTTCACTTGTTTGCCTCCATAAGTACAAGCAGACCACTTAGACGGATTTAACATGTGATGGACACAAGTTAAACGTGGCCCGTGTATGAATCTAGTGATCTGTGTGTACAGATCTGTGGTGGGGATCCTGATCAAAAAGGAAATCCAGGATCTGTCCAACATGATTATCTCTGATTTTCTTTGAACATAAACACTGTTAAATCACTCTTCACCAGCTACTACGAAGTAACTTCCATGGTACATAAACACTTTGTAGTGATATACATATTGAAATTTTGTACATTTTATATCCTGTTACAACACACACACACACACACACACACACACACACACACACACACACACACACACACACACACGCACGCAACGCACACATACACACACTCACGCACACACACACGCACACACACACACAAGCACGCATGCACGCACGCACGCAAGCACGCACGCACGCACGCACGCACGCACGCACGCACGCACGCACACACACACACACACACACACACACACACACACACACACACACACACACACATACACACACACACGGGAATTAACTCCTGTAGACAGTGTACGCTATTCATAATTTCCCCTCATGAATGATAATCATAATATCACTTATGACTTGACATGCTCACAGTGCTCTCTCTCTCTCTCTCTCTCTCTCTCTCTCTCTCTCTCTCTCTCTCTCTCTCTCTCTCTCTCTCTCTCTCACACACCACACACACACACACACACACACACACACACACACACACACACACACACACACACACACACACACACACACACACACACACACACACACACTCACACACACACACACACACACACACACACACACACACATACACACACACACACACACACACACACACACACACACACACACACACACACACACACAGAAGTAGTCTACCCATCAGCCCTGCTTTTTTCTCTCTTTTTGTTTCATAACAAAACACGCTTTTTTTCCTTTTACGATTTGATGTTAAAAGATACCAAACATCGGATCTAAGCTCAATTTCACCTTGTGGAAGGTCCTTGCTCTCCCGGATACCCCCTTAGTTTTCATGGCAACGGCTGACTGTAGTGCATCACAGGTCTGGGTTCTTGTAGCAGAATGCTTATCTGACTTGTAGGAGCCCTGCCAGCTGTGAACTATTTAGCTCTGGCATTGCCCTGTCAAAATGTCCGCCCAGAATGACCATAGTTGAATGGCCACTCCTGTTTCCCTCCTTTTGCAGGCCTTGGTGGCTGCAGGGCTAGTGATCTAACAATAGAGCTTAGTGAATGGCCCCTGTTGCTTCCCTCCTCCTGCCCCAACCTCTCCCACATCGCACCCGCCACCCGTACCCCTGCCTCCTACTACCCCAGCTCTTAGAGCTCTTAGTCTGGCCTTGTTACATCATCGCCTATTACCCCTCTTGGGGCACAGGCCACCAACCAAGGACCTCCAGGCGTCTCTGTCCTGGGCTCTTCTATCAAGCTGGTTCCATGTCATCCCATGTTCCTGATGTTATTTTCCCTTTTTTTTTCTTCCCCCCCCCCCCCCCCCCCCCCCCCCTTTCTTTCTTTCTTTCTTTCTTTCTTTCTTTCTTTCTTTCTTTCTTCTTTTCTTTCTTTCTTTCCCACGTTTCTAAATATTCCTTCTTTAATTCAGGCTGTGATGGCGCTTTCTGGGGAGAGCAGTGTCAATATGCCTGTGGCAGATGTGAGACAGACGAGTGTGACATCGACAGTGGCACCTGCACAGATAATCACAATCCCCTGCTTCATACTAGAATTGTGAATCCCCATTCTAATTGCTGCGCGTCTGGGACAGATTTCTTTCTTGCTGTTTATTAGGAGACAAAATGTCCTTTTCTTTTTTTAGAGTGCATACATCCAGGCTTACTACAAAAGTATTTTGATGTGGGCAGCATGTGAGCCTGGGTGGTATGGAGATGACTGCTTAAAGCCATGTCCGTCACCTCACTGTAAGGACCTGAAGTGTGACCAGAGGACCGGCGTCTGTCTGGCCTGTCCAGGACACTTGGTTGGAGACAACTGCGCTGGTAAGGAAGTGTTCGTGCTTCACGTGCTGGTGCATGCCGTCTCCCTACTGTTTTACTTCTTGGGATGGTAATGGTCGCTGTCTCTGTCTCTGTCTATGTCTTTGTCTCTGACTGTCTGTCTGTCTGTCTGTCTGTCTGTCTCTCTCTCTCTCTCTCTCTCTCTCTCTCTCTCTCTCTCTCTCTCTCTCTCTCTCTCTCTCGTATTTTCCCTAAATCTATCCCTCTATTTTTCTGTGCGGCCTTTCGTCAGATCCATCTTCAAACCCACACCTCTTCATCCAGTAATTTCTTCTTCTTCTTCCTCTTCTTCTTCTTCTTCTTCTTCTTCTTCTTCTTCTCCATCACTGTTGATCATTTCCTTTTTCTCCTCTGCTTTTTTTTCCCCATTTCTTCCTTTATCCCTCCTCGTGTTTTGTTTTTTTCATGAACTTATCGTTCCCTTTTTTTTTCTTCGTCTTCAGCTGCATCTAACTTATGTTGTCTTCATCCATCCTAATCTCTTTGTTTTCTTTCTTTTCTTTTGTTCTTTTTTCCTTATCCATCCTCGCCCGCCCTTCTGTTTGTTTCCTTATCCTTTTCCTTTGCCTTTTTTTTCCGTCTCACTCCTCTTCATCGTTTAGTTGTAACTTCATGTCATGTAATGCGGAGCGATATTACGTATGCTACGCGATTACATGAGACAGTACAGATTAAGAAAAAGATGATTGATTCGTGCGTTACACTATAGGTTAGTCGTGTGATACAAGGGAGAGTACTGACTGAGCGTGGCCCAGAGTTTGAGTGAAATTTTTAACACTGTTCACGCGAGTTGAATATAAACAGGCGTTGGCCTGTATCGGTGCGCACTCTGAGAATGGAACAGACGACTTAGATGGAAGAAGAGGCGGACTGTGCCCAATGATAAAGGCAGAGGCCTGACATATACAGAAGTATGTGAATTGTAGTTGAATGACCGGTACTCAAGCCCTGGGCCGACTCCCCATGCGGGTAGAGGAAAGAAGAAAACTGGAGATCGGGCACTAAGGTGGATGGCCGGGGGCTGCGCGCGTTCCCGGGCCAAGCTCCGATCCGCGGGAAGATCCAGGTTGGGCAAAAGTGTGTCGCCGACCAGTAGATGTGATAAGCAGTGGGCGGTATGGGATCCCCGCACAGAGGAAGCCAGTTCCAGACACCACAGAGAGTGTGTGTGGACACTTGCAGTGAGTAAACCTGCAAAATCAGTAGCGTGTGCAGAAGAAGAGTGCTTGTTTGGCTGCACCAGCTGAAAGACAAATAATGAAAATATATATGCTTTGATTGATGCCAGAGTAAAAAACCCCCATGGGATTTTAAAAGATTAAGGAGGGGATGAATCAAAATTGACCTTTGTTTGCGCCTTATGTGTATGGAGTGGACGCAGTTGTGTGCGGAGGAAAGACGTCAGGTTCGTGTGTGTGTATGTGCGTGCATGCATGGATATCGTACGTCTGACAGTGGTGACCCCGACTTGGAACTTTGTTTTTGTTTCGTACCCCTCCCATTGGTTGTGATGTTCCCACCCCATTTTGAATTGGGAAAAAAAAATGATTTGCTTTTTAAGGTATTAGTGAATGTTGTGTACGAACAGCTGATTATTACATACAATTACCTTTTCTATTTGGATACATCTACCCCCCCCACTAATTTTCTTTATATTGTAAAAATTTCCATTTAAACCCATCCCCATACTTCCTTTCTTGATTTATTATTCATCAATTTGAACAGAATTTGCTGTGAAATCCCCTCCTCCTTAGTATTCCCACGTTTTTGTTTTTTTTTTTCTACTGAGTATTTTAAGGATTTTCATGTAACCCCCCCCCCCCCCCCCCCCCCTCATTATACCCTCCCCAGTACTTTATCAATTTTTTTTTTTTGGTAATTTTCTTGTTTAAACCCCTTCTTGTACTTATTATTAATTGCATAAATTTGATTCCTTTCATTATTTTGAATCAGTTTCTTTATATTGTATCCATTTCCTGATTTTTTATTTCAAAATTTTGAAATAATTTTGTTTTGTAACCCTCCTTATTTTTATTGCAACTTTGATTTATACCTACCCCTTTGGGCTTTTTGTTGTTGTTGTTGTTTTTTCTGGAGTGGCAAAATAATTTTGTTTTCTTCCCCAACCCCACTTAAGACTTAGTGTTCACTTTTCATTGTAACCCCCCCCCCCCCCCCCCCCCCTTCAAAGTGTCCCTATGTAACTTTTGTGAGTGTGTTTTTTTTCCTATTCTAGTATTTTGTGCTAGTCCCGTCTCCGATTATACGGGTGGACTGTGCCAGTAGGGTAGTCCAGAGGGCTTTTTCTAATTTCTAGTCTTACTTTTTCTTACTGTCTTGGTGATTTCCACTCTGTCTACTTTTGCTGTTTTCTGACTTCATTCTCTCTCTCTATTTCGTCTTTATCAATAGGCACCTATCTAGTTTGAAAATTTTCCCATTCTCATTTCTTAGGTAGGGTTTCTGATAGTGATTGTGTATTATCCCCTTTTTAGGTGTTTGTCTTTTCATTGTTTTAATTAATGTTGTTTTAAGATTTTTTTTTGGTGTATGTGTATGTGAAAGGATTGTTGAGTGAGTGCCTCTTTTTTCTATTTCTCTACCTCTGTGTTTGTTAGGGCATTGTTGTTCCATAGGCTGGTGAGCTTCCACCTTCTCTTGCGGGTAGCAAGGGGGCATGGCGATGGGAGACGCTTAGCCTTACGTAGTTCTTTTTTTTCGTTTCACAACCTTTTTTTTTTTCCTATTATTTGAATTCGATTTTTCTCCTTCCCCTGGCCACTGATTTGATCCAAAAGGGTGATCATTTTGGAGGCCTGTCCAAATAAACAATTTTTTTTTTTCTTGGAAATTCTTCTTGGTTTTGCTGTTTGAAAACATTTGTTTTTCTTTATTAGTGTGTATAGGAGTGATTGGATTTTGGTGTGAGTGGAAGGAAATTTTTACACTGAAACTTTAAATTCATTTTTCTTTTCTTTTTCAAATTTAAAGTAAATTTTCATTGTTCTTTTCTTTTTCATAATTTTTTTTTTTTATTATTATCTTAGAAAAAAAAAATTTCATTTAAAATGTCGGCCTTTGAGACCTACCTGTCTCAGGGTAAGACGTTAGGCCTTGATGGGCCGGACTTGATTCAATATGTCAAACAGTGTGAGGATCGCGCTGAGCGCGCAAGAGAGAGGGAAGAAAAGGATAAAGAAAGGGAAGAAAAGGATAAAGAAAGACAGAGAGAGAAAAGAGAGAGAAGAAATGAAAATGAAAGGGAAAGACAGAGAGAGAAAGAGAGAGAAGCAGAAAAGGATAGGGATAGACAAAGAGAGAGGGAGAGGGAGCAGCATGAGAAAGAATTAAAAGCCATGGAGTTAGAGTTAGAGAGTAAGAAGCTTCAGCTTGAAATGGAGAAATTAAAAGCTTTTGGTGTAACAGACAATGGTTCTGCGCAGGGTTCTGGTGATGCGAAACCTATTTCTGGTCGTTCTCCTTATATCCCCAAGATGCCTGTCTTTGATGAAAACAAAGATGAGATTGATGCATTTTTGTTTAGATTTGAGAGTCATGCTACTTCTTGCGAGTGGCCCAAAGATAAGTGGGTATTGTATATTGCATCTCTTTTCAAGGGCAGTGCGTTGACGCTGTATCATTCTTTGGCAGCGAAGGATACTTTAACATGGGATGAACTTAAGGATGAATTACTTAAGCGTTACCGGTGTACCGCCGAAGGATTTCGCGAGAAATTCCGTACCGTGCGTCCGGAAAAAGGCGAGTCATTTCCTGCGTATTTGATTCGGTCTGCGCATTTTCTTGATCGGTGGATTGACTTGTCCAAAACTAAAAAGGATTATGCGGAACTTCGTGATCTGTTTTTGCGTGAGCAGATTTTAAACAGCGTTTCAAAGGACTTGGCTGTTTTTCTAAAAGAAAGGTCGGTTGCGAGCGCTGAAGAAATGTGCGAGCTTGCGGAACAGTACAGGACTGCGCATCCTGATCGCACGTTTGCCCGCAAGGGAACGGACACAGTTTTTGATGTAAATGTCGCTTCCTTCGCACATCACCAAAACAGTGTTGGTTCAGACCGTGGATTTGGCTCTTGGCGTTCAAATCAGAACCGTAATCGTTACCGTGGAGGTCAAAATTCCCGCGGTGGTCAAAATTCTCGTAGCGGACGGGATCATGGCAGCCGGTTTGAACAGTCTGCTACAGGTGGTGGTCAGCAGTCTGGTCATTTAGGTGCAAATACTGGTACACCAGAGAGGTGGTCAAACAGCGTCTAACTCTCGGTATCCGCGTAACCCGTGCCGACAGCGTGGACAGCTTCATAATACCTCAGGTACACCCGCAGGTTGTTACAATTGTGGTTGCTGGTTTCATAAAGCTCGGGATTGTCCATCTGTAGAGCAGTCAGCAGTGAATGTCGCGGATATCTCAGACAATGTTTCGGATCCATCTACTGTAGCCCATTCGATGGTGTCACATGTTAACACTGACGGCTTACTGGTTGAGTCAGGAACGGTCAATGGGTTTCACTGTTCTGTGTTGAGGGACACAGGTTGCACTACTGCGGGAGTGCGCCGTTCTTTTGTTCTTCCACACCAGTTCACTGGTGAAGAACAACATTGTCGTTCTTTTGGAGGTAAGATTGAGGTTTTCCCTCTTGCTGTGGTCTCAGTTGGTACACCTTACTTTGAGGGTGAGGTGCTTGCCTGTGTTATTGAGAACCCAGTAATGGATCTCATTCTTGATAATCTTCCAGGTGTTACTTCAACATGTTCAGGTGCTGGTGGATCTTTTGTCCCATGTAATGTGACTACTCGTTTACAGGCAGACAAGGAGAAACAGTTGCCTGTACCGTTGTCAGTGCCTGATTTGTCTGTGTTGGATGTACAGCCTAAGGAATTTGCTGCTATGCAGAAGCGTGATGCCTCTTTGAGTCACTTGTTCTCTTCAGTTGTAACTGAGGTACCCCTTCCCCTTTGACTAAGCCTGTTTTTGTTCTTTTTAATGATGTGTTCTATGTCGCTTGGTCAAGGACAAGGGTGAAGTTAAGCGTCAGGTGGTAGTTCCTCAGGAGTTACGTAACGTTGTGCTTCATACTGCGCATGACAGCATTTTTTCTGGTCATTGTGGGATCAGACGTACTCTACAACGAGTTCTTGCATCGTTCTTTTGGCCAGGAGTGTCTCAGTCAGTCAAGGAGTATTGTCGTTCCTGTGATACTTGTCAGAAGACTATGTCTCGTAACCGCGTTCCTTGTGCGCCGTTGCACAAGATGCCGTTGGTTTCAGTACCTTTTGAGAAGGTAGCGATGGATTTGGTTGGTCCTTTGGAGGTGTCTTCTTCTGGCTTTCGGTACGTTCTGACGTTGGTGGATACAGCTACTCGGTTTCCAGAGGCTGTCCCACTCAAACGTATTGATACAGTCACTGTGGCGGAGGGCTCTTCTTTCTATTTTTTCAAGGTATGGTTTGCCTTCCGAAATTCTTACTGATTGTGGTACTCAGTTTGTTTCAGACCTGATGAAGGAAGTGTATCGTCTGTTGTCTATTTCTTCTGTTACCACTACTCCATACCACCCTCAGTCTAACGGGATGGTGGAAAGGTTTAATGGCACCTTGAAGTCCATGCTGAAGAAGGTTTGTTGTGACTGTCCCAAGCAGTGGGATCGGTACATTCCGGCTGTTCTGTTTGCATATCGGGAGTTGCCGAATATGACTTTAGGGTTTTCTCCTTTTGAGTTACTTTTCGGTCATTCACCCCGTGGTTCTATTGCTTTGTTAGCTGATAAGTGGGCTGGCACACAGATAACTGACAATGACAAAAACGTTTACCAATATGTACATGACTTGCACAATCAGATACTGGACAGTTGTGCTCAGGCACAACAGACCGCTGACAGTCAGACCGACAAGTATAAGGTGTACGCAGACAGAAAGAGCTCTCCTCGTTCATTGAAAGTGGGTGATCAAGTTCTTTTTTTTGCTCTCTGATGAACAGAATAAGTTGAAGATTTCCTGGAAAGGTCCTTTTTCTTGTGAAGGAAAAGTGTTCACCTGTCAACTATCGTATTGACATGCATGGAAAGTCCAGGTTTTCCACATCAATATGTTGAAAGAGTATGTGGTTCGGACGAATGTTGCTTTCAATTTCGATGTTGCTCTTTGTGTTCCTCAGGGATTAGACTCTGCGTCTGCATTGTCTAATGAGTTACCTGTGGATTGTGTTGTTTCCACTGGTGTTTCGGATGCAGAGTGTTCACATTCCCCTGTTTCTCCCCCGTCGATTGTACAGGATGTACATTGTTCCTCTGTAGGAGTTGTACAGGATGTACATTGTTCCTCTGTAGGAGTTGTACAGGATGTGAGTGATGATGACGTTTCATTACCTACCTTGTCTGTTCAAGGCGAGACATTTCGTGATGTAAAGGTTGCTCCTGAGTTGTCAGACACTCAAAAGTCTCAGTTGATGAGTGTTTGGAGGATTTTTCTGATGTCTTGACAGATACACCAGGGAAGGCTGTACAGGTAGATCCACACTGTATTAATCTGACTACTGATGTTCCTGTTAGGGTCAAGTCTTACCCTTTGCCTTTTGCAAAGAGGGAGATCATTCAGAAAGAGGTTCAGGTTATGTTGGATCTTGGAGTGATTGAACCGTCTGTATCACGTACAGTTCTCCAGTCGTTCTGGTGGGTAAGCCTGATGGCTCAATTCGATTCTGTATCGATTATCGGGCTCTCAATAAGGTCACTGTGTTCGACTCTGAACCGATTCCAGATGTTGAGGATATTTTCTGTCGCTTGTCTGAAGGTCGGTATTTTGTCAAAGTAGACCTTGCGAAGGGATACTGGCAGATACCTATGTTGCCTCAGGATAAGGAAAAGACTGCGTTTCAAACTCCTTTTGGGTTGTTTCAGTGGACAAGAATGCCTTTCGGGTTGCAGAACGCACCAGCTACATTCGCAAGAATGATGCGGAAGCTGCAGTTGTATCAGTTTTCAGCTGTAAGTTTTTTTGATGACATTCTTCTTGCAGCTCGTCTTTGGCAGCAGTTGTTGGACTACTTACGCATGCTTTTGACCCGTCTCAGGTTGTTTGGGTTGACAGCTCGTCCGTCAAAAGTGCTGGCTGGTTTTCAGGAGTTGGAGTTTTTGGGACATATGATTTCCGTTGGTCATGTTCGTCCGGAAGTCAAGAAAGTGCAAAAGATTTTGTCTGTGGGTAAGCCAACTACGAAGAAGCAGCATGTTCGCTCTTTGTTGGGTCTTTTGTCCTACTATCGCAGATATGTTCCTCATTTTGCTAGTCTTACTGCACCTTTGACTGAACTGACTAAGGGAGATAAGAAGCGTCAGATTGAGTGGTCTGATGAGTGTCAGAAAAGTTTGGAGAAGGTTCAAGCTGTACTCAATTCATTTCCTGTGTTACTTCTTCCTAACTGGATGAAGATTTTGTCTTACGTACAGATGCTAGCAGTAAGGGCATGGGTGCATGTTTGCTACAGGAAAAGTCAGGACTTTTACATCCAGTGCAATACGCTAGCAAAAAGTTTTCTGTGGTGCAAGAGAGATACTCGACTATTGAAAGGGAGTGTCTTGCTTTGGTCTGGGGACTGGACAAGTTTGCTAGGTTTTTATCAGGGAGACCTTTTGTTTTGCAAACTGACCACAGACCGTTGACATTTTTGAAGGCGTCAAAATAAAAAAATAATCGCCTGTTAAGATGGGCATTAAGCATTCAAGAGTATTGTTTCACTGTTGAGCCTATCTCTGGGACATCTAATATTTTCGCAGATTTGTTGTCCAGGGAGTAGTGCTATACCATGTGTTTTATGGTCTGCTGATGCTGTATTTTGTATTTGTGATTGATCATTGCTTATTCTTTCCTGTCTTGTAAGCTACAGTTAGCTACAAGTTTGAGTGAGTATGGTCTACACAAGATACAAGTCTAAGAATTGTGTATATACATTATTGCTGTATCATTTTGTGGTCAAATTGTCTGTATTTCTCTTACTTGCGTTCATGGGTGATATTGATTTGGTGTAGTGTCATTGTAAATGACCATTGCAGATTGGCTGCTGTGCATGTTCATGGTCATGTAGATAATTTTGAACCATGATTGGTGATTTTAACGTGTGTCTCATGCTATTGATACACGATGGATTTCTTGAGGTTGTCTTTTGAAAGATCACTGCATATTTTGATATCTTTGTGTGGGGTGCTTACTGTTTCATCTATGCATATAGTGCAATTCTTAATGGTTTCATCTTGCATATTCTGTTGGGTTTGACAGGAAGTGTATGGATCATGCAAGTGTTGTGCTTAAGATGTGGATTATGTGTTTTGGAGATATTGAGGTGATCCATGGATAAAAAAAGTGTTGATTCCTTTGATGAATATACTTTGTGCATTTGATATGTATATATAGTACTTCTGGTTTTGGGTTTCCTCTGTGGGGTATCCTTTTGCAAGATTTCTCCAGTGGAAAAATCTTACCCCGGGAAGGGGGGTGTCATGTAATGCGGAGCGATATTACGTATGCTACGCGATTACATGAGACAGTACAGATTAAGAGAAAAGATGATTGATTCGTGCGTTACACTATAGGTTAGTCGTGTGATACAAGGGAGAGTACTGACTGAGCGTGGCCCAGAGTTTGAGTGAAATTTTTAACACTGTTCACGCGATTTGAATATAAACAGGCGTTGGCCTGTATCGGTGCGCACTCTGAGAATGGAACAGACGACTTAGATGGAAGAAGAGGCGGACTGTGCCCAATGATAAAGGCAGAGGCCTAACACATACAGAAGTATGTGAATTGTAGTTTGAATGACCGGTACTCAAGCCCTGGGCCGACTCCCCATGCGGTAGAGGAAAGAAGAAACTGGAGATCGGGCACTAAGGTGGATGGCCGGGGGCTGCGCGCGTTTCCCGGGCCAAGCTCCGATCCGCGGGAAGATCCAGGTTGGGCAAAAGTGTCGCCGACCAGTAGATGTGATAAGCAGTGGGCAGTATGGGATCCCCGCACAGAGGAAGCCAGTTCCAGACACCACAGAGAGTGTGTGTGGACACTTGCAGTGAGTAAACCTGCAAAATCAGTAGCGTGTGCAGAAGAAGAGTGCTTGTTTGGCTGCACCAGCTGAAAGACAAATAATGAAAATATATATGCTTTATTGATGCCAGAGTAAAAAACCCCCATGGGATTTTAAAAGATTAAGGAGGGGATGAATCAAAATTGACCTTTGTTTGCGCATTGTGTGTATGGAGTGGACGCAGTTGTGAGCGGAGGAAAGACGTCAGGTTCGTGTGTGTATGTGCGTGCATGCATGGATATCGTACGTCTGACACTTCATCTCTTTCGATTTTTCCCCTTTTTTTTCCAGCATCGATCGCTTTCTTACCATCATCTTTCTTCACTCCATTCTCATTGTCTTTTTATCTGTGCAGAGTGCAGCCCAGGCAGCTACGGCGACACGTGTCAGCACTCTTGTTCCACCCAGGCACCAGGCTGCCACGCGTGTGAGCGGGACGGCACATGCACAGCCTGCTCTGACAACTTTGAAGCCCCGGACTGCACAGGTTAAGGATCTCTGGCCCACATGTCGCTGGCCATTAGCGCTTGACTGAACTGTATGTCTGATACGAAACTGACGGATGCACTATTTTGTTTAAAAAGGAAAAAAACAAACTAAAAAGAAAACAGACAAAACAAAAAAAAAATAAACAGGCAGCAGGCCACGTCAGGCGTCTTTCAACCAAAGGAAAGATAAATCAAAAAGCGGATCGTAATTGTTTCCCTTTCGGTACTATGCTTGGACAGAGTTACCCCTGAATATCCAGAGTGGCTTGATGGAAAGTGCCAACTTGCAGGACTTTCTCTGAGAACGGACATGGGTTCCGTATGTTCCTCTTGTTTCTTGTTAGATCTAGCTAAAGGGAGTCAGACTGCGTGTGCCGCCTTCTCCTTCATCTTTAGATGAAATGAAAATTAGTTTATTTCTTCGTGTTGTTGGTTTTACGCTTGTTTTGTTTGTGTTTGCTCTCTCTCTCTCTCTCTCTCTCTCTCTCTCTCTCTCTCTCTCTCTCTCTCTATCTATATATATATATATAATATATATATATATATATATATATATATATATATATATATATATGCGACAATCAGTTCTCATTAGCAACACTCAGTCGAGTTGTTTACCCCTAAAATTTGGTGTACCCCAAGGGTCAGTACTTGGTCCCCTTCTTTTTTTTAGTCTATATAACGATCTCCCTCTGCATATCAAAGACTCATCTCAGCTTCTTCCAGATGACACATCAATTAATTCAAAACATACTGATTTGAAACACTTATCAGATAACCTGCAAGAAAATGTAACTCGACTAATAATTAACTGGACAGAATTGAATCGCATATCCTTAAATGATCGGAAAACAAAGTACATGCTTATTACTTCTCGTCAAAAGAACAAAATTTAAATACTTCAATGCCCCCTATATTTATTGATAACAACAAGCTAGAAGTTACAATCATAAAGTTTTAGGAATCACTATTGACAATAATCTTTCCTAGTCGCCACATGTTTCCAACTTAGGCAAGCGGGTTTCTCAGAAAATTGTTCAGCTTTCAAAATTTAAAAAAAATCCCTTGATATAAACTCTCGTAAACAATTCTATCATGCATATATCCAGTCCTACATTGACTACTCTTCTACTCTCTATGAATCTTGCAGTGCAATCACGTTAAAACCGTTGCGCATGGCCCATAAGCGGGCTATCAAAACAATACTTCAAAACACATCAACATTAACTACTCAAGATTACCTCGAATTAGATATATTGCCCCTTTCTTATAAATTCGAAATATATAAAAAACAATAATGATGTTCAGAATTATGAACCAATTAGCACCTTCAAATATACCCGCAAGATTTCCAATGAATCAATCAAGATATAATAATAACATAATCATACCGAAACCAAGAATCTATCTTTTTAAAAGTAGCTTAGTTTACTCTGGTGGAACACTTTGGAATTCTGTGCCAACATATGTTAACAGGTGAAAAGCATTAATTCGTTTAAAGTTGCGTATAAATGCCTTCTATTTGGGAAAAAAAACAGTTTTCTAGTATTCAGTCTGAGCTAATATCACAGTATAAATAAATGTCAGCAACTGTTGTTATTCAGAAATTGAATCCTGTTTTTTTTTTTTTGTTTGGTTTGGTTTGGTTTGGTTTGGTTTGTTTTTTGTTTGTTTTGTTTTTTGTTTTTTGTTGTTTTGTTTTTTTTTTTTCACTCATCATTTTGTATGTATGTACTATTTTCCATTATCATTGAATCAGTCTTTACTTTAAAAAAAAATCACGGTTAAACTAGCATATGCTCTGTCTTATTCTTTTCTTTAATTGATCACCGAATTACCTCCTGTCAGCCGTGTAAATAGTTGGTGTAGATTATACTGTGTATTTATGTTTCTCATACTTTCTTCTTTTTCTTCTTCTTTTTCCTTCTTCTTCTTCATCTTCATCTTCTTCTTCTTCTTCTTCTTTGCTATACTTGTTACAAATATAGACAATTTACTTTCTACACTGTTGTTGTGAATTTTTGTTTAGCCTCAGGGCTGAGTGTAAAAAAGCACGCGTGTATGCTTATCTCATATCCCTAAATAAACAAAATTTTTATTGCGTGCGTTCGTTGGTTCTCTCTCTCTCTCTCTCTCTCTCTGTGTGTGTGTGTGTGTGTGTGTGTGTGTGTGTGTGTTTGTGTGTGTTGGCTTGTTTTCTTTATGTCTATGTGAGGTAGAGCTGAAGTTTGCTGTACATTTGGTTCTGTTTTCAGTTTAGGTTAATAATATGAAATTGTGTTTTGCATTAGGCTCAGTTCTGTGTTTTTGAACTGAATGCATAAAACATTATATTCCTGAATCTATTTTGCATTGAATTCAAGCCGGTTTGTCTACAAGGACTTTTTCTTTTCTGTTTTCTGAATCAGTGTTTGCTGTGGTGCTTAAGCGCTGGTTACATGGCACGTCAGATGTTTTGTTGAGCCCGTTCTGTGAGTCGTGTGTCCGTAGGACTTTTTCTTGTGCTTAAGACAATGTAGAAAGGCTTGTTGAATTATTAAGCTTACTTGAAAATCATAAACATTTTTCGTTTGGCTCCAATGTATGCTTGAGTTAGTTTGTGATGCAGTTTCATTAAGGAGCTGTCACCGTATGCGGAATCATCCATATACGCTACACCATATAATTATGACGTTGCGAGGGTATTTCTAGATAGTCCTTAAGATGCATTTTTAATGCTGTGGCTTGTAACTATAAATCGTGAATTGTTTGGAACGGTCTTTGTAGCTATGGCATAACTGTGTTTTCGTTTTCTTTATTTTTAATTAAATTAGTCTGTAGGAGGGGTACTACAAATCAAGTTCTGGGTCATGTCAGCAGTGTGGCTGTGCTTCATTGGGCTGCGACCAGAGACAGGGGAAATGCAACGGTCAGTGGTCCTCTGGCACCATGCCAGTCCTCTGTCTGTCTGTCTGAAGATGTCACCCCCTTCATCTCTCTCTCTCTCTCTCTCTCTCTCTCTCTCTCTTATAAACTTCTTCATACGTTTTCAAAATTATTATATGGATTCAAGTACAAATGATGTTTAAATGTATTGGAATATTCATTTGTGTTCCTTCGTTATCCCCTCTCTGTATCTTCTGATGATATACTGTTCACCTGTCCATCTTTCATTGACGTCTTGCATTTCTCTCCTTCTTCTTCTTCTTCTTCTTCTTCTTCTTTTTTTTCTTCTTCTTCTTCTTCTTTAAATGTATTTGCAAAGACGTTTCTCTCTCTCTCTCTCTCTCTCCTCTCTCTCTCTCTCTCTCTCTCTCTCTCTCTCTCTCTCTCTCTCTGTGTGTGTGTGTGTGTGTGTGTGTGTGTGTGTGTGTGTGTGTGTGTGTGAAAGGTTGACTGTCATGTTTTTGAATTGCCTTTCGTATTTCAGGCTAACATTCTTTTCACTATTTAGATTGTTCGTTGATTTTGAAGTCACATATTGTCATCATCATTTTTTTCTGCTTTCATCGAGGGCAAGATGTAAAAAAGCCTGTATTGTGCTTATTCTTTATCCCTCATTAAAAATGATTCGTTCGTTCTCTCTCTCTCTCTCTCTCTCTCTCTCTCTCTCTCTCTCTCTCTCTCTCTCTCTCTCCTCACATTTACCTCACCCTCCTCTCTGCACATGCATGTACCTCATGTGTCTGCTTTCACTGAGTGCCATTACCATGGTCAGCCTCTCATGGAGCTCATCTTGTAACTCAAGACCTCGTCAAACGTACAATTCTCTCTTCTCCACTGTAAACAAGTCATCTTGGTCCCTTGCTTACATGTCTGTTTCAGAGCTGTCTTCATATTCTCTTGGCCTCCATCACTGACATGGTGAACAACTCTCTCTGGCAGTATTCCCTGATGCATACAAGTGTTCTTGGATAAAAGCTCTGTTGGGAAGCATTCGCTTGACCCTGATGGTGGCTTAGAAAATTATCGCCCTGTTTGAATCTTCACTAAATTAATTTGCCAGAATGTCTTGTATTTTTGCAGTTGAATGGTCAGACTTGACTCACGGCGATTTGCTTAGCTCGCTTCAGTCAGTAAATAGGCCTCATGACGGAATTGAAACAGCATTTGTAAAGATAGTTAATGACATTTTCACATTTCTCGGTGGTGAAAAAAATCTCCATGATTCTCGATCTTTCTGCTGCTGTTGATATCAATGACCATACTATGCTGCAGACTCGGATACTTCTTGGGTATTTCCGGCCTCACACTGTCGTTGTTCAAATCCCAGCTCAGAAACAGAACTGAAACAGCTTAGGTAGGTGGCCATCGGTCTTACCCATCAACGACTATGTATGGTGTTCCCCAGAGGACTGTGCTTGGGTCAATGTTGTGTTATTCTTCACACTCAACCCGCTTTTTGATGTTGTCGAACACTCGGTAAATTATCATGCCGTTACTAGTAATAATTATGCAAAGAAAGTCTTTCAGTACTATATTGCTGTTATCATAACTTGGATGAATTGACACAAATGTTAGTTAAACGACAACAAAGGTGAAACTATTATTACCTCTTCAAACAGGATATCTAATAACGGTTATCCTAAGATTGGAGATTCAGATGTTTATTTTGAGCCTCCTATCAGTAGTATATGTGCAAGTGTGTGTGTGTGTGTGTGTGTGTGTGTGTGTGTGTGTGTGTGTGTGTGAGAGAGAGAGAGAGAGAGAGAGAGAGAGAGAGAGAGTGTGTGTGTACGTGCATGCATGTACGTGTGTGTGTGTGTGTGTGTGTGTGTGTGTGTGTGTGTGTGTGTGTGTGTGTTTACGTGCGTGCATACATGCATGCGTGCGTCTGTGTCTGTGTCTGTGCGTGTGAACGCACTGACGCCGCCATTCCTATGTATAGGACCTTGATTACTGGTCATTTCTCCCTTTCTTTCCTGAAGTAAATGACCGTAACTTTCAGGTCGTCCTGACCGTCGCTATGGTGATCAGTGTACCAAAAACTGCTCAAGTGGCTGTGTGACATGTGACCAGGACTCGGGTCAGTGCACCAAGTGTGACTACAACCGCAGCCCCCCGGACTGTGATGGTAAGTGCGTGTCTCCATGGAAAAGTACCTGACTGACGAACCAAATTTTGTCAAGTGTTGTTTGTCTATTATTCAGCCAGTTAGGAGGGCTAGCTGAAAAAAAAAAGAACTATGTACAAACGAAAATGTCAAAATCCAAAATCGGATCAAGTCATGACACTTAAAGCCTGGTCTTAAAGAAAGTGTATCACTGATTACATTTCAGTCAAGCAAAATGAAGAAATGTTGTTGCCATTTGAACTGAAATACAGATTTTCTTTTATCTAATTACTTCAAGTGAGCTCTTGGAACATGATTATCATGAGCCTGTACCAAATGCTTGTAACTCCTGCCATTTGTATCCAGCTTCTCACTAAGATGATTTTGCTGAGTGGTACTTCACTTTTCTTGAACATTTTATTATCTTCATAACGAGAAGTGGGCAAAGCGTCACCAAACATTCAAAAGGACAAAACAACAGCACCACCAACAACAACAACAGCAGCAGCAGCAGCAACAGCAGCAGCAGCAGCAGCAGCAGCAGCAACAACACAACAAACAAGAAAACAGTGTGTAAGACTAGCGTCTCATTCATTACAACTCACCTACCCAGCTAACAGACCCAAGTATGGCGCAGCATTGACCAATTTATAAATCGATGTCTCATCTCTGCGGCAAAATAAACAAGTGAAGTAACTTTTCATGGTATTTGATTTCAAACCATTGCTGTTTCCTTGCCTGTTTATTTCGCACACACAAATGCAAGAGACACAGAGAACATACAAAGAAACTTCTTTGACCTCCATAAGGGAGAGCACTCCGCAATACGTCCGGATAAAAAAAGCTGTGTATTCTTTAGCAGATAAAAACCGTTTGGTCATCTCGTAGCAATGAAACTGAAGCATTATTTGTTCTCATAGTGCTATAGACATTTGTGTGTACATTCCCTATGAAAGTAATATCCATCCATCAATTCTTCTTAGTTTTTATCCACCAGAAATACCAGTCTGCAGGTCATGCATTTGAGTGTGTTGCAAATGTTTACTCATTTCATGTGGTGTGTTCAAGTTTTACGCCGTGACAAGAGCTGGCTTACATTACCTGTGGAGGTAGGGTCGGGAATCCAATTTTGTTTCACAGATATCTACGTGGGGCAAAACAACTGCCAGTAGTCTGGGTGGGGAGCTATGACCATAGACCCACTTCCCGTGGTGAAACGTTCAAACCCTGTTGGCTTCATTGTACACCATGTTGACGGCTCCACAGGTAGGGATTAGTGCGTCGGGTTTCCAGTTCAGAGGTCGGCGGTTTGAAGCTTCAATGGAAACATTGGGGAAGGTGTAAGTGGAGGTGGATAGCAGTCATCCCACCGAAAAAAAAAAACTGAGAAGGGCGAGGGAGAGTGGAGTGGACTGGAGTGGACTGTTGGAATGCCGTGCACATTCATCACCATTGCTATTATTATTAATGAAATCATAATAACAGCAGTACTACTACTTCTCGCACTCCTACTGCTGTTTCTACTACTACTGATGATAATCGTGATAGTAATAGTTATAATAATAATAAATAATATAATAATAATAATATAACAATAATAATCATGATCATAATAATTGTTAGTAATAGTTATCATAATGGTTATGCAGCTGATGATGATGATGGTGATAATGATGATGATAATGACAATAATGATGATAATGATGAGGAAATAATGGTGACTCTGATGACGACGATGACGACTATATGAAGAAGATCATCATCGTTGCCATCACAACAACCACATCATCCTGTTCATCACTACCATCATGCTCATGATTTCACACAACTGTGCCCAGAGTGTCTGGACGGCTACTACGACAAAAGGTCACTCCGGTACTGTTCTCTTTGCACGTGGACCTGTCTAAATGGCACGTTCTGTGACAAGACGACAGGCTACTGTCCCGCCTGTCCCCCCGGCAAGAGAGGGAACAAATGTCAGTCCGGTAAGTTTGGGCCAATCTCATTGTCCCGGTTTACCAGCCTGAATTAAGGGTCCTGTTTGAACGAATCTGTTCGGCCATTTTGTCAGCAACGAACAAATGATTCATATCTTGTGACATTGCTTTCGGTTTGTTCTTTTTCTGCTTTACATTGGAGGCAGAGAAGGTTTTGTTTGTTTTGTTTTTAGATTTTGCTGGATTAGAGAGAATGCCAATCTTTCCTTTGATTCCCTGCGTTTCAAGATGACGGAGCGGAAGCAAAGGGACTGAAACAGAACATGTTTACAGCGGAATGAAGTGACGTCACGACAGTGTGACTAGATCGTTTTTACAGCTGTGATAAGTGAATGTTGTACTTGTTGCTACATTCAGAACAAGTGGAAATGACCGTGTAATGCATGTAGTCTTCATTTTAGTCGTCTGTAGTTGGTGTGTTTGTTGTCATCGTTGCTGTTTGTTTGTTCCTGTATAAGGAATTATATTTTTCGCAGTTTTACATGAACTTTACGAGAGAGACGAACGAATGAACTGATTTAATGAATAGGCCATTCTCCCATGTCATAACAGGGACAGTTGGAGTAAGAGAAGTCATCCCAGACTCAAGATATAATCAATGACGCTTGAAACCATTATGTGAAATATATGTATACTCACCTTCATATTCCATAAACCGACCCATTTAGTATTAATAAGGAACATTGTCCGCACAAGCTTATTAAATAACGACCAAAATCACTTATTATACAATCTTTAGAGTTTCTTGGACATTGGATCTCCATTTCATTATTATTCTCAATGTGAAAAAACAAATCAGATAAGGAGAAGTCAGTTGCGTTGGAATTACCAGTCCTGGCATTGAAATCTTTCATAACCATCAAAGGTAGATCTCCGAACTCCTCATAAATATCGAGAATAGCTTGTTCAGGAATACTTATACCACTGTCAATCTCAGTTTCTGCATAATAAGGGCTTTGTGATAGAGGAATACATATGCCTACGATTATTGCATCCACATTTAAACCTGTACATGATTTATATACAATCTCAACACAACGCAATTATCGCATTCTATGTGAAAACGTTCAACGCATCTTGAAAATACTTTCCTTGTCAACAAAGCCACGCTACCTGATAGTCGTGATGAAACATTATCTGATAACTTTAAACCCAGGTACCTTCCGTGATGAAGGACGGAGAGTAATTTCTTTCTCCTGGGTTTTTTTTGTTTGTTTGTCGTTCATGGATCTGGGTCAATATATTGTTTTTGTTCTTCATTTCATTTGCATTCCATTTCATTTGTTGGTTTTCATTGAGAGCCTGTTTGAGCTACCTGTAATTATGATTGTATGAACAGATGACTGTAAAATTGTGAACTATTTTGAGAGGCAGATCAGTAGGTTACATTACTCTGCCGTGAGTCGCTTGTACCCTAGCCGTCACGGGCACAGAACTCTGTTCTGTTCAGAGTACTGGCCGTGTGGGGTTGAAGAAATCTTCTGCTGGTTGTCGTTCTTGGGTGACAAGGAGTGCGGGCCCGCGCGCGCGCGCACGTGTGTGTGTATGTGTGTGTGTGTGTGTGTGTGTGTGTGTGTGTGTGTGTGTGTGTGTGTGTGTGTGTGTGCGTGCGTGCGTGCGTGCGTGCGTGCGTGCGTGCGTGTGTGTGTGTGTGTGTGTGTGTGTGTGTGTGTGTGTGTGTGTGTTGTGTGTGTGAGCGTGTGTGGTGTGTGTGTGTGTGTGTGTGTGTGTGTGTGTGTGTGTGTGTGTGTGTGTGTGTGTGTGTGTGTGTGTGTGTTGTGTTGTGTGTGTGTGTGTGTGTGTGTGTGTGTGTGTGTGTGTGTGTGTGAGCGTGTGTGTGTGTGTGTGTGTGTGTGTGTGTGTGTCCCCACTTTCCAGACTGTGAGAGAGGGAAGTACGGACTGAACTGTTCTCTGCGATGTGGACGGTGCCAGGACTACACCTGTGACCCGGAGGATGGTTCCTGTGACAGGTGCCATGCAGGCTGGCAGTTACCGCTGTGCCAGGAAGGTCAGTGCAGGTGTTGGCCATTTTCAGCAGGTGTATGTCATACTTTTTTTTTTCAATCGATGAATTAATTTCCATAATGACCTCACTGTTTCTTGTTTGCCATGGGAGGCTATTTTTAGAACGTTCCGTACAACGCGAGCAATGGGAAGCACTAGAAGTATGTGGAGCGTCACTAAAGAGAAGTGATTTTGTTTCTTTCTTTGCTTGCTTTGTTTTGTTTTGTTCTCGTGAGAACATCAGCGCTCGCGCACCGCATACGCTGGTACGCACACACATGGACTCGTGCTCACATTCCCAAACACACACACACACACACACACACACACACACACACACACACACACACACACACACACGTGTACACTCACCATACACGCATACAGCCATAATAATGATTGTACCACCATGTTAGGTAAGTTACTTAAGCACGTTGGGCTAATGCTGTAGGTCAGGAATCTGCTAAGTCGTAGCCACGAGATCCTCTTCTTCAATTCTCTCATCTTAGTCATTAATTCATTTATCCATCAGCTTTTAAATCTTGCGCAGTGTGGTCTGGAAACTTAGAGAATGTGATGTAGCGTATATGGACAAGTCGGCACGTAGTGACACCTCCTTTATGAAACTAAAACTGAAACGTCTGCGCACAGACAGACAGACAGACGGACAGAGCAGACTGCAGATTGTGAAAATTTCCATCTTGACGACCCTCACACCAGTCAGTCCGGCACTTAATCCCATGGTCCCATGTTCCTATCTCTTGCAGAGTGTGAGAACGGCACCTACGGGGTGGGTTGTCAGAAGAGCTGTGGGCACTGCCTGGCGGGTGCAGCCTGCGACAAAGCGCGCGCGGGACCTGCCAGGGCTGTGATCCAGGATGGTATCCTCCGTCCTGTCAACGAGGTCAGTGTCGCCGTCACTGGAAGGTTGAGGGTTCGAGTCCCGTCAAAAGTAATATGTTTGAGAGAATGTCGGCCCGTGTTGGTTCCTACGCTGAATGTTGTAGAGAATGTCGGCCCGCGCTGGTTCCTACGCTGAATGCTGTGAGTGTGGTGAGAGAGCTCAGATGGGAAGAGTGGAGCCACAGAGTGGAGTGTGTTTCTATTTAACAGATGTGTGTCTGAGAGTTGTGCTGAAACAGCCTGACCGACACCCCTAGTGTCTGTACCTCTTGAGTCTGGCATACGGAAAGATATATTATGACGTGAAGCTAGAGTGAAATCCCTGCTGTGTAGTCTCTGCCGAACAGAATGTAGATCAAGACATGCATGTTTAAGATCCAGTCATCTGTATCTGTTGATGCTGTCTCATGGAGCCATCCCTACCCTCCCCTTCCCTTCCCACGCCCCCCCCACCCCCCCCCCCCCCCCTCCCCCCCCCCCCCCCCCCCCCCCCCCCCCCCCCTCTCCTCCATGCCCTCCACTCATTTCCCAGACAGCGATGTATATCTGCCAAGGCGGCGAGTAAGACGACCAATGCCAAACAATGCATCTATTTACCGTTTGGAATCTACTGCATTAGGATCAGGTAAGTGTATTGAGAGAGAGAGAGAGAGAGAGAGAGAGAGAGAGAGAGAGAGAGAGAGAGAGAGAGAGATGGATTAATCGATGGACCTATGGTTTGATTGATAAATTGATGTTTGATTGATTGATTGATTCGTTGGTTGATTGACTGAGTGAGTGATGGATGGACGGATGGATAGATGGATGGATTATTAATTGATTGATAGATTAGATGATTGATGGATTGATGGATGATTGATTGATTGATTTGTCGATTGGTTGATTGATCGATTGATTGACTTCTTGACGTGTCTCTACCGTGGTATGTTTGTCTTTCGATGCACAGTACAACAGACAGTTCTTCCCTTTGTGTCCACGTGTTTTCTCTCTGTTGTATGTTTGTCTTTCGATGCACAGTACAACAGACAGTTCTTCCCTTTGTGTCCACGTGCTTCTCTCTGTTGCAGAATGTAATGACGGGTGGTACGGTCCAAACTGCAAACAGAGATGTGGCATTTGTCTGAATAATGCCATCTGCAACAAGACTAATGGCCACTGTCGTTGTCCAGTCGGAAAGCAGCATCCCTTCTGTGACAAAGGTCAGTCTGTATGTGATAGGTCATGCATAGTTATTCACAATAGTTCTCCCTGGTGATACATGACAGCTTGGATCCCAAATATGAGAAACGAATCATTATAAAGAGAGAGAGAGAGAGAGAGAGAGAGAGAGAGAGAGAGAGAGAGAGAGAGAGAGAGAGAGAGAGAGATGCCTTCCTTTAAAACAAAGAAAGAGCGCTACTTGAAGTTCTATAGCAGGCTTCTGTTTTTTGTTGTTGCTCGTTTTCGTCTCTCCACATAATCAATATATTCATTTACCCCTTTCTTCCTCACACATCAAAGAATAGGTAATTGCTGTTGAGCAATACGTATATTGTTACGTGTATAAACGTGAGTGCGGTGTGTCTGTGTGAGTATGCAGGCGCGCGAGCCTCTGTGTGTGTGCGTGCGCGCGCGCGCGCGCGCGCGTGTGTGTGTGTGTGTGTGTATGTGTGTGTGTGTGTGTGTGTGTGTGTGTGTGTGTGTGTGTGTGTATCTCTGTGTGTGTGTTTATGTATGTGCGTGTCTGTGTGTGTGCTTGTGTGTGTGTGTGTGTGTGTGTGTGTGTGTGTGTGTGTGTGTGTGAGAGAGAGAGAGAGAGAGAGAGAGAGAGAGAGAGAGAGAGAGAGAGAGAGAGAGAGAGAGTGAGAGAGGGAGAGAAAGAAATGTCTTCATGCATGCTATGTACACCTTAACAATAGTGTACCGCTGCAGTGCCCAGTGGAAATGAAGAACATGTCACTGTTCCTAATGCTCCAGTTGGAGTCACTGTTCATAATGCTCCAGTGGGAAGTGAAGAACATGTCACTGTTCATAATGCTCCAGTGGGAAGTGAAGAACATGTCACTGTTCCTAATGCTCCAATGGAAAGTGAAGAACATGTCACTGTTCCTAATGCTCCAGTGGGAAGTGAAGAACATGTCACTGTTCCTAATGCTCCAGTGGAAAGTGAAGAACATGTCACTGTTCCTAATGCTCCAGTGGGAAGTGAAGAACATGTCACTGTTCCTAATGCTCCAGTGGAAAGTGAAGAACATGCCACTGTTCCTAATGCTCCAATGGAAAGTGAACAACATGTCACTGTTCCTAATGCTCCAGTGGGAAGTGAAGAACATGTCACTGTTCCTAATGCTCCAGTCCAGGAAGTGAAGAACATGTCACTGTTCCTAATGCTCCAGTGGGAAGTGAAGAACATGTCACTGTTCCTAATACTCCAGTGGGAAGTGAAGAATATGTCACTGTTCCTAATGCTCCAATGGAAAGTGAACAACATGTCACTGTTCCTAATGCTCCGGTGTGAAGTGAAGAACATGTCACTGTTCCTAATGTTCCAGTGGGAAGTGAAGAACATGTCACTGTTCATAGTCTTCCGGTGGGAAGTGAAGAACATGTCACTGTTCCTAATGCTCCAGTAGGAAATGAAGAACACATCACTGTTCCTAATGCTCTGGTGGGATGTGAAGGACATGTCACTGTTCGTAATGCTCCGGTGGGAAGTGAAGAACATGTCACTGTTCCTAATGCTCCAGTGGGTAGTGAAGAACATGTCACTGTTCCTAATGCTCCAGTGGAGAGTGAAGAACACGTCACTGTTCCTAATTCTCCAATGGGAAGTGAAGAGCATGTCACTTTTCCTAATGCTCCAGTAGGAAGTGAAGAACATGTCACTGTTCCTAATGCTCCAGTAGGAAGTGAAGAACATGTCACTGTTCCTAATACTCCAGTGGGAAGTGAAGAACATGTCACTGTTCCTAATGCTCCTATGGAAAGTGAAGAACATGTCACTGTTCCTAATGCTCCAGTAGGAAGTGAAGAACATGTCACTGTTCGTAATGCTGGTGACTGAAACTGCTGACCGAAGGTTGGCTTTCTGTCTCTTTCTGTCCTTAAGTCAGTCACCTTCCATGTTACAAGAGAGAGAGAGAGAGAGAGAGAGAGAGAGAGAGAGAGAGAGAGAGAGAGAGAGAGAGAGAGAGAGAGACAGACAGACAGAGACAGACAGACAGACAGACAGACAGAGACAGAGACAGAGAGAGACATTAAGAGAGACAGGGGGGAGAGAGAGAGAGAGAGAGAGAGAGAGAGAGAGAGAGAGAGAGAGAGAGAGAGAGAGAGAGAGAGAGAGAGAGTGACAGACAGACAGACAGAGACAAACCGAGTGACCGAGTGACCGACCGACAGACCGACAGAGAAAGGGAGAGATAGAGAGAGGGAGAGACAGACAGACAGATAAGGGCAGAGAGAGAGAAAGCAAGACACAGAGAGAGAGAGAGAGAGAGAGAGAGAGAGAGAGAGAGAGAGAGAGAGACAGACAGACAGACAGACAGACAGACAGACAGACAGATAGAGAGTCTAAACCAAAGTGTGTTCTTCAACACAGACTGCCAGAACGGCACGTACGGCCAGGACTGCCAATACAAGTGTGGTCACTGCAGGGAGGGGTCAGTGTGTGACTCTGTCAGCGGTCACTGCCCTCACGGCTGTCAGCCGGGCTGGATTGACCCCGCCGGACTGTCCATTCACCTCTGCAGCACCGGTGAGTGGACCATGATGTGGGACAGCTGATGGATTGAAACCAAGATAAGGGGTTCTTGACACAGGCAAGCTGGGGAGAGGATGGAAAGGCGGGGGAGGGTGGGGGAGGAGGGCAAAAAGATACTTCATACCCCTCCTCCCCATCCCTTCCCGATTTTTTTTCAGGAAGGTACCTCCCACCCCCCCCACCCCATCCCCGGCTCTTCCCACCCTCTCTTTTGCTGCCTAGTTTGCTCTGCCAGTGAGTTGCGTTCTTCAGAGCTGTTAGAGTGTCTGGTGGTGTTGATGCTGACTGGGTAATATCAGTGACGTATATGCATCAATAGTGCACATCATGTTAGAGTAGCATTGGCTGTCTGATATCTCCAGAGCATGTCGCATGACATCAGCACTGTAAATGTCTCTAGGGTGTCCATCATATCCACATGACATGAGCACTGTAAATATTTCCAGGGTATCGATTATGTCCTAATGACATCAGCACTGTAAATGTTTACAGAGTTGATTGTGTCCTTATGATATTAACACGGTAAAAGTTTCCAAGGTGTCCATTATGTCTGTGACATCAGTCCTGTAAATGTTGTCCGTTATGTCCATGACGTCATCACTGTCATTGTTTCCAGAGTGTCCAGCAGGACTGTTCGGTGACCAGTGTAACCAGCAATGCACTCTCTCAATGCAATGTCGTTATAACATCAGCACCGTAAATGCTTCCAGGAAGGCCATTATTTCGGTATGACATAATCACTGTAAATGTCCACAGAGTGTTCAGTATGTCTGTATGACATCAGCGCTGTGAATGTTTTCTGGGTGTCTATTATGCCTGTATGACATCAGCACTGTGAATGTTTTCTGGATGTCTATTATGCCTGTATGACATCAGCACTGTGAATGTTTTCTGGGTTTCTATTATGTCTGTATGACATCAGCACTGTGAATGTTTTCTGGGTGTCTATTATACCTGTATGACATCAGCACTGTGAATGTTTTCTGGGTTTCTATTATGCCTGTATGACATCAGCACTGTGAATGTTTCTCTGGGTTTCTATTATGCCTGTATGACATCAGCACTGTGAATGTTTTCTGGGTGTCTATTATGCCTGTATGACATCAGCACTGTGAATGTTTTCTGGGTGTCTATTATGCCTGTATGACATCAGCACTGTGAATGTTTTCTGGTGGTGTCTATTATGCCTGTATGACATCAGCACTGTGAATGTTTTCTGGGTGTCTATTATGCCTGTATGACATCAGCACTGTGAATGTTTTCTGGGTGTCTATTATGCCTGTATGACATCAGCACTGTGAATGTTTTCTGGGTGTCTATCATGCCTGTATCACATCATCAGCATTGTGAATGTTTCCAGGGTATTCATTATGTCCATGACAGCAGCACTATATATGTCCCATTGTTGTTCCTTGTATCCTTGTGTGACAGCAGCACCGTAAATGTCTCCAGAGGGTCCATTATGTCCCTATGGCATCAGCACTGTAAGGGTTTTCACTATGTCCTTATGACAGGGTGTCCATTACGTCATAATGACATCAGCACTGTAAATGTCTCCAGGATGTCCATATGTCCTTATGACATCAGCTCTGTAAATGTTTACAAGGTTTTCATTATGTCTGTATGGAAACTGCATTGTAAATGTCTCCATGGTGTCCGTTACGTCCACATGAAAACAGCACTGTAAATGTTTCCAGGGTGTCCACTATGTCTATGACGTCATCACTGTCAATGTTTCCAGAGTGTCCAGCAGGACTGTACGGTGACCAGTGTAACCAGACCTGTGGACACTGTCACAGCAGCAGCTCGTGTCATCACGTGACTGGCCAATGTCTTCAGGGCTGCGTGGAAGGCTTCACAGGAGCACACTGCATGGAAGGTAAAAATAGTCTGCAGTAAAATAAGCAATGTCCACAGGGTTACACTGCATAGAAGGTAAAAATAGTCTGCTGTATGGTAAGCAATGTCCACAGGGACATGCTGCATAGAAGGTAAAAATAGTCTGCAGTAAGGTAAGCAATATCCACAGGGTCATGCTGCATAGAAGGTAAAAATAGTCTGCAATAAAATAAGCAATATCCACAGGGTCACACTGCATGGAAGGTAAAAAATAGTCTGCAGTCAGGTCACACATACATACATTACCTACCTATCTATAACAGGATTGGTTTAGACTTCTGCGTCTTAAAACTTTCTTACTATGAGGAACAAAGTTTCCTTCCCTGTTTTATTTAAGTTGTCTTCCCTGTTTTAATTAAAGTTACCTTCCCTGCTATATTAAAGTTGTCTTCCCCTGTCTAATTAAAATTCCCTTCCATGTTTAATTAAAATTGCCTTCCCTGTTTAATTGAAATTGCCTTCCCTGTTTTATTAAAATTGCCATTGTTTTCCCTGTTTAATTAAACTTTCCATCCCTGTTTAATTAAACCTACCTTCACTCCCCTGTTTAATTAAACTTACTTTCGCTGTTTATGTTCTGCACTGTTTCCTACTACTACAACTGCTACAACAACAAAACTACTGTTGCTACCACACCACTACTACTACTACTACTTCTGCTACTACTACTACTACTACTGCTTTTACTATTACCACCACTACTATGCTGCAACTACTACTACAACTACTACCACGACTACTACTATTACTACTACTTCTACTGCTACTGCAACTATTGGTCTCTGACACTCTGTGTGTGTGTGTGTGTGTGTGTGTGTGTGTGTGTGTGTGTGTGTACGTGCGTGCGTGGGTATGTCTCTGTCTGTCTGTCTGTCTGTCACCCCCTCTCTCTCTCTCTCTCTCTCTCTCTCTCTCTCTCTCTTGTGTGTGTGTGCATGCACCCCTGTGTTCATGCATGCATGCATGTGCGCGCACGCATGTGAGGACATGTTTGTGTATGTGTGTGCGTGTTGATTGCTGTGACATGGGGAAGGGGGTAGGGCCTGTATGCAATACAGCGGGAATAAGAGATGTGTGTTGTTGCTGTGACGTGGGGAAGGGGGTAGGGCCTGTATGCAATACAGCGGGAATAAGATTGTGTTGTTGCTGTGACGTGGGGGAGGGAGTAGGGCCGGTATGCAATACAGCGGGAATAAGATTGTGTTGTTGCTGTGATGTGGGGGAGAGGGTAGGGCCTGTATGCAATACAGCGGGAATAAGATTGTGTTGTTGCTGTGACGTGGGGAAGGGGGTAGGGCCTGTATGCAATACAGCGGAATAAGATTGTTGTTGTTGCTGTGACGTGGGGGAGGGGGTAGGGCCTGTATGCAATACAGCGGGAAAAAGATTGTGTTGTTGCTGTGCAGCGGCCAGGGACGAAACACTGCTCGTTGTGGTGGTCATTCTGGCAGCTGTGGTCACCGCTTTGGTGGTGGCCGTCATCGCCCTGGTCCTCAGGTAACATGAGAGGGGGGGGAGAGGAACGAACGAATGGAGGGTCGATCGGGGGAGATGAGGCTTGGTGGTAGCGGGTGAACAGTCACAAGGAAGGGAAGCACCCATACAAAAACAGGCACGTACGCACGCACGCACCCACGCACGCACACACACACACACACACACACACACACACACACACACACACACACACACACATACACACACATACACACACACACACACACACACACACACACACACACACACACACATACACACTTCTAACCCACCTTCCTTGTACCCTCCACCTCCTCCAACCTCTCCCTACATACAGGGATACGCGCACACAGGTACAAGTGTGCGTACATGCAGGCCTTTTCTTTTATGATTATTATGGAGTTATTTACCAGCAGAAAAAAAAGACATTGCTGTGTACAACCTTTTTTAGAAAATATCAGAACACAGATGTACTTTACTGATATTGCTGTGTACAGCCTTCTTTAGAAAAATATCAGAACAAAGATGTACTTTACTGATTTTGCTGTGTACAGACTTGTGTAGAAAGTATCAGAACACTGATGCACTTTACTGATATTGCTGTGTACAACCTTCTTTAGAAAATATAAGAACATAGATGTACTTTAGAGATCTAGCTGCGTACAAACCTCTGTAGAAAGTATCAGAACACAGATGTACTTTACTGATATTGCTGTGTACAAACTTGTGTAGAAAGTATCAGAACACGGATGTACTTTAGTGATATTGTTGTGTACAAACTTGCATAGAAACTATCAGAACACAGATGTACTTTACTGACGTGAAGCGACTCTGGCACCATTGACTTTGGGGTCGGCAGGTTGCGGAGAGGAAGACGTGCCGTCAGGACGGACGAGAGGAGGTCCAGCAGACAGCAGACAGGTCAGGCTTCGTTCTGTGAATGGGTTTGTTACTGTCTGCTATCGCTTTGTCCCCAAGGGCATCGGAAAAGGGGTCTTTATTGAACCTCTAATGCCTCACTGTGTTTGTCCTTAGGGCATCAGGGAAAAAGGATCTTTATTGAACCTCTGATACCTCACTGCCTTTGTCCTTGAGGCATCAGAGAAAAGGGAACCTTGATGAACCCCTAATGTCTCATGGCCTTTGTCCTTGAGGCATCAGAGAAAAGGGAACCTTGATGAACCCCTAATGTCTCATGGCCTTTGTCCTTGAGGCATCAGAGAAAACGGATCTCTTTTGAACCTCTAATGCCTCTGTCTTTGTCCTCCAGCATCAGAGAAAAGGGAACGTTATTAAACCTATGATGCCTCCCCGTCTTTGTCCTTGGGGCATCAGAGATAAATGATCCTTATTGGACCTATAATGCCTCACTGTCTTTTATCGCTTTGTCCTCCAGTATCAGGAAAAAAAAGGAATCTCATCAAACGTTCTATGCCTATGATCCACTGACTTCCAGTCTGTCAGAGATAAACTGTTAAAATGCACTGCGCTTTTTTTCAAAAGAGCTATGCCTGTCTTTATTTGTGCCATTTCCTCAGATCGTCAAAGATAAGCACCATGTCACTCTCTATCTGCTTAAGCTACATTAACGTCCCTCTGTTAGACAATAAACTGCCAGATTTCACACAGGTGTTGCTAAACATTTTGTCTGCCCTAAGTGCCATGTTTTTGTCTGATGTGTCTGTGTGCCATGTAAAGCTATGCCCCGATAGTCGCCTTTGTTGATTCGCATGTTCTTCAAACTCCATGGTGTAAAGTGTTATCACAGTGATAGCGTGCTATTTGTTATCTTGGGTCTGTCACAGGAATAATCTTCTACATCACAATCATCATGCCAGACTGTTTTTTTTAAATAATCGCCAATTTAAAAATATCTCACACTAAGTTAGTCTTCCGGGTTATGTAGATGTTTAGCAGATGCATGCTTCATGTTTGCTGTGTGTGTAGGCTGTACGTCTCATCCTCACCCCCACTACTACCACCGCCACTCCTCCGCTTTGGTGAGAATCATTTGTGAAAACAATACTTAATAACTTGCGTTGTTTTCCCAACAGAAGCAGGAATCGAAGACTTGTTCAAGGAGACAGAATGTAATGATTGTTTGAGTGTTCAAACAGAAGCGGGAATAGAAGACCTATCCAAGGAGGCAGAATGTAAAGATTGTTTGTGTGTTCAAACAGGAGCGGGAATAGAAGACCTGCCCAATCAGACAGGAAGCCAGGCCCCACAGCCTCTGCTGGCACAGCCCGTGAGAGAGAGGAGGGTCTGTACAGTGAAGCCGACCTTCCATTGTCATGGGAGGAGGATAAAGAAAGAGAGCATTACATCGACGTTGACCGTCCCCCATCCGCGCCGTATGTTAATCTCGGGTCTGAGACACCGCATCTGGTGTCAGAAGTACAAGCTGCAGCAGCAGTCTCTGCCACAGATTTGGAAGACGACAGAGACGGCACCGTACAAACGACAGGTGGACGTAACAACCAGCTGCCAGGCAAAGGAAAGCCCAGCCAGATCCCCACAGAAGGCGACCGCCGCCCCGAACACCCAGCGGCGGGAAAACCTGATGGAGGCAGCCTGGTGAAGAAGAACCCCAAGGCGTCGGCCACCACTCCCCAGAGACGTCTCCTCCCTGATGACGACAAGGGCCCGGACAGTGGAGCAAGGTCATCATCACCAGCCACAGAGAGGAAAGGAGAAAGACCAGCTCTGACCCTCAAGCAGAAACCCTTGGCTCCAATGCAAGAGCCATCCAGACAAGGCCCACGACCTGACAGAGAGGAAGGAACACCATCTCCCGTCCCTTCCTTCGATCTGGCCTCCATCTTCTCTTCTCGTCCTGCTGAGCAGCCGGATGATGGCAGTTACTATGAGGATGTGGAGCTCCAAGTCTGTCATCCAGAAACCTACGAGAGGTGTCGAGTCTACCAAAACACAACAGACCAACAGCTTTATGAGAAGCTGCAGTCATCGTCTAAGTGACTGTAAGAAAAAGCTGGAGTAGAAGAGTATACTGACTGCAAAAAATGATATTGCATGACAGTGATGGTCTGCATGAAGTTAATCAAACTGTCTTAGCATTCTTAGCCTGATAACCAAAAAAAAAGTTAAGAAAATGAGTTCATTAGCTTACTTTGATAGATAATACCACGTTGAGATTAGAGATGAAATATATATTTTTTTTAATCTTTGTTGACCATCTCTGTACCCTCACAGTGACTGTACTCCTCTGCCACTGCATTCGTCTCCCCTATAAACAGCAGCCACACCCAGGTAGTCCTGTCAAAGCCTCCTGAACAATCCACAGGGAGCAGCAGATACCACGTCACCTCGAGGCGCCTACTAGATGAGACTGAACTTCTGCGGAAGCTTTGGTGGTGTTCACACGTGCCTAGCCTGATCCAACAGACTCTAGGAAACAGTCGCTAAACCCCACACTGAAAACATCAGTGGCTAAGTCAAAGAGCCAACGTAAACGGACGTTCGCTTCAGAAGTGGGCAGCCATGTCATTCAGCAAAACCCCACACAAACTTTATGACACCTGTGGCTTTGTCTCAACTCACCAAGGACATGGACATGGGCCTGGATCAAAACTGAGCTCACTACAGGAGCAAGGCATTGGAATTTGGTATTATTTCCTATAGGGAAATCATGCTCACTGGGGATAACTGAGGTGATGTTGTCGAGTTCCATTGTCAGCTAAGACCACAGGATGGGACAGTACTCGATGTTTCCTTTCATAGTTTCTCCTGACGTTCACCTGGCCTGCGATACAGGGAAATGGCAGCGATATAACTTTTCAGCAAAACTCACAGAGCAATCTGTGTTTTATTTTACAGAGCTGACTGGTGGAATTCCCTGCACCGTGCTGACTAGGGCGAAAACGGCCATGACATGGCCCCCCGTAGTCGGTTTAGCTGTAAACAACATAAATGAACAGGACTACGGCGGAAAAGGGTCCCTCACAATCACTTCACGCTAACAGAAAATGAGGCACACTTGCATCGAAATTATCAAGCGACCGCTTGTTCACTTTTATACAGGCAACGGCAAACAAGCAGACCTACACCTGACTTGCCACTCAAGGACAGAAAACTACAAACTATATACACTGTGTTTTTCTGGTTTCATCAGGTGTTGAAACGTGAACAGAAAATGAAATCACAGCGGCTCATGTTCACAACCCAGCGTACTTCAAAGTCGATTTTGTAAGACTGTTCTTGTGCCTGACATTGTCCCCCATCACTATATATCCAGGAGAGTTTAGACCAAAGTTTGGATCCTGTGTTGTTAGGGCAAAGTTCAGGTCCTGTGCTGTTAGGGCAAAGTTCAGGTCCTGTGTTGTTAAGGCAAAATTCAGGTCCTGTGTTGTTAAGGCAAAATTCAGGTCCTGTGTTGTTCAAACAAAGCTCAGGTCCTGTGTTGTTCAAACAAAGGTCAGGTCCTGTGTTGTTAAGGCAAAGTTCAGGTCCTGTGTTGTTCAAACAAAGCTCAGGTCCTGTGTTGTTCAAACAAAGGTCAGGTCCTGTGTCGTTCAGGCAAAGCTCAGGTCCCGTGTTATTAGGACAAAGCTCAGGTCCCGTGTTGTTAGGGCAAAGCTCAGGTCCTCTGTTGTTCAAATAAAGATCAGGTCCTGTGTTGTTGGTGCAAAGTTCAGGTCCTGTGTTGTTCAGGGCAAGCTCAGGTCCTGTGCTATTAGGGCAAAGCTCAGGTCCTGTGTTATTTGGGCAAAGCTCATGTCCTCTGTTGTTCAAACAAAGGTCAGGTCCTGAGTTGTTGGTGCAAAGTTCAGGTCCTGTGTTGTTCAAACAAAGGTCAGGTCCTGTGTTGTTAGGGCAAAGCTCAGGTCCTGTGTTCTTCAAACAATGGTCAGGTCCTGTGTTGTTGAGACAAAGCTCAGGTCCTGTGTTCTTAGGGTTTAGTTCAGGTCCTGTATTGGTATGGCAAAGGTCAGGTCCTGTATTGTTATTGCAAAGGTCAGGTCCTGTGTTTTTCAGACAAAACACAGGTCCTGTGTGTTATTGCAAAGTTCAGGTCCTGTGTTGTTAGAACAAAGGTCAGGTCCTCTGTTGTTCAAGCACAGGTTAAGCCCTCTGTTGTTCAGACAAAGCTCAGGTCCTGTGTTGTTCGAACAAAGGTCAGGTCCTGTGTTGTTCAAACAAATGTCAGGTCCTGTGTGGTTAGGGCAAAGGTCAGGTCCTGTGTTGTTCGTTCGGGCAAAGGTCAGGTCCTGTGTTGTTCGGGCTAAGCTCAGGTCCCGTGTTGTTAGGGCTAAGCTCAGGTCCTGTGTTGTTTGGGCTAAGCTCAGGTCCCGTGTTGTTAGGGCTAAGCTCAGGTCCTGTGTTGTTCGGGCTAAGCTCAGGTCCCGTGTTGTAGGGCTAAGCTCAGGTCCTGTGTTGTTCAAGCAGAGCTCAGGCCCTGTGTTGTTCAGACAAAGTTCAGGTCCTGTTTTGTTAGGGTAAAATTCAGGTCCTGTGGTGTTAGGCAAAGTTCAGGTCCTGTGTTGTTAGGGCAAAGTTCACGTCTTGTGTTGTAAGGGCAAAGATCAGGTCCTGTGTTGTTAGGGCAAAGTTCAGGTCCTGTGTTGTTAGGGCAAAGTTCAGGTCCTGTGTTGTTCAGGCAAAGTTCAGGTCCTGTGTTGTTAGGGCAAAGGTCAGGTCCTGTGTTGTTAGGGCAAAGGTCAGGTCCTGTGTGTTATTAGGGCAAAGGTCAGGTCCTGTGTTGTTCAGGCAGAGCTCAGATCCTGTGTTGTTAGGGCAAAGTTCAGGTCCTGTGTTGTTAGGGCAAAGGTCAGGTCCTGTGTTGTGATGGCAAGGGTGAGGTCCTGTGTTATTAGGGCAAAGTTCAGGTCCTGTGTTGTTCAGGCAAGCTCAGATCCTCCCTCTTTCAATCAGAAGTCTTCTGCAGCACCTCCCGCCGGCACCATCACAACCCGATCAACCAGTTTCATCCCATTGTTCTGAGTCTGGAAGTGTGGTGTCCGAGAAAAAAGCTCAACGCTGCCCACACTCCCTATCCCTCTCTGAAAGAAGTGATCTTGACTATTTGTTTGTTTCTTTTCTTGCTCATTTCTTTTCAGACAGTCTGGAAAAGTGTTGTGTGTGCGGTCAGGTCAGTCTCTCTGTCAAAAATGATAGTTGTTTCATCAAATTAGTTTCTGTAGAATCGGATGCATCATGTAATCAACAAACTACAACTATCAAACTTCTTTTCGTACTTATAAATCTACCCGTACTGTCCTGCTGGGCCAAACTGCAAAATGCGGAGAATTCTGGGAGAAGGCTTGATGGATGGCCAAAACAATTCATGCAAATTAAAGACGTGTGCACTTTTTTCAAATTTATAATTTTTGAATAGGAGGTAAGGATTCGGTTTTCGTTCTTATTCGTTAAAAAAAGAAGTCTGACAAAACATCGTCACAGCGGGCAACACAGAATAGATGCCGAGAGAGAAATTGTATGGTGTTATGAAAGGGTCAAAAATATGCATTACAGCATACTTACGGATCATCACTGACAATCAACTAAAACGGTTTTAATGATTTCATTTGTATTAATGTGTTACACAATCAACAGTATAGTAATGTAGAATACGCACAAATCCATGTCCAAGATTGTCTAAGGAGGTAAGATAGCCCTCCGCCTCTACCAATAATATTCCTAGAGTTATAAAGAAGAACACCAACACACATCTCCTTCAGCTCCTGTTCAAAGTGACTCAGGTCAACATTTCAGCACCTTGTGTGCCTAGGATAAACAGAGTCGGTCACTTTATACTCTGACTCTGGAACTTTGAAACGTATCATCATAGGCGATGGTGTTGGGAGATCACAAATGACTCTAACAACTGGTTCCACCAGAAGACGCACAGCGGCTGTGCCTTATCTGAACGAACAAAGTGTCTGGGTTTGACACCTATTACTGACCGATGACACCGGTCCCAAGGGCAAATGGCAATGCTGTCAGTGAGGCTTCCAATCCTCGACTGACTTTCCAAAGCCATCCAGTCTCAAATCACAGAAAGTCTGGCGAGGTTTCAAGTCGCACGAGATGTGAACCTACCTCAGTCATTTGTATTCAGACCCCACCAACATGCCCCAAATGAGTTCCATCACCAACATGCCCCAAATGAATTCCATCACCGACATGCCCCAAATGAGTTCCATCATCAACATGCCCCAAATGAATTCCATCACCGACATGCCTCAAATGAGTTCCATCATCAACATGCCCCAAATGAATTCCATCACCGACATGCCTCAAATGAGTTCCATCACCAACATGCCCCGAATGAGTTCCATCATCAACATGCACCAAATGAGTTCCATCACCAACATGCTCCAAATGAGTTCCATGCAGCCCGTGAAGACACATGATAGCCGTGTAACTTGAGGCTGAAGTCATCAACTGAACTCATGATGGATGGCAAGCTTTCCTGTGATTGTTGGAGAGAGTGGGAAAGCCCTCACAACCTTGCAAATTATCCTTTGTTATCTTTGATATTTCTTGTGAAGTCAATACAAAAATGTTACAGACATGAGTCTGGTTCATGACAGCAGCATCCATGAAGAGAATGGAACTGGACTGTCTGCTTCCAGTCTTCCCTTCCAGCCAGCAGCCTCAGCACTGGGTAGGAGCTGGCCAGGGTCAAAGAATCTGACTAACGCATTTCTTAGGGTGGGACTGAACCATCCACCTGCAGCACGCGACACTAACCACTGTGCCATAGCGGCTGGTGTGGCCGACCTGCCTGTGTCTGTGTCTGTGTCTGTGTCATTGTCCCACCAAACATGGCGAGGGAGAGGATCGGTATCTCTTCTCGCTTTCCACCTTGCTGCCTTCATCGGCGCTGCGTTCGATGGCACCAGTAACAGACCTTTTGCCGGTCAGTAGAAATGTTTTGTTCAACTGGCAGCTCTCACAGCTAACCACTGGCAGCTCTCACAGCTAACCACTTATGCCAGGTTCTTCTCTGGTTTTCGGCGAGCATGGCCCACTACTTACACGTAGTCCTTGTCTGTGTGCAAATGAACGTGTCTGTGCTTCAAACTTGGACAGTGGTGAAGTAGTGTGAACAGGCAGCTAACCCGTGAACAGGAGTCAGGAACAAACCGTCAGGAAGGAAGAAGGAAGGAATGCTTCTTCAGTGTGCGCAGTGCACCTCTCCAACACGTGAACGGTGAAGATACCAGTCCTGTAGGATATTTTGGTCCTTGGCTAAATGACAGCGTTTGATAGTGTCATATTCTGTCGTGTATCTTTGGTCCTTGGCCAGCTGACAGCATTTGATAGTGTCATGACCTATATGTATCTTTGGTCCTTGGCCACCTGACAGTGTTTGATAGAGTTTTGTCCTAAGGCTTTGTACAGAACCCAACGCACTGTAAAACGGAATGCCTCCATTTAATTTTGTGCTGCATTTCTTTCAATGAGAGACACTGTTTCATGTTTGGCCTTCTTGTCAAATTTTGTTGTTATAGTTGTTGTTGTGTTGTTGTGTGTGTGTGTGTGTGTGTGTGTGCGTGTGTGTGTGTGTGTGTGTGTGTGTGTGTGTGTGTGTGTGTGTGTGTGTGTGACGGAGATGTTTTGCGTTGCCTTTACACTAAATGACTAAGATATTTGCTTGCTTTTTTGTTAGTTATGTTGCTTTTATATGTTGTTTTTTTTGTGTGTTAAGATCGCTTGTATAAAGCTAAACAGTATCAATGTCAGTGTCAATGAAAATAGTAATTTGTTCATTCGCGTGTATTGTTTAGCTCATTGCATTATTACTGTTACTTTGGACTTTTTTGTGGGTCCTTCAGCCTCCAATTTGTTCCCACTGTTCTCTCTCTCTCTCTCTCTCTCTCTCTCTCTCTCTCTCTCTCTCTCTCTCTCTCTCTCTCTCTCTCTCTCTCTTATTTCCTTTTTCTTGAGTGGGTCCTCCATTCTCCTTATTTTTTCCCACTTTTTCTCCCATTGTTTAAAAGATGCTCTCTCACTATACACAGTCTGTGTGTTTCATATTGATGGACATTCACTTGCTGATATTCATATTTTGAAGCATGATACAGAGTACCCGGCTTATTACTATACTGATGTGTGTCGTGTGCTGACACATTGATACTGCTACATTTAATTACTGCTTTAACAAAATCAAGAAATGAATGAAGAACTGTACATATTTCTTTAGACGTATTGCTTCCCAGTCAGCTTATGTCCCTTTATATATTTACCTGACTTTGAAGTGTATCAGATTATAATCATTGTGTAATATCCGGGGAACACAGACAATAGTGAAATGGTCTGGCGACTTCGCCACTGGCAAATGAGCTTGCAGTCTTTAGTGTAGACAGGCAGCTGTGAGAAACCCAGTGATCATTCTTACGCGCAAATGTGCGTCTCTGGCACACAAAATCCCATCTGACGCACTGGAATTCAGTCCAGTGATTTCTTTCCGTATGCATCACAACTGCGAGCAATGTGTCATGTAAAAGTACTTTCGTCTGATCCGCTATGATTAAAGTCGATAAAACCGTAACTTTCCTCAACTTTTTTTTTTTCAGTATGTTTTGAATGATGAACAACTTTCACTTGAGAACTCTTTGCTGCTTAGAAATTAACAAGAGCCATCAAATCAGACAACCCAGTCTATGACTGGACCACAAGTCGTCCTGAGGCAGCCCTCCAGAGGAAACGCTGCACTGCTGCCGTGTCACTTTAGAGGTCTTCAGTAGTTCTTGATTCAGTGTACTGAAGAATCTTCTACTGACAACAATAACTGCGTAGTCACAGAGCCAGCATGACTCAGTATTTCCCCACTGGAGGGCGCCACTTCATTTATTCTATGAACGGTCACATGAACTTGCTGATACTTGTGACCTTGACACAATTCACCAAGGGCATACTCGTGGACAGGAAATGGAAACTGAGGTCACCATGAAAGCAGGACATGAAGCGGAATTCCAGACATCTTTTAAATGCTGACCGACGAGGATGAAGATGATGCTGTAAAATTCCATCGTGGCCTGAGACTATATACAACAGAGCTGTGCTCTATGTTTGCGTTCAGAAATACACCCCAGCGTCCATCAGGCTTGAGAGATACAGAAACTTGTGGTGTTGATCAGAAATTTGAGCAACGCTGTCAGACACACATCCATGAGTAGATAGAACTCTGCTCTGTGGTTCTGATCTTCCCAACAGAGCACGTAGCAAACTTGCCTCTGCGTAGTTCTTAACACGCTTGTCCATATGAGAGGGATTCAGTTTGATTAATGTGAGTGGACATGGGCATGACAGCATATTTAATGCTATGTAGTCTGAGGCACACACACACACACACACACACACACACACACACACACACACACACACACACACACACATCGGGAAATTTCTGTCAGAAAAAGGAGGATGCAAGTTATTCACATTCAAAATAATGACTAAAGTGTGCCATTTTACGTCATTTCTTCTATCAATTTTGAATTTCTCCCTAGATATCTATGAAATGCTAATGTGTGTGACTGAATTTTGATTTGCTGGTACCGGTGGCATACATTTTGTACTCACATATGTAAATAAATCAGTCTGTGTAATACCTTAGTTTTGGTTGTCTACATGTGTGGGAGTTTTGTGCCTGCGCGCATACATGCATGTGTGTATGTGGCCATGGCAAACTTCAGTACTGACATTTTCTAGACAAGTGAAAAATACCATTTTTCAAACTTTACAAACTTGGCAGAAGGTGTTGTTGAAACTCTTCCAGACATTTCTCTGGTGAAGGTGGTACCAAATCATGATAGCCGTGAATATGATATTAACATTTTCAGCAGCAGTTTCAGCACAACAAGACTGTCCTTTCAAATGTTGATCACCTACAATCACTGCTTTTCACACAGACAAAAGGCACGTTAAATGGTACTATATCCAAATAAAGCAACAATTGTTAAGTTACACTTTGTGAAGATTGCATCATTAATGCACTTTTGCTAGAGAGACATGCAGATAAAATAAACATACTAAATAGTGGACCAACGTAGTCCAATTTGAATATATTTTGCCAAATATAGAAGAGTAAGATAAGATGTGTGTTTACCATTTATGGAGAATCTAGCTAGAGAGCCACATTTATTTTACAATTTAATCAGCCGTATTGCTTTCAACAGTCACAAATCTTTACTGTAAACGGTTTGAATACATGGCGAATTTTAAGTTGTTGCCAAAATAATTGAAAGATAACGTTTAGTCCTGGGGAAATCCATACGGATGTGTGAACTCAGAATAGACGTCAACTATGTTACGTCAAGTAAAATGTGTCATAGCGTTCATCCAATAGTCTTGGTGACGCACGTCTACAATCCATCAGCATAACGACAGGGGACCTTTCAAGGATGCCAAAAGCGAGGAGTGCAGATGGGCAGAGGGGTGGGGAAATGAGGGGAGGTCAAAGTGAAGAAGGAGAGAGGGTGTATGTGAGAGGCGTGGCTGTATCAGGAGGGGAGAGGTCAAGTGAAAGAAGAAGGAGAGAGGTGTATGTGAGAGGCGTGGCTGTATCAGGAGGGGAGGACAAGTGAAGGAGAGAGGTGTATGTGAGAGGCGTGGCTGTATCAGGAGGGGAGGTCAAGTGAAGGAGAGGGGTGTATGTGAGAGGCGTGGCTGTGTATCAGGAGGGGAGGACAAGTGAAAGAAGGAGAGAGGTGTATGTGAGAGGCGTGGCTGTATCAGGAGGGGAGGACAAGTGAAAGAAGGAGAGAGGTGTATGTGAGAGGCGTGGCTGTATCAGGAGGGGGAGGTCAAGTGAAAGAAGGAGAGAGGTGTATGTGAGAGGCGTGGCTGTATCAGGAGGGGAGGACAAGTGAAAGAAGAAGGAGAGAGGTGTATGTGAGAGGCGTGGCTGTATCAGGAGGGGAGGTCAAGTGAAGGAGAGAGGTGTATGTGAGAGGCGTGGCTGTATCAGGAGGGGAGGACAAGTGAAAGAAGGAGAGAGTGTATGTGAGAGGCGTGGCTGTATCAGGAGGGGAGGTCAAGTGAAGGAGAGAGGTGTATGTGTGAGAGGCGTGGCTGTATCAGGAGGGGAGGTCAAGTGAAGGAGAGAGGTGTATGTGAGAGGCGTGGCTGTATCAGGAGGGGAGGTCAAGTGAAGGAGAGAGGTGTATGTGAGAGGCGTGGCTGTATCAGGAGGGGAGGACAAGTGAAGGAGAGAGGGTGTATGTGAGAGGCGTGGCTGTATCAGGAGGGGAGGTCAAGTGAAGGAGAGAGGTGTATGTGAGAGGCGTGGCTGTATCAGGAGGGGAGGTCAAGTGAAAGAAGGAGAGGTGTATGTGAGAGGCGTGGCTGTATCAGGAGGGGAGGACAAGTGAAGGAGAGAGGTGTATGTGAGAGGCGTGGCTGTATCAGGAGGGGAGGTCAAGTGAAGGAGAGAGGTGTATGTGAGAGGCGTGGCTGTATCAGGAGGGGAGGACAAGTGAAAGAAAGAAGGAGAGAGGTGTATGTGAGAGGCGACAGGGAACACCCTAGGGATGTAATGGGTTTCCCTATTTAAATCCTCCCTCCCACTAACTAATACTAACACGCACTACCAAACAGACACAAGCAAACGAATACAGGTGCACAAACAGCCAATTTTATTTACAGTCACTCCCACAATCATTCACAATCATCTAACAGCACATATACCTTAACTTCCACATTACAACCCATGAGCACTCAAAGGACAGGCATAAAACCCCAGCAATTCCTTCGCCACAGCACCCAAGTGCACAGCGGTCAAGCACAGACCCCAACTCCTATGCATACAAACACCAACCAATAACAACATGCCCTCCTGTCGCTGGGAATCTCAGGGGGATCCCGACCCACCCAGAGTCCAACCTAGACAAGGGGCACCACTGGCGGAATCACATGGTAACCAAGGGCTGGACTGCCAGGCAATTAGACAGCGCCACCGAACCCTTGGTGCCCATGCGATACCCAGCCGCTCAAGATAACCTGACCAACCTCTGCTGGCAATTTGCTCACCCAGGAGCACTTATCTAACAAACACACCCACCACTTCTTCCCTCAAATAATCAAATTACTAAGAAAACATATATATACTTGTCAAACAGTTTCCCAACTCACACATTCGTACTCCCCGCCACAAACACATCCGAGAACACCATCAACAGCGGCTTCACCCTAGCAAGTCTCTGCAACCATCAGTGGTCACCACATCACCACTGGGTAATCAGACGGGCATGAAGAAGGACGACAGAGTGAGGCGCAGCTGTCGAGACCCAACGATGACGATGACCGAAGCCTACAAGATGAAGAAGACTGAAGACTAACAACGGAGACTGAAGATGACTGACGATCACCAACTGATGATATTGTAGAGTGCACTACCTATCACAAAGTGTGTGTATGCAGTAGTGTAACTATCACACCCTACGTGTGACACCTGAGGGGGCCACAGTGGAAAAAACCTTGCAGTCACAGAGTCGCAGGCCGGAAGCTGGCGGTGAGGACACACGTGACCTGGACAGGTCACGCACGTAGGACTCTCCTCCAAATGGCAGACGCAGGCGGCAGGAGACACCACACCCACACCCCTCGTAGCCACATATAGCCTCGTAGTTTAGCACCCACCCAAGGTCGGTTCCACCTCGGACTGGTACGGGTGGTGGGCGCGTCAGAGCCAAGCCAAGGCGGAAGTCAGGCGACCATCAGAGCAGACATCACAGCGGATGACAGGACAGCTGCCAGGGTAGATTCAGGCGCAAACCAGGAACGACAGCCCAGGCGGGAGTCAAAGGCGGAAAGCAGGGGGGTCTGTCAGCACCTACAGTTACAAAACGTCCTTATGACTACACGGTACCGACACTGGTTTTTAACGCCACTTAACCCAGCCCACTGCTGTTCCTACCCGAGTTTTTGACTAGCAGTCGTAAATGTTATCGGTCCAGACAACAGTTTTTTTTTTTTTAAATCACCATAGCTCATTTGCACATGGGGCTGAGTTTGTATTTCTCCATAATATGTACCCCCCTCCTCATACAACGCGACTATAAAGGTGGACCATGCTCACACCAGTGGCACACTAACCCAAACCATATATTGTCACCAGCAAAGTAATAAAACTGACCAGTCGGACATTAACAGCACAAGGTCTGTCTTAATGCCATGGACGATTTTAACAGCAAACTATAGCTCTTGTTCACATACAATTCTATCACTACTAAACCATTAACAGAACTACAGAACAGTCGACAGTATTCCCTCTATACTTGGTACCGAACTAGAAGAGGCAAACCCGTATCGACCTCAAATCTCCATTTTCAAAGCCGTATTGACAAATGCTTGTGGTAATACTCTCTCAGTCTTAAATTCATCCCATCAACACTAAATCAGTCTTGTTAAAAAAAAAACAAAAAAAAAAATGTAAAAAAAACATGACCGCATAAACATTCCATCACAACCAAACATGGGATAGCACATCACATGTCATAGCACAACACATGAAAACCTATTCATATACATAACAATTAACATCCCTGCACTCACTTTATAATCAGTATTATTCTTAACCCAAAGATACCCTTAAGCTACCCCCTGTATAATACCCAACTTTAACCTAACTATTGTATACGCTATTATAATATCCATAAGTTACCCCTACCCTCTTCATACCCACCCCCTCCCTTTACCTACCCCTTTATTTGATTACCATAGCAAGCCAACTAGGACCACCACCCTCTCCATTCTCTATATCACCCTGTTCCCTACACCTTATATAAGTGAACTTCACAACAGCCTACACGTACGTTTAACGCGTCTGCTCCAAATAACGAATGTACGAAAGTATTTTTAGTTGCGCAACCCGCTTTTCTTACCGTCCAATTCAGGCGGCCTTACCAAGCACATGTGGCGTTTAACCATTCGCACGACATATACGACGCCGCACAAACAATACCATTTCACACCCCCATCTTTCCTCCATCACGGAATAACCACAATAAGCGCCACACCCGAGATATTATGGTTTGCACCTTCACAAATGTGACCAAACAACGCCGTAGCTTCACCTTAAATACATAAACCGCCAATTAACGGCACAACTTCCCCCAGTCTATACATTATTTACATGGTCACGATCGTTACCACCTTCCACTCCTCACATCCCATATAACCTCACCTGGTCAAAAAAAAAAAACACATGGACGCCTGGAAGCAGGACCCGACCTTGAAGACCTCCGTCTCCCTACAGGACGGTCGACCCCCAGGACAAGACAGGACAGGACACCCGCGCTGCAGTGTACCAGTGGACGCCTCTGCACCACTGCTCAACGTAAACTGCAGACGGCACACCGAAACATAGAAACCAACGCTCGGAAGCCAAGCCAACACACAGTTGACCGAGAGCTTACCGTGACACCCTACCAAGCGAGGTAGCAAGAGTGTCAGACACCATACTGCAACTGCCGAACCTTCGCGGACGGTTCCAGGAGTCGAAACTGATGAGAGAAGCCAAGCTAGCATCCCAGTCGACAAACTGACCACAGCTCACCAGTTCCCTCAACCAATAGACAATGACAACACAAGCTGACCCTCGCGGTGATCATGTGAACATGAACATCGCACCCACAGACTTTCTCGCCTGGACTTACCTCCCTTAACACACAAGCCAGAATTACAACGGCTACACGCCTCAACGACAAAAACGCAACGGCGTCTTGCGCGTGACATCAAGTGAAAGGAGAGAGGTGTATGTGAGAGGCGTGGCTGTATCAGGAGGGGAGGACAAGTGAAGGAGAGAGGTGTATGTGAGAGGCGTGGCTGTATCAGGAGGGGAGGACAAGTGAAAGAAGGAGAGAGGTGTATGTGAGAGGCGTGGCTGTATCAGGAGGGGAGGACAAGTGAAAGAAGGAGAGAGGTGTATGTGAGAGGCGTGGCTGTATCAGGAGGGGAGGTCAAGTGAAGGAGAGAGGTGTATGTGAGAGGCGTGGCTGTATCAGGAGGGGAGGACAAGTGAAGGAGAGAGGTGTATGTGAGAGGCGTGGCTGTATCAGGAGGGGAGGACAAGTGAAAGAAGGAGAGAGGTGTATGTGAGAGGCGTGGCTGTATCAGGAGGGGAGGTCAAGTGAAGGAGAGAGGTGTATGTGAGAGGCGTGGCTGTATCAGGAGGGGAGGACAAGTGAAGGAGAGAGGTGTATGTGAGAGGCGTGGCTGTATCAGGAGGGGAGGACAAGTGAAGGAGAGAGGTGTATGTGAGAGGCGTGGCTGTATCAGGAGGGGAGGACAAGTGAAAGAGAGAGGAGTATGTGAGAGGCGTGGCTGTATCAGGAGGGGGGAGGACAAGTGAAGGAGAGAGTGTATGTGAGAGGCGTGGCTGTATCAGGAGGGGAGGTCAAGTGAAAGAAGGAGAGAGGTGTATGTGAGAGGCGTGGCTGTATCAGGAGGGGAGGACAAGTGAAAGAGAGAGGAGTATGTGAGAGGCGTGGCTGTATCAGGAGGGGAGGACAAGTGAAAGAGAGAGGAGTATGTGAGAGGCGTGGCTGTATCAGGAGGGGAGGACAAGTGAAGGAGAGAGGTGTATGTGAGAGGCGTGGCTGTATCAGGAGGGGAGGACAAGTGAAGGAGAGAGGTGTATGTGAGAGGCGTGGCTGTATCAGGAGGGGAGGACAAGTGAAGGAGAGAGGTGTATGTGAGAGGCGTGGCTGTATCAGGAGGGGAGACAAATTGTGGTCGCCAGAAATGTCTCGCTTAACATGTCAACATGACAAGAAACTGTTCTGAGCACAACCAAAAAAAAACAATGTTCATAATTTCTGAAAGCCTTGTTTGACATGTCAACTTGGCAAGAAGCTGTTCTGAGAAGAAGAAGAAGAAGAAGAAGAAAACAGGTTCATAATTTCTTAAATGTCTTGTGTTTACACGCCAATATGACAAGAAGCTGTACTGAGCAAAACAAAAGGTTCATAATTTCTTAAATGTCTTGCTTTACATTTCAACATGACAAGAAGCAGTTCTGAGCAGAGCAAAAAATAAAAATAACACACACACACACACACACACACACACGCGCGCGCGAGCATAAAGTGCTCACAACCCTGCCATATCACTGCCTTCTTAACATCTCATGGAAATGCTGGGATTTCTCTCAGGTCAAACGACATCTCTGCTTTCTGGAAGTTCTCTGCTAGTAACGTCCTCTTTTCTATCCCTCTCTTCGCCTCTTTCCTTCGTGTGCGTGCGTGCGTGCGTGCGTGCGTGCGTGCGTGCGTGCGTGCGTGCGTGCGTGTGTGTGTGTGTGTGTGTGTGTGTGTGTGTGTGTGTATGAGAAAGAGAGAGAGAGAGAGAGAGAGAGAGAGAGTGTGTGTGTGTGTGTGTGTGTGTGTGTGTGTGTGTGTGTGTGTGTGTGTTTGAAAGCGTGCGTGCATATGTGAAAGCACGCGCCTACATTCTATTTCGTTGCTTTTAAACCCTTTCACACTTTTTTTCTCTCGTCACACCTTAAGATTAGCAACTAGGTAGTGACAACGTACACACGATTGAGAGTGGACACTATCTATTCACTCTGCTGGTTTTTTTTTTTTTTTTTTTTTTTTTTTTTGATTTGTTTGTTTTGTTTTGTGTTTTGCCCGTAAGGCCTTTTTCGTGTAGTTTTGTGAACTTGCAAAGTTTGTCATGATTTCCATGACGCCGATTGTTTCCTTCTGTGAAAGGCTGGCATTCTGCACACAGCATGCAGATATCTGTGAAAAGGCTGGCATTCTGCACACAGCCTTTTCTACATACCGTGCAGATGTCAGGAGTTCCTGACAATGGGAGGCGACCACAGGCGGACATTGAAACCAAATTTTAAAACAGTCAAAAAAAACAAACAGTACACGATTCGACCTCTTTAGGTTTTGTTCGTCAGGCAAGATAAACAACATTCAAGACGATGAAAACAGAACACGAACAAACCGTCACTTGCCGCTTCAAGTTGGGCTCAAAACGGATTAGTTTAACCTGTATTATCCCCCTTCCCAGCAGCCTCGTTTCCATTCCACATCTGTGTTGCACCCATTAGAAAAGTAGTTAAGGACTCAGAATCTAAAGCTTACTTGGAGAGGGTCGCCCTGTCTTCATCAGCTCACTGTTGCTGTTGTGGCAGCGAGGTCTGGTGGGGCGACTGTTGTGTGGGGTGAACGGTTGTCAGGATCTGATTGTAGATGGGGAGAAGTTCAAAGCCTTGATCTCTGTTCAGGCTGGGGCGTCTGGTCTTGATTTCGATGGCTTCTTTAACTTTTCTTTTTTGTGAGGAAGGACTCTATAGATAAGATCTTGGTTTCTTGGGGGCTGAAACTGTGGCCTGTGGCTTATACGTGTTCATGTATGGCAGAAGTAGATCGGTTTGGATGTTCCTTTAGACGGGTGGTGAGTGGTCTCGCTGTTTCTCATATCATGACTAACACATAAAACTGAATGTTTTGGGGTGGGGGACTTAATCTAAAACAGAAGAGGGGGGTCATTCTGGCGTGGACTCCTGGAGAGTTAAAACTGGCACATGCTAATTCTAACTCCCGGGGAGTTAAAAAGTGGAAGGGAGTTAAAATGGATCGTTACACCGGTATGTAAGCTAAACAGCATTTTCCCAGGGCGTGGAGACTTTGCTGAAGACGCGCACTAGCTGGAGCTGCCTTTGTGACGGACAACACGTGCCGTGTGCGTGGCTGTGGAAAAAAGAATGTAGGCTACATCCGCAAAGGAGTGTGCACTGCTGTTAGCTTACCGTCAGCTGTGAGCGTAAGGGGCCTGCTAACGCACATTCGCTCTATGGGGATAAAGAATGCTCAGCAGTAAACTGAAACCACTTTGTAGAGAATGTTGTTGGATCCTAATCATAATTTACGAAACGATGGAAGTGTGACACTAATCCCAGATATTTCAACTCCTAAGTCTTCGGTGAACGATGTAACATGAGTGTTTTCCAACACTTGTGTAAGAATGTAAGTGGTCAACATATGACGACACACTGGTCAGTCATCATGCACTCATCATCACTAGCTTCAATGAACAGTCAGAGATCCAAGACTCGAATCAAGGTCACATTGCAAAGTGCGAATATCAAAAAAGCAGGATGGAGTAAATGCGGATGCATTCTGTCTTACCGTGACCCTGAGAGCATAAATAGTAACAATATCAATGTTCTGTACACTGCGTTTTATTTACACTATTCTCAGTGCTGCAGATCTACGTCAGATATAGTCAGACACACGTTAGTTCAATCTTGCAGACATGCCGGAAATGTGTGGTAGGCACCAACATATAAAAATAGCTGGTAACATTGCCAGAAACCCATAAAGAGCATATCCAAACCCAAATAGCTAAAACAGATTGTACAAAACCAGCACACACACACACACACACACACACACACACACACACACAGTGTGTGTGTGTGTGTGTGTGTGTGTGTGTGTGTGTGTGTGTGTGTGTGTGTGTGTGTGCAAATGAGCTGAGAAAGGAGGTGGAACAGATAGTGTAAACACATGAAACAGAGAGAAGCAAGGGGAGAGATACATGAGTCTGGTATTTTTTGTTCGTCCGTCATGGTCGACGAAGACCAAGGGCATTAGGATGAACAAGCAGCATTGGATCAGTGTCTTGACAGAGCAGTCCCATATGAACATGGCAGGCACTCAGATGCCACAGGCCTGGCTCAAGTGGTCTACAGTCACTGAATATACGTGGGTGATGGTGAGCGATGGCAGATGAGAGGCTGGGGAGGTGGTGGTGGGGGGGGTGGTGGTGGTGAGGACACGGTAGACGAGAGAGTGGTAGTGGCGGACTTTGAGTCAGGGGTCGTAAGCCAAACGGGATGCAGATCCGGAAACCAGATGAATACAACAATACAGTGGCATTGTTTAGAGGATACATGTGTGCATTGCAGTGTGGCTGCGCTTTTGTCTGTTGGATGGTTTTTTCGGTTTGCCTGCCTGTCTCTGTCTGTCTGTCTGTCTGTCTGTCTCTCTCTCTCTCTCTCTCTCTCTCTCTCTCTCTCTCTCTCTCTCTCTCTCTCTGTTATAAAAATTACATATTCACTTTGAGTGACGAAAAAGCACGACATTATTTTCTTTTTCTTCTACATGGCTTCGAGCCTCATCATTAACATGTACGTAATCCGTTGCAGTTTATGCTTGTTTGCATTATAAACTTTCTTTCTTTGGCGCTGCAAATATTCATGCATAGCCCCTTGACATAAAGGCTATGTAGGCCATTGTTAATAAAAATGTGTCTGAAGCGTTCTCTGTCTGTCTGTCTGTCTGTCTGTCTGTCTGTCTCTCTCTCTCTCTCTCTCTCTCTCTCTCTCTCTACTGTTTTAACCAGACATGCCTGTGCCAATGTTAGGTGTGTGTGTGTGTGTGTGTGTGTGCGTGTGTGTGTGTGTGTGTGTGTGTGTGTGTGTGTGTGTGTGTGTGTGTTTCGCAGTCTTAGGAATGAGCAGTTTATCCACACACCAGAATCTAACAGTGTTAAAATAGGACTTTTCTTCCACACACGCCTGGCGCATTCTTAAGTAGGAATCAGTTTAGCTAATACCAAGGAAAGAGTTGAGAAACCCTGACAAACGCTGCGATGTCTCTTCGTTCTACATCGCACTTACTCCATGCCAATCCACACGTTTTCTTTCCTTTCCAGGCCTTATCGGACGAACGAGGACCTATGTTGCAGTCTCGAATTCACTTCCCTGTCATTTGTCAGATATTAATAATACTGTTTCTATTGGTGGGCAATCAGATGGTGGAATGAGACAGAGGCGACGGTTGTGTGCACTTGGATGAAGTAGTATAGGATTAGCGCCACTGGGCAGCGGGACTGACAAGAAGACAGACAGACAGAAAGACAGACAGACAGGTGTTACGGTCCCTGCCTATGGTGATGTGCAGGGGAGGGAGGAGGGAGCTGAGGAGGAGGGGGAGTGGTGTGAGGCTGTGTCTTCCTGTTCTCTGTGTGCTGCTGGGGGCAGCGTGGGCCCAGAACAGCCAGCCTGGTGTAGGTGAGTGTTGTGCTGCTTTTGTTTGTTTCATTGTTTGTTGGAGACGTGTCTGTAGGCCATTCGTGAACACATCATTTGCTGCTGCTGTCCTCCCATTTCACACCTGTTCGTCCTCTCCACCTTCCACCCTACTCCTCTCTCCATTTTGCTTCCCCACTCTTCACTGTTTCCGTCACAGAGAGAGAGAGAGAGAGAGAGAGAGAGAGAGAGAGAGAGAGAGAGAGAGAGAGAGAGAGAGAGAGAGAGAGAGAGAGAGAGAGAGAGCATCGGCAATTGACTTACTTCTCTAGCAAGTGCTTTCAACTGTGAATGGGAAAACAGTTAAAACAGATATTGGTTCATTACCATAACATTTAAAGATACCTTAGGAAGTGATCATTTACTGACAGTCATTGCTATAACAATTAAAAGACACCATATGTAGTGATCATTTACCAGTAAGTTGGTATCTGAAGATTCTACGAAAGACAACATCTCAAATTATTGTTACCCAACATACTGAGTGGAAAGATTTTAGATGTATTCTCTCAGCATGTAACACAGAAGGATCAGAGGAACCGTTCATGAGATTTACGACAAATTCACCGAAACTCTTTTACAATCAGCTGATGCTTCTGTTTCCCAAGGCAGCGCGGTATAAAGAAATTAGAAATAAGTATTCAAAGAACGTTTGGAGTGAACAATCTCGCCAAAAAGCTATGAAAAATTCCAACTGGTTCAGAATGTATGTCAAAAACAAAGTGGATGTTGATATGAGGAAGGATATGAACAGGGCTAAGAATCATAGTAGTAGAGTTTCGGATCACGCTAAGCGTCAATACGCGTGTACATTCTGTGTAAAAGAAGTATCTTATCATAAAGACCAACAAAAGCTTTGGAAAAAAGATACAAAAAAAAATGATGACGTAAATGCTCTGCAGTACCCTATAAAATTGGAGAAAGCATGATAAAGCAGAGGTATCTGTAGCGATGTTTGCGATTTAATACAGTGTGTTCATGGAAAAAAAAAAAATTACATTACAGAACGCCCCTATCACTCCACAGGAAATAACATGAGGGATTTTATTGCTAGGAAACAAGAAAAGGTCAGCTGGACCGGGGGTGATTTCTAATGGTGACCAAAAATTGCCAGAAAACTTTGTTATAGTTATACCTCTTTCTCAAAGTTGCTGGCCGAATGGAAACATCCATCCTATCCCAGTGAAAGCAGTCGGTTTTTTGTTCATATTTCATAAAGAGGAGGAAACCCACGGTGAGAAAAAAAAAAAAAAAAAAATAGCTGTAGGCTCATTTCCTTGCAATCAAAGAGTTATACTCAGAAGATCTAGGCTATCTGTTATTGTGAAAAAATAGCCCTGTAAAACCAAGTTTTTAAACATCGAAGAAAGTAGCAAGTTAGCTTGTTTTTCTTCTGGAGAACTGTTGTTTCACTCGGGTCATGATTCGAAGCAAAGAGTGGGGTGACATGGGGTGGGGTGGCATAGGAGCGTTTTTTCACTCGTGCAGAGGATAACGCTAAGCACACAGGATTTGTGTGCCTTTTTTTTTTTTTTTCGAGGGGGGGGGGGGGGGGGGGGGGGGGGGGGGGGGGGGGGGGGGGGGGGGGGGGGGGGGGGGGGGGGGGGGGGGGGGGGGGGGGGGGGGGGGGGGGGGGGGGGGGGGGGTGGGGGGTGGGGGGGGGGGGGGGGGGGGGGGGGGGGGGGGGGGGGGGGGGGGGGGGGGGGTTTGGGGGGGGGGGGGGGGGGGGGGGGGGGGGGGGGGGGGGGGGGGGGGGGGGGGGGGGGGGGGGGGGGGGGGGGGGGGGGGGGGGGGGGGGGGGGGGGGGGGGGGGGGGGGGGGGGGGGGGGGGGGGGGGGGGGGGGCGGGGTATCGCTATTATTTTCGCTATTTTCGTTGTCATGACAGTTTCTTTTCAGCCATTAGCTATGTTTCACAACTCACCCATCTCTCTTCTCCCAGTAGGTATTTGCTCCATTTTTTTTTTTAAATGAGCGGTCTCATTTGGATTTTGTTTGTGTCACTCCCTATCCCTGTTCTTTTTTCTTTCTTTCTTTTCGAGTTTCGCTCAGTATAGCTACTCCCCCTACCTCTCCCCCCCACTTACCCTAATCCCCTCTCTCTCCTGCTCCCTGCGCTACTATGACTGGCCCATTGTGTTCGGCGTCGCCATAACCAGACGACCAGACGAGAAGCAGACGACAATCAGCTCCGCTCTACAGTGCAAGTCTTGTAGCAAAACCGGCACACGTCGTGTCCTCGACAATATGAATAGGGTGTGGTTTGTGATTGCTGCTTTGAATGATTCAAATACTAGCGAGATACTGACGGAGAAGCAATGAACTTATCGACAGGATTCTTCAGGACTGATGACATCAAATGAAAGACAAAATAAATAAATGAGTATATGCTATGACGTATAAAACAGATACGTAAATGTACGAATACGTGTTTAAAAGGTGTGAAAGGGTGTGTGTGTGTGTGTAATGGGGGAAATGTAAAAGAGAGGCAGATAGAGGGAAGAGGCAAACAGAAATGGGTGTGAGACAAAACGAAAGAGGGAGAGTGGGTAGACGTGGAGTCTAATGCTTGAAAGGGAGCACTTGAGGGTGTATATGAAGGGGGTTAAGACACGGAAGTGAGGGGTGTTTAGGAATGGAGTGGGGTGGAAACTCCTATAAGAAATAGGTGCATATAGATTAGGAGGAAAACAGAGAGAAAAAAAGAAGTGGCTGTCCACATGTGTATGGGTTACGTGTATGTATACCTGGATAGTGGGGATGGCGTTCAGGGTGTATATGTTATACTCTATGTTATGTTATAGATATGTTATATTTGTAGATGGGGTGTAAATATAGAGATGATGGTATGGGGACATTGAGAGGGAAGGGGGGGGGGGGGGGTAGACAGAGAGAGAGATCGAGAGGAATGGAGAAGAGGTTGGGGGAAAGGAAAGAGTGGGCAAAGAGCTGCAATGATTCAAATTAATTAAAGAAAAAGTCAGGCGTGGGAGTGGAGTCCTTCAGGGATTGTGGTGTCAGGCAAAAGATGATTCCTGACACCATGAATTTTCCCTTCATGCACACCCTCAAGCGCTCCCTCCCATGCAAAAGACTCCTCCTGTTACACTTTCTGCCTTTCTTTTTGTCTGGCTCTATTTCTGTTTGCCTCTTCCCTTTGTCTGCCTCTCTTTTCCTTTAACCCCATCACACACACACACACACACACACACACACACACCTTTGTACATAAAGTCATCCGTTTACGTATATGTTTTATACGTCATTGCGTATACGTATTTATTTGTCCTCATTTGATGTCATCAGTCCTGAAGAGGGTCTGAAGGTTTTTTTAATCGTTAAATCTTCAGAGCATCCTCAAAAAAATAGTTTGCACTGTTTAGGCTGGCTCAGACGATGTTCTTAGTTAATCACAGCGAGCATTACCTTGATGTTATTCAGGTCTTTTTTTTTCATCCATCGATCTATTTGCATATTCATTTTTCTCACGGGATTCTTTAAACTTATCTATATGTTATGGACATGAATTTGAGTTAGGACAGCACAACTGGGATGCTACTGTAAAAAGCAGGACTTGACAGTAATCGGGTTTGGTGTTGTATGGCTCCGTCAGGGGGTTGGTGATAAAAGTCCATTCATGTTGGAATTCAAAGACCTCTAATCTCACGTTATAAACAAAACTGGCATTCCAAGATGGATGGCGATATGAAATATTCCTGGTTCTATTCTTGTAAAAGTATCTTACTGCCAGAAAAAAAAATGTCTCACCTTAGTTACTAATAAACTGCATAGGGATATGTTCGCTAGATTCAGAAGTAGTAGAATTGGTCAATCAGTGGGGAGATTGCATCTCTTAGGAGATCCAAGTAAAGGTTATTCTGCACAATTCTTAGCCACTGACAATGCTTGGGTTATTAAACAGTAGCGCTGACCACTCAGACTGTTCCATAGCTTTTGATCTCCCTTACATCCTTGAATGGATCCTCAAGCATAGGCTCAAAGATTGTCCCCTATGTTTTATACTGTTTGCATAATGCTTTTAGTTTTTCAGCAACTTTTTTCTTCTCCACACTTTCGTTTTGTTCCATTTTACTACCCTCACTGGCTGCTTTAGGGGTGCTGTTGGATTTTTTTTAACCCTTGTGGTGAGAATACCACAGAATTATGGACTATGGTGTGTCTCTATTTGCAACCAAGAGCACAGACACAATCAGCCGTATCTCCCTGATGAGTCCGATGCAACGGACGAAAGGCCTAGGAGCAGGCAATACAAATAGATCTGCCTTCGAGAGGGATCACGATGGTTCCCTCAGGCAGCTAGTGAAGGGTTTTTCATATTTATAATATATTCCCCCAGTTGTATTCATCTTCATTTTTTTTTTCTTCTAAAAGTTCAAATCTTTGCCAAGTGATTATTGTTATGACTGGAGAATTGTTAGCCTGGACTTGTTTTCTCCCACTACTAAATTGTTGAGCATTATATTGTTTGGTCAATCAGTGGGAGATTGCATCTCTTAGGAGATCTAAGTAAAGGTTATTCTGCACAATTCTTAGCCACTGACAATGCTTGGGTTATTGAACAACAGAGCTGACCACTCGGATTATTCCATATCTTTCGATCTCACTTGCATCCTTGAATGGATCCTCAAACATAGGCTCAAAGATTGTCCCCTATGTTTTATACTGTTTGCATAATGCTTTTGGTTTTTCAGCAACTCTTTTTCTTCTCCACACTTTCGTTTTGTTCCATTTTACTACCCTTCGCTGGCTGCTTTGGGGGTGCTGCTGGATTCGTTTTTGAACCCTTGGTGGTGAGGCGAGAACACACCACATAATTGGACTGTGGTGTGTCTCTATTTGACACCAAGAGCACAGACACAATCAGCCGTGTCTCCCTGATGAGTCTGATCCAGTGGACGAAAGGCCAAGGAGCAGGCAATACAAATAGATCTGCCTTCGAGAGGGATCACGATGGTTCCCGCAGGCAGCTAGTGAAAGGTTTTTCTCATATTTATAATATATTCCCCCAATTTTCTTTATCTTCATTTTTTTTTTTCTTCTAAAAGTTCAAATCTTTGCCAAGTCAATATTATGATGACTGGAGAATTGTTAGCCTGCACTTGTTTTCCCCCACTACTAAATTGTTCAGCATTAGATTTAGAAGTAGGACACTTGGACTACATGCAAACAAAAGATGGTTAAATCCTGAGGCGCTGTAGATGACATGTATGTAACGTGTACGGATGGTGTGAGAGAAAATGAAGATCAGTTTATATTCCATTGTAGAGCTCATAACGATATCAGAGAGAAGTCTCAACTTTTCAACATCATTGCTACAAAACGTTATAACTGTATATAGTTTGCTATCCTCTGATGATAATAGGATACTATCTCTACTGGCTAGGTATGTTGCTGAGGCTTTTGGTGTCAGCAGAAAGAAATGTTCAGTAACAACTTCTAAAGTTTGATTTTTTTTCAAGTATTCCACTCTTCGCTGCTATGAGTAATAGTCATATGGACGATATAAGACGATTGATGTGGTGGAGCAAAGATGAGTTATTACGGTGAATATATGTGCTTGTATGAGACACTTGTATGCATGATTATGTTGTTATATATAAAAAAAAAAAAAGAAAAATTTACATAGTATTTTGCTTGTTGAAAAAGTAAACAGTTTTTTTTTTTCAACTACATAGTTTCGAGGCTTAAGATTAATATTTACGTAATCAGTTTCAGTTTTTTTGTTTCTTTACTTCATTTTTTTTTCGGCGTTTTCAAATATTAATGCATAACCTTGACATAGAGGCTGTGTGTATGCCATTGTCAGTTTAAAACGTATCGTATCTGAAGTGTCTGAAGCGTTTCTCTCTCTCTCTCTCTCTCTCTCTCTCTCTCTCTCTCTCTCTCTCTGTCTGATAATAATGATAAAAAGTCTTTTAAAAAAAAAAGAAAAGAAAAGAAAAAAAACAATATATCACATTACCTTTCTGCCAGCCGACAATAATAATTATCTTGAACAGTTCTCTTGTGTTGCAGTGTGCTTTCTACACACGTGTCATACTGAGCTGTGTTAGTTTGCATGGTGCACTATTTTGCATGACGATAGTTTGATTATGTGTGTATGAGTATAAAGTGTGTTAGCTTAGTTTTAGTAGTAGTTCTCTTACTACAACTGCTACTATTGGTGCCGTTTTGTTGTTGTTATTCTTGCTGCTGCTGCTGTTGCTGTAATTACTGTGCACACACAAAATGGAAAATGATTCTAGTGGGCACTAACAAGCCTGGTGATGACAATCGCAATGACGACAGTTCCCATGAAAATGATGATGGTGGCGATGATTACGACGATGTGAAGGAAGAAGAA
>JADBJO010001616.1:222500-255000 GCA_016801955.1 Conus betulinus
TTGTCGGGAGCCACATTAACATATTTGGTGACGGACATTTATTTTTTTCGCTCAAATATGTATGTACACGCGCATCAAATAAAACCACTAGCTAATGGTTTGTGTTGCATTTTGAGATCTGTGTTGGTTTTTGTGTGTTTGTCCCTCAGTGTGCAACCCAGGTTACTACGGCATGGACTGCAATCAGCGCTGCGACAAGAACTGTTCTGCAGAGGGCTGTTACATGAACGATGGGAAGTGTATCAGTACGTACTGCTTTTGGTTTTAGTGCCTTTGGTTTGCTCACGTCCGTTCACTTTGTTTGACTCCACAAGTACACACAAACTGTTCAAACGGATTTAATAGTAAATGGTGGACACATTGAACCTCGCCCATTTATGAATGTTATATTATAGTAGATTTTTTTGTGTGTGCGGATCTGTGGCTGGGATGCTGATTAAAGGCAAATCCAGGATCTGACCAACATGATTTTATCCCAATAATTGTCTATGAGGCAATGCTTTTCCTAATAATTGTCTGTGAGGCAATGCTTTTCCTAATAATTGTCTGTGAGGCAATGCTTTTCCTAATAATTGTCTGTGAGGTAATGCTTTTTCTAATAATTGTCTGTGAGGTAATGCTTTTTCATGGTACATGAAAACTTCTCAGGGATATTCACGATGAAATGTTGCACCTTTCATATCCTATTACAAGCACAGGCACAAGCACACACGCTTGAGGTAACTCCTTTAGTTGGTTCACACAATTGATTACTTCCCATGATGGGTCATAATTTTGTTTCACTCATAATCTGACTTGCTTACAGTACTTTCACACACACACACACACACACACACACACACACACACACACACACACACACACACACACACACACACAGCCTACAGATTGACCCTACTTAGGCATGCATGCTTTTTTTTCTTTTCATTTAAACATGTGATGTTGGAAGGAATCAACAGTGGGATCTATCATGGTTGTTATCATGAAGATTCCTCAGCCGTTAACGATGACCGATGAGCTATCGTGTTTTGATGAAGCTGTAAGGCAAACACATAGGTTTCCATCATATGGAGTGTATTTTCAGAAAGATGGTGGGCGGGGCTTCGTTCTGGGCTGAAGCCAATCTTGGTGTGTGGTCAGAAAAGTTCCCAAAGCCTGTCGGTCATCAGGGAAGTGAACTGTCAGAGGTTCACTGAGCCCACGGCACGGCATGATGGAAGACGTTGCCCATCCCTCTCCCTCCATCACCTGTAACCTTCTTTGAATTGGACCATGTGTCCATTTACTGCTGGGGGGACAGAGAGGGTTTCCTCAGCCGACAAAGTCCGACTCCTCGTGGGATTTGAACTCGCAACCATCAGATGCACTGGCAAACGCTCTGACCGTTTGACCATGAGCCCCTCCATGACCTGTATGACCTCTGACATGAGATAAAAAATCAGTACATTCCCATTACAAGATCACATGCTCAGATATTTAGATACGGATAAATGGACAGACTCTCTCTCTCTCTCTCTCTCTCTCTCTCTCTCTCTCTCTCTCTCTCTCTCTCTCTCTCTCTCATACACAGCGACATGCCTGCGCTCGTGTGCTTGTGTTGCTGCTGCTGTGTTCATATTGCTGTTTGAGTTCATTTCCTTTCATTTCAATGCAGTTTGTTTTCCTTTTTTTTTTTTTTTCCTCCATGTTCTTTCCTTCCTTCTTTCTTTCGTACTTACCTGCTGTCCTTTATACTCTCTCTTTAATTCAGGCTGTGATGGCGCTTACTGGGGAGAGCAGTGTCAATATTCCTGTGACAAATGTGAGCCAGACGAGTGCGACATCGACAGTGGCACCTGTGCAGGTAATCACAACCCCCTGCTACATACTAGAAGTGTGAATCTCCATTCCAGTTGCAGAGCGTTTGGGACAAAGGTCTTGCTGTTTACTTGGATTCAGTATGTCCCTTTTCTTGCCTTTTATTACATGTCTGAATCAGTACTTTACCTCTTCTTGCTGTTCATTACCGCGGCCGGAATAGCTCAGTTGGTAGAGTGCCGGACTCGTGATCTTGGTGATTTGGGGTTGTGGGTTTGAATCTCCACTGGTCCACATAGTCCTTTGAACGAACGAGACTATAAACCGAGGTTCCGTGTGTGTGAACACACGCATAACATCTTGCAAACACGTAAAATCGTCACAAACTGTCACTGTCACAAACTTTCCGAAGAGAAGGCCAGTTTGGCCGTTGGTATGGATGACACGTTGCACATAGCGTGCACGTTGCATGAGAAATTGAAAGTATGAAGGAAATAAGGGAATTCAGTGAACAATATTGACCGGATGACACGGGAAAACAACTGAGTAAAGCCCCGGCAGGCAGCTCTTCAATCGGCACTACCAGGTAAGGAGCCCGTTGCTTACACGAGAGAGAAGGGACTGTCAGCGCCTAGAGCCTATAGAAAGACGCCTTATAAATGCTATGTTATTATTAGTATATGGATCACCTTCGATGATCGTGAGGGATACAGCTCCTCTTTTATACTGATCCTTAAGAATACACAGTCACCTTTCTTTCCGATTATTAGAAATCAAAACTCCTTTTTCTTTCCGCTCGTGAAAAATAAAATTCCTCTTAATGGTTTCTAGACTAAACACACTTTCCTGTTGCTCATTGAGAATAAGTAGGCCTTCTGAATTGCCTGTTGGAGACATGACTAATCTCTTTGTGTTCAGTTGCTGTTTGTTTATGCAACGCTTGACTTGCCTTTCAGTTCTGATCTTAAATAACATCTTACATTTTCAACAATGTACTGTTATGTTGCTATATGCAAATGTGTGCAAATTTGGTAGTCAACAGATACATTGCTGTCCAAAGAAACTCTAGGAGAAACAGACAAACAAACAGACAGAGATACAGAGAGAGAGAGAGAGAGAGAGAGAGAGAGAGAGAGAGAGAGAGAGAGAGAGAGAGAGAGAGAGAGAGAGAGAGAGAGATTACACTCCCAATGGCAAAGAAAGATAAAGGTGTATGTTCTAGCTTCATTTTCTTACTTTAAGATATGGTTTAGTTCAGTTTGATTGTTAATGCCCAAACCAACTATTCAGTAACTTTTTGCAGAGTCAAATTTAAAAAAAAAAAAGGTTATCAACTCCGCAAGACAATCCAGACAAACTGATAACAGGACAAAACTCGATGCATTTCGACCTCTTGGGTCTTCTTCAGGCGAGACAAACAACATTTCGGAAAAAGAAAACGAAGGAACGAGCAACTACCTGTCTTTTCATATCCGGCGCAAAATGGGTGTTGAATGAAAACGTGGCCGTTGGGAAGGGGACCATGGGATTTGAAATTATAATGATCGTAATGATGATAATGATAACATTAATCGTGATGATGATGATGATGATGATGATGAACATAATTTGATAATAAGAGGAGAATCACGGTTACTTTTGGTGATAATATGACAATAATATAGTAGTAGTATTGATAGATTGATAGTTGCTGAACACAGAAGGGGAGAAAGAGAGGAGAGGAGTGTGAGGGTGGTAGAACAGTAGGGTTAGTGTGTTTAGTAATGATGGTAATTATGGTAGATTAATGACAAGCTAAGTAGCAAGGAATAAAATGATCAATAAATAAAAAAAACAAACAAAGCTATTGGGTGGTGATCATACTGGTTGTAGTCATGTGTAGTGACGTTGGTACTGATGATAATGGTTTGGAAAGAAATGGAAGTGATCAATGAGTGAAGGGCTATCAGTGCTGTGGGGAAAAAAAAAAAAAGGGGGGGGGGGGGGGGGGGGGGTTTAGAAAAAAGAATCAAAAAGGGGTGAGGGTGAGCTCATATATCTACAGCTACACACTTATATACAGGGATTTCCGCCTGCAGGCGCCACACTTTGCAACTAAATTTAATACTGGTTGGAAAGAAATAGAAATGATCGATGAGAAAAGGGTTAACATGTCTTTTTACACACACACACACACACACACACACACACACACACACACACACACACACACACACACACACACACACACATGGGTAACTCATGCAAACAGTATTATTGGGAAAGTAAACAGTAACGTTGGATGATGATCATAATGATACTAATTGTGATAAGTGAAATAATGTTGATATTAATATAATAATACTGGTTGGGAAAGAGATGGATAAGATCAATGAGAAAAGGGTTAACATGTCTACAAAACACACACACACACACACACACACACACACACACACACACACACACACACACACACACACACACACACACACACACACACACACACACACACACACACACACACACACACACACACACACACACACACACACAGAGAGAGAGAGAGAGAGAGAGAGAGAGAGAGAGAGAGAGAGAGAGAGAGAGAAGGGAAACTCATGAGAACAGTGTTACTGGAAAAATAAACAGTAGTGTTGGATGATGATCATAACAATACTAATTGTGATAAGTTAATTCATGTCGATATAATATAATCGTACTGGCTGGAAAGAAATGGAAATAAGCAAAGAGAAAAGGGTTGACACATCTAGAAAAAAAAAAGAAAAAGAAAAGATGAGGAGGGGCTCATATACCTACATCTCTACCTACATACAGGAAAGATGGAAAGGAAAATCAGATGGAGAATTGAAAGAAAACTAGATCCATGGAGAAGAGGAAGGAGGGGATTAGCATCCGAGTAAAGAACAGATTACAGTACATGGAGAGGGTGTAGGACAGGGGGAAAGGGAAGATAGCTGTAAGTTATCATTGGGATAAATAATGGGGGTATGGTATTGTGAGTGTATGTATGTTGTGGAGGGCTTTGGTGGCTGGTGTTGCGGTGATGGATAGGTGCATGCTACTTTTGGATGTTGATGTCATGAGGGTAGAGGGAAGAAGGGGCGGGATTTTACAAGAAGAAAAAGAACAAAGGAAGAGAGGGATCAAATACCTACACTGATGCCTACGACAGAGGGAAGAGGCAAGGGAAACACATGGGGAGAGGGTAGTGTATCAAGTTGAAAGAAAACCAGGTGTAGAAAGGGAGAGGATAGGTCTGTGAGTAAAGAGTGGGTTGATATAGAAAATGGAGAGAGTGTGGGAGAGGTGTATGGAAGGTAGCTGTGGTTTAAACGAAGTAGTGGGAGGTATGGTAGTGTGTGTGTAAGTATGTTTGTGTGTTGGTGAGGGATATTGCCGGCTGGTGTTGGGGTGGTGGATAAGTATATGCTACTTTTGGATGTTGATGCCACGAGGGCGCAGAATTCCGAGTTTGTCAATAAAAGAAATTTTCCTTCTACAATTTTGTTTAGTCTAACATGCCTTGCAATAAGCGACAGCGGTTTGCTATTTCTGCCTCGTACACAGTAAAGTCCGTACGGACAAGAACCTGGAATGGGCCTTTTGTCTTGCACATGCCCAGGTTATTGCTCTTTTCGAGGTAACTATTACCCTGAGGGTGAAATCCTAAGGGAACCAGGAAGGCGGGAAGGGAGGGAAGGACTCTGCGTGAGCCACGATAAGTATGTTTAGTTAAACGTCATTTTAGAATGCAAATTTCCTTTGAATTACGCATAGTGTACCGTGGCTCACTGATGCAGAGTAGCACTGCTAGGAAGGAGAGCTGACCTGGTTAACGTCTGGAGCAGTGAGAAGAGCCAGGGCGTGTGGTGGAGATGGGATGCTGAACCACCAGAGCTGAGGCAATACTCTTGGAACCATCATCACGCAGACAGGAGACATCGCGCAGGTAGAACTGGATGAAAGTGCCTGGGGAACACCAATACGCAGAGTCCAGGACACTTGAATGCTGGCATTGTGGGCGACTGCCAGCGACGAGGCCCATGCTCTAATTTCATGGGGCCATGGTGAGATCAAAGCCAAATCCGCGTCAGGCCTTGGGTATGCAGCTTTGATTATTTCTCTCAGCCATCGAGAGGTTGATGAGCGTCCGATGTCCTCCTTATAACTATCATTGTAAGAGAGAAACGGAAGGCGCTGCGTAGCGCGAGAAGACTTCGTCAGCTTTCTATACACTCGTAGGGTGCGCACTGGACAGCGAGTGCGGTCTTCATCGTCTTTGGCGAGGATAAAGTTCAGAGGACGAATGGAGGTAGTAGGAGGAGAACCTGGCGGCGACTGGTTTGGGGCTAAAAATTCGGGGAGCCGAAGAGACATGCAGCCACCCAGTTCAAAGGCTACATCTCTGGGAAGGCCTCTAGGAGCATGGACTTCACTGCAGCACCTCCCTGAAGCCAGAGAAAGAGGAAAGGCTGTCTTGAAGGAGAGGATCTTCAGAGAACACTCCCTGATGGACTCATAAGGGGGGAGCCTCAGGGAGGAGAGGACTAAAAAGAGATCCCATGCTGGGGTATGGCGGGGGTTCGAGCCTCTTGTACAGCGGCTGAAATCTAAAAAGAGGACTAAAAAGAGATCCCATGCTGGTGTATGGCGGGGGTTCGAGCCTCTTGTACAGCGGATGAGATAGGGGACTGGCGGAAAGCAGAGGACTCGAGTCTGGGTACCTAAGGGCGGATACCAGACCTCCCAAGAAGAAGTCCATCACCGAATGTGCTCCAGTCCCCTCCTAGCAATCTTCTCCCAATCTGCAAGGCAGCGCTCTGAGAGAGACCTGCTGGTGTTGGGACTGAGACTTCTCCTGCAAAAAGAGGAGGTCCTCCTTGGAAAGGGCGAGGTGGGAATCTGGGATATGTCACGGGCCATAAACACCTTACGTGCGAATGGGAGCTTCTCCAGCTTCAGAAACTTCCCTCATGCTAAGGCCCCGGGACAATCAGGAACAGAATTGGGTGGAATGTCCTGTGCCTCTGTGCCCCTAGCCCTGCTTTGTGCCCTCCTCATAGAGTCGGCTGCCATGCCTGACTCTTTTAAGAAAGAGGTGGCAGGGGTGGAGAGAGGCTGTACACCCAAGGCAAACTCGGCTGCCAAAGGATAGAGAGCCCAGCATCTTGAGAGGTAGACACGGCTCGGGGCACGTTGGAAGCCAGGAGTGCTGCTGCAGAGTCATTGAAGGAGAAGGAAGAGGGTATCGGGTCCTCAGCCTCTGACTCTGAGTGTGCCTGCTCAGCACTGCAGACAGAGGAGGTGACCAACATTGGTTTGGACGAACGTGGGGGTAAACCAGACAGTCCTGGGTGGTCTGACACTGCTGGAACCCCTGGGGAGAGGTCTCTGCCACTGGGTTGGCCAGGGTCCAGGTGAAGGAGAGGCCTTCGCTGCTGGAGCGCTGGCCATAAAGCCGGGCCACCAGGGAAAGCTTGGACAGAGGGCTGATGAAGTCCCATGGCAGAGAGATATTGCCAGTGAGCCATGTGGGGAGCCCATGGTGCCCAAGGCTGAGCGTTCTGCCCTAACGCAGAGGGGGCTGAAGCTGTGCCTGCCCTACTGCACAGGGCGGCTGAAGCTGTGCCTGCCCTACTGCACAGGGCGGCTGAAGCTGTGCCTGCCCTACTGCACAGGGCGGCTGAAACTATGTCTGCCCTATCACAGAGGGCGGCTGAAGCTGTGCCTGCCCTACTGCACAGGGCGGCTGAAACTATGTCTGCCCTATCACAGAGGGTGGCTGAAGCTGTGCCTGCCCTACTGCACAGGGCGGCTGAAACTATGTCTGCCCTATCACAGAGGGCGGCTGAAGATGTTCCTGCCCTACCGCAGAAGGGGGCTGAGGCTGTGCCTGCCCTACCACAGGGGGGCTGAGGCTGTGCCTGCCCTACCACAGAGGGGGGCTGAGGCTGTGCCTACCCTACCGCAGAGGGGGGCTGAGGCTGTGCCTGCCCTACCACAGAGGGGGGCTGAGGCTGTGCCTGCCCTACCACAGAGGGGGGCTGAGGCTGTGCCTACCCTACCGCAGAGGGGGGCTGAGGCTGTGCCTACCCTACCGCAGAGGAGGGCTGAGGCTGTGCCTGCCCTACCACAAAGGAGAGCTATAGCTGTGCCTTCTGGCCCAAGCCAGCATAGGGGGTCCCTGAAGAGTCAGCCCCCTGCGGGTTGCCCGGCATGTACCAAGGAAACCACGCACTCTGTCCAGCATAGGAGACAGAGGTAGGAGCCGGGGCAAAGCCAGGCAATGGCGGAAGAAGGGAGACAACCAGGGCTGACTGAGTGTCAGATAAACGTAAAGTGATTAGAAAAGTAGTTACAGACTCAGAATCAAAAACTTTCTCGGAGAATATTTCGACAGGGTTGCCCTGTCTTCTTCAGCTCACTGTTGCTGTTGTGGCAGCGAGGCCTGGTGGGGCGGCTGTTGTGTGGGGTGAACGGTTGTCAGGATCTGATTGTAGATGGGGAGAAGCTCAAAGCATTGATCTCTGTTCAGGCTGTGGCGTCTGGTCTTGATTTCGATGGCTTCTTTAACTTTCTTTTTGTGAGGAAAGGCTTGGTAGATAAGATCTCGGTTTCTTGGGGGCTGAAACTGTAGCCTGTGGCTTGTAGATGTTCGTGTATGGCAGAAGTAGATCGGTTTTGGTGTTCCTGTAGACGGGTGGTGATTCACTGTTACTGAGAGCACAGTTGAAGAGACTGATAATCCATTTGTTGGTGTCTATGGTGTTGGAGGTCAGAAAGTTTCCGTTGGGATGTTGTTTCTGGCAAAAGCGTTCGACAGTGACAGTGACAGTGAATCAAGTGTGCTGAAGAAAGGACTTAACTTCTGTGTTGCGCCCACATCGATTCCAGTCAAGAAAAACGTAGCTTCCACTGAAGCAGCGAGCAGCCAGATCAAAGACAAGCCACAGCTGACAGCCTACGGAGCTAAGTGGTCAAAGTCATTAAGTCCAATAAGCCACCCAAGTCCAACATTTCACGAGAGGAAAAACAAGCCCTGAAAAACCTGAAACAGGATGACAGCATCGTCATCCTTCCAGCTGACAAAGGCAGGACCACAGTATTGTTACCGAAAGATGAGTACAACCAGGAAGTACAGACCCTTCTCAGTGATACAGACACCTATGAAAAACTCAAAACTGACCCTACTAAGAAAGTGAAAAACCAACTTATCAACCTACTAAAGAAATGGGAAATAAGAAGATTCTTTCTCTCCTAGTCTTTACCAACGACTTTACCTCCACTGCAGAATCCACGCCTAAGCTGTATGGATTACCCAAGATACACAAGAAGGACGAGGAATGAGAGAGATGCATTTTTTTTCAGGGAGTGTAAGGGAGTGTAAGTTTTAAAGTAGTTCGTAAGGATGTAATCATAACCCCCCCCCCATCCTATTCATCAGAACTTTAAACTAGAATTGTAACGGTAACAATCACAACTGCTAAAGATAAATATTAAGTGAACAGCCTAATAAACATTTGGAAACAGATTCAAGAGTAGCAAAATTGTTTAATATACTAGATAGTGATAAAGGAGTCGATCCATCAACAAAACCCTCAATACCTGATTTATCAAAAAGCTCTTTTGTTTTGGGACATGAATCAGTAAATGATTGACACTTATAGAAATCTCCACACATACATTTAATATCTTTGCAGTATTTTGTTTTAAACGAGTTTAAACGAAGCCTATGGATCAGACTTTCAATCTCCTGGATGAGAAAATAAATCTTTTGTATGATGTTATCCCATTGCTTTTGTCATTACATTTGATGCAATTGTTATAATAATATATGTCCGAGTTCCTCAGTGTTTTTGTTGCATTATCACGAGATGTTTTATTTATGATAGAGAAACATTCTGCCAGATCTAAGCGAACTTTTATTGTTATTGTGCCGCTAAGGTTTTGAGCTGCCTTTTTTGCAACTTTGTCTACTTGTTCATTTGCTGATATACCAAAATGAGAAGGCACCCAACAAAAAGTAATATTAATGCCTTTTTGGGAAAGAAGGTGTACTATATGATTGATTTCAGTTATCATGTCTAATCGTACACATGAATTAGAAGACTTAATACCATTCAATGCTGCTTTTGAATCAGCACATATTACGATTTGGCTGTTATTTATGGGGAAATTCAAAATGAAATCTAATGATTTGAGTATAGCAAGTAATTCTGCGCTATATATAGACAGACTTTTACCAAGATAAAATAACTTTTCTATTTTTAAGCTAGGGATTATGAAAGCTGCTCCCGTGCTATTATCATCTAATACTGAGCCATCTGTGAATATTTTTAAGTGATGGTTGTACTTATTTTCTAAGTGAGAGTAGACAAAATTTCTCAAAATGTTGGGAGAATCCTTTTTAGTTAAATCATTGTAATCAATGTCAAAGAAGCTTTTGATTGTACCCATTTTGGAATGGGTGAAAACGTTGGTTTTTCCGGCGATATCATTTTTATCTATTTTTGTATCTTTTAGAAGATCTGAGGAAAATGAATAAATAGATTTTGTGGATTGTATATGTTGTGCACGTTTTCCAAAATCCTTTTCCGAATCTAAACATACCTCTTCTGAGCAAAAATTTTTTTGTGAGAAACTTTTTAAGATGAATTTTAAAGTAGAAGCTTTTCTAATTTCAGATAGAGGTAGAACTCCCACTTCGTTGTATGTCCCTAAGTTTGACGTATGTGTGGGAACCCCAAGGGCGATTTTGAAGGCTTTGCAATCAGTGCTCTGAAGTTTATTTAAAAGATATTTAGGTGCATTAAAAATACTTCCTGAGCATATGTAAGTCTTGAGCGTACCAGGGCTGCTGCTAAAACAGTTTAAACTTTTAGTGTCTTGCCCCCAAGATTGTTTACTGACAATTTTAAGGAAATTCAAACTTTTTCTTGCTTTATTTAAAATATGGTCAATATGAGTATTCCATGTTAGTTTACTACTAAGGATTACACCCAAGAAATTAACGCTTTTAACGTAGTTTAAAAGAGTGCCGTCTAAGGTGAAAACTGGAAGTTTATTTGGATCATTTCCAGAATTAAAAAGCATCAAATTCGTTTTTTTGGTGAAAGAGATAGTCCATTTTCATGTAAAAAATGTACTGATTTTATTTAGCTCGTGTTGGTATTTATTTTAATATAGTTCAGTGATCTTAACGGAGTATTTCTTTTCATCGTTACTTTACTCCATAGACATATATCGTCAGCAAACTGAGCTAACTCTGTACCTTTAGAAAGATCTTTGGGTAGATCAGAAATCAAAATATTAAACAAAATTGGAGAAATTACCGATCCTTGGGGTAAGCCCATTTGTAAATGTCTTGGGTTAGAATAGGTATTTCCTACTCTTGTTTGAATATGTCTGCGATGCAGAAAACATTGAATATATTTGTACATGTTTCCATTAATACCAATATTCTTTAATTTAAGCAAAAGCCGCTTGTGCCATACTTGTTCATAGGCTTTTCGTATATCAAAAAACGTTGCAAGTACGTTTTTACGACGTGCAAACTGATGCTTTACATGCGTTGTGAGTTTGACCAAATGTTCTATTGATGATCTACCTGTCTGAAATGCAGCTTGGTTGATTGGTATAATTGTATGTTTATTACATTATTATTATGAGAAACTTGTCTCCTATGATGTATGTGCACTTTTCAGTAGCATCCCTGTACCCAAGGCTCTCTAAGTCATTCGGGAGAAGATTGAGGATGACTGCCATCTTCAACACTGGTGTGAACTCACTACAGAACAGGTGCTAGAACTGTTGGAACTGTGCCTCACTAGCACCTACTTTTCGTTCAATCATGAGTTCTACAAGCAGAAGAAACAAGGAGCTGTCATGGGTTCGCCAGTATCTCCAGTGGTAGCCAACCTGTACATGGAACATTTTGAAAAAGTAGCCCTTGACACTGCTGCCAACCCTCCCACCATGTGGAACCACTATGTGTGACACCATGACCCACATACAGGAGACGGAGGTTGACAGGTTCACCCACCCACCTGAATTCCACAGTATCCAGTTCATCTCGGAAACTGCAGCAGAAGGGAAGATCCCGTTCCTGGACACACTCATGACAACCCTCGAGTTCGTAACCCTTCTTCTACAGATACGGACAGTGTGAAAGTGGGGATCCCTTACATTAAAGGAGTCCCAGAGCATCCAGCCAGGACCTTCCAACAACATGGATGCAAAGTGTTCCACAAACCCACCAACTCCCTATGCCAGCAACTGACCCATGTCAAAGACAAAACAGACCCTCTCAAGCAGTGTGGTGTAGTGTACCAGGTAGGTTGTCAAGACTGTGCCCATACCTACATTCTCGAGATAGCAAGACCACTCACCACCCGTCTACAGGAACACACCAAACCGATCTACTTCTGCCATACACAAACATCTACAAGCCACAGGCTACAGTTTCAGCCCCAAGAAACCGAGATCTTATCTGCCAAGCCTTTCCACACAAAAAGAAAAAGTTAAAGAAGCCATTGAAATCAAGACCAGACGCCACAGCCTGAACAGAGGTCAAGGCTTTGAACTTCAATCCATCTACAACCAGACCCTGACAACCATTCACCCCACACAACAGTCGTCCCACGAGGCCTCGCTGCTACAACAGCAACAGTGAGTTTAAGAAGACAGGGCGACCCTGTCGAAATATTCTCCAAGTAAGTTTTTGATTCTGAGTCTGTAACTACTTTTCTAATGTCGAATCCAGAATCCAGAAACCTATATTCTTATTTAAACGTAAAGGGGTTGTTGTCTCCCTTGGCTCGGCCGACGGCCAATGGCCGGCTGGCAAGGGCGGGTTTGAGGTCGGTTGAGAGGTTGAAGAAGGGGCTAAGCCTTCAGAATTTGCATCATCCAATCCTTTATCCCCCGAAGAAGGGGGAACCTGCATCCGTGATTCAGCCATAATGACTGAGACATGTGCAGGAGAACCTCGGCTGAGCTGTACATGGGATGCAGGGATAGGATCGTCAGAACCGCGGCTGAATCAATCACCGTGAGAATCTAAGAGGGGTGAGGATGCAGGCATAGGATCAACAGAAGCGCAACTGAGTCAATCACCACAAGAATGTGAGGGTGGTGAGCATGGGCTTGCTGTCACCTCAACAGAACCGCAGCTAAGCTGAGGGGACCCCTGGAAAGAAAGAGAGCAAAAAGGAGGAGAGATGTTAAAGAGACAGAGGGCTTCGGTACTCCAGAAAAAAAGAGCCAGCCTGTGAGTTGGAGAGACTGACGAAATCGTCTGAACCCTGGCTTTGCCACCCAAACGCTTCACGTACGTTTCTCCCATAAGCTAAAGCATATGCAAGAACAAACTCAGCAGCAACAATCAATTGATTGCGAGGAAAAGTAAAAATACATAGCCATTCGGAGTGCACAAGGCTAGCAGGGATATGGCTGCCGAGAAAAGAGAAATGATCTGGGCATGCACAAAGCGCGAGGTCCCTTCCAGGTTCTTGTCCATATGGATTTTATTGTGTACGAGGCAGGGATAGCAAACCGCTGTCGCTTATTGCATTAGTGAGCCATTATACGGTATGTGTAATTAAAGATACGATTCCCGCAATAGACGCTTCAAGTTGTCACTCTGTGATTGCCAAAGTGTCAGGACTTTGACAGGATTGATGTTGTGGTGGTGGTGTTTGAAACGTAGGGTAGGTGGTGGCAGATGTCAGCCAGGTGTCCAGAGATTCTTGTCTCAGGTGTGCGGGATGTCTCACCTACATAGATCTTACCACACAGCTGACAGGGGACAGCGTATACTATGTTGCAGCTTTGACAGGAGAATGTGCATTTAAATGTGAAAGAGTCCTTGGGGCTCTGTAGGATGGTGTCTGGTTTAGTAAGAGGGTTGATTTTGCAATTGGATTTTGAGCAGGACATAATACCTGGTGGTTTAGGTGTGGTGTTCTTGTTCCACTCAGAGCACACAAGTAGGTCTTTGAGGTTTTTGTCACTTTTGAAAGTGATCATCGGTTTGGTGTCAAAGGAAGTTTTGCGATTTTCTACTATGTGCCAGTTGGATTTCAGAATCCTGCAGATGGTGAGAGTGTGTGGATGGAAGGGGATGACAGTACTGGGGTACCACGGTTGGTGAAAAGCTCAGACATTTTGGCTGCTTGTAGAGTGAAATCTTTGCTGGAGCAGAGTCTGTGATATGTCGAATATGGAATGCTGCCTTAGTTCATGTGTGTTGGGAAGATGTGATGTCTAGGTATGAATTTACATCAGTGGGTTGATCGAAAATGGATGTTTTGAGTAGGCTATCTTTGAGGGAGATGGTGATGTTCAGGAAGTTGACTGACTGTGAAATGGTGTAGGTCAATTGGATGGATAGAAGACCTGAGCAAAGTTGAGAAAAATGTGGAGGGTCTTATCTTAGCATGGATGTGGCTCCCAGTCCATCATCAATGCATTTTTTTTTTTTTTTTTTTTTTTTTTTTTTTGCTGTCCCAACCTCTGCACCACCTCAGAGGCAGTGCACCCACGCCGCTCACTCCGACACCCTGTCCACAGCTACAGCCCGGTCGATCATCAATGCATCTTTTGTACAGCTCTGATGTGGGGCCTGCATATGTGCTTAGTAGGCGGTGTTTCAGGTGCCCCCAAAAGAGGCAGGCATAGGATGGTCCCATTTTGCAGTTGTTTACTTCACGAAGCGACTGCTACATGATATATTCAGTACACAAAATATGTTCAAAGAGGTGGGATGGAGACAGAGAATGCATACTTGAAGGCTTACCAGAAACGTATTTTGATGTGGGCAGCATGTAATGCTGGGTGGTATGGAGATGACTGCTTTAAGCCATGTCCGTCAACTCACTGTAAGGACCTGAAGTGTGACCAGAGGACCGGCGTCTGTCTGGCCTGTCCAGGACACTTGGTTGGAGACAATTGCACTGGTAAGGAAATGTTTGTGCTTCACGTGTTGCTGCATGCTGTCTCCCTACCGTTTTACGTCTTGGAGTGGAAATGCTCTCTGTCTTTGTCTCTGTCTGACTGTTTATCTGTCCATCTCTCTCTCTCTCTCTCTCTCTCTCTCTCTCTGTAGTAGTGTGTATATATATATATATATATATATATATATATATATATATATATATATCTGTGTGTGTGTGAAAGAGAGAGAGTGCATTTCTCTCTCTCTCTCTCTCTCTCTCTCTCTCTCTCTCTCTCTCTCTCTCTCTCTCTCTCTCTCTCAGTGTGTGTCAGTGTTTGTGTGTGTGTGTGTGTGTGCATCACTCTCTCTCTCTCTCTCTCTCTCTCTCTCTCTCTCTCTCTCTCTCTCTCTCTCTTACGTGCGCGTGCGCTTTAAACAAATGTCTTTCTTTCCCCAATCAGTGAGCGTCTCCAAGCATTGCCATTGTAGACGAGTGTCTTATACACATCACTATGAGACTCCTGCTCTAAGCTGGAATTAATGACTTCTGAAGTTCACTTTTGTTCTCTCTCGAGCAGATCTATCTAACTCTTTTCAGCTGCACCTGCCACTGCTTTTTAGGTTCTGGTCATCTTATTACCAGAAATTGCAAGGTAAGGTAAGGTAATGTTGCTTATAGCCTAGCCAGCTGCAAAGGGCCATATCAGGGCTGTCACTACATTAAAACCAGAAATTGCGAGCTGTTTCATTAGATCCCTAGGCTGATGATCCTACACTTCACCATGCTCCTTCCACCTGATGCGATCTTTGAATTCTTGAAAGAGATCAACATTTTCCATTGGATCAGAGATTTTATAGTGGAAAGATCTTTAACCAAATTTCGGGTGGGTTTTTAGAAGATGTATTTTAAAGAGTTGTGTGAATGAATGAACTGTGAGTTGACTTCAACGCAGTGACAGCCCTGATATGGCCCTTTTCAGTTGGCTGTGCTATAAGCATCATTACCTTACCTTACCTTACCCCATGCTCCAACCTCTATGGCGAGGACTGTGGATTGAGAGCCCAATTCCCTCAAGCTTTGGGACTAGACTGGCGTACATCTGTCACATAGACATGTCTTACTCTATTCTGCTTTCATATTGCACAGTAAGTTTTATCAGTATTAATTATTTTGATGAACTTGAGTGAAGACCAATATCTGGTCTCATGCCACTCTCTTGATCTCTGGATGGTTTTCCAGTCTGGTAGGCCTGCTGCGCACTCTTGCTTATCCACTCTATCTGGTAAATTCCGCTTCCATGCTCTTGATGTCTGTTCAGACCAAGATTTGTGGGCTTCTGCCGTTCAGAACTTCAATGCTGGGGCCTCTGGTTCTCTAGTGGCATAGTACTTTCTCTGACAGTGCTAACCACTTGTGCAATTGGTTTTAAGTGCTTGTTCATGTCTTCATGTGCATCTTCCTTGGGTTAGCACTGCTTTGTATGAAGTCTGGACATGTTCTGCTGTGTGTTCTCATGGACGCAGCAGACACATGAGGTCATCTGATTTTCCAAATGCCACCAGGTTTGAATTCTAGTGCAGGAGATCACAGACAAAGCTGAGGATGAAGCTGATCCTGAGAGGTGCCATGTGCCAGATGTCATTCCAGATGAGACTTCTTTGGAGTGCACTTGTTGTTCACTGCCCCTTCAGCTTTCTCCACACTTAACATGGGGAGTAATCTGCTGCATGAAGTATCCTTCACTATGAACAGCATTCAAAGCCATATTAACAAATTCAGTGACAGACGTTTTTCATTTTTCTCGCTCAAATATGTATATACATGTGCATCAAAAAAAAAAAAAAAAAGAAGAAAAAAAAAAAACCCCACAAGCTAATGATTTGTGTTGCATCACACATGAAGACTGCAATTTTTTCCTTCTTACCCTGTTTCTAGTTAACATATCTACACACACGCGCGCGCACACACGCAGGCACGCAGGCACGCGCACACACACACACACACACACACACACACACACACACACACACACACACACAACACACACACACATCACACGGGTGCTACTGTGCCAGTCACTGCCAGAATGCAGGTTTTAGAAGGTGGGATGGAGACAGAGAGTGCATACTTCCATGCTTACCACAAAAGTATTTTGATGCGGGCAGCGTGTGAGCCTGGGTGGTACGCAAATGACTGTACAAAACCATGTCCGTCACCTCACTGTAAGGACCAGAAGTGTGACGAGAGGACCGGCGTCTGTCTGGCCTGTCCAGGACACTTGGTTGGAGACAACTGCACTGGTAAGGAAGTGTTCGTGCTTCACGTGCTGCTGCATGCTGTCTCCCTACTGTTTTACTTCTTGGGATGGAAATGCTCTCTGTCTTTGTCTCTGTCTGACTGTCTGTCTATCTGTGTGTGAGTGCATCTCATCTCTGTCTCTGTCTCTCTCTCTCTCTCTCTCTCTCTCTCTCTCTCTCTCTCTCTCTCTCTCTCTCTATATATATATATATATATATATATATATATATATATATATATATATATATATATAAGAAGACAAAGGCACACGTTGTATGAAATATAGTGGTGAACAATTTAGTAGTGGGGGAAAACAAGTGCAGGCTAACAATTCTTCCGTTATGATATTAATGACTTGGCAAAGATTTAAATCAGAGAAAGAAAAGAAAAGAAAATCTCTCTCTCTCTCTCTCTCTCTCTCTCTCTCTCTCTCTCTCACACACACACACACACACACACACACACACACACACACACACACACACACGTGCGCGCGCGCGCGCGCGCGTGTAAGTTTTTAAAACGATTTTCTTCCCCCATTCTTCTGTGTGTCCTTTCGTCAGCTCCATCCTCAAATTCACACCCTTTCATAAATGATTATTTCTTCTTCTTCTTCTTCTTCTTCTTCTTCTTCTTCTTCTCATCCTCCTTTTTCATCATAGTTACTCATTTTCTTTTTCTCCGCTTTTTTTCAATTTCTTCTTTTATCCATTTTCGTTTTTTTTTTTTTTTTTTCATTATTTTAGCTTCTCGTTTCTTTCTCGTCTTCAGCTGCCTGTGGCTCACATTGTCTTCATCCATCCCAACCTCTTTCATTTCTTTCATTTTTTTTATCTATCCTCACCGTTCTGTTCTCCTAATCCTTTTCCCCTCGCCTTCTTCCTTTTGACTCACTGCTCTTCTTCGTCCTTCATTTCTAACCTTATTCGTCTTTCATAGTAATTTTCTTACTGTCTTTTTTCCAACATGGATGGCCCTCTTACCCTGTCTTTCTTCACTCTATTTTCACGTCTTTTTATCTGTGCAGAGTGCAACCCTGGCAGCTACGGCGACACGTGTCAGCACTCTTGTTCCACCCAGACACCAGGCTGCAACGTGTGTGAGCGGGACGGCACATGCACAGCCTGCTCTGACAACTTTGAAGCCCCGGACTGCACAGGTTAGGGATCTCTGGCCCACATGTCGCTGGCCATTACCGCTTGGCTGAAATGTATGTCGGACACGAGACTGACACATGTGCCAATTTGTTTAAAAAAAAAAAAGAGATAAATAAACAAACAAAACCGACATCCCTGGTGTTTCTACCTCTTTGTGAATGCGTCATTTGGTGAACAAACTTTACATCAAAGCCATGACATATAAATCTGGATCAGTCAAGACAACAAACATCAGTGAAGTCATCTGTTAGTAATACAGTGTCAGCATTGGGTGAACCGTTTCAAACCCCATATTCTGTCATTATCTTACTCTGATTGAACTGTTAAGCTGACTGCAGTGCAAAAAAAAAGACGTGTTTCTGGGGAATAAATCGGGCAAGATAACGCCTGTCTGTCCTCTTGAGAATTAATCCAAATTATGGACAAGTTTATATATATATATATATATATATATATATATATATATATATATATATATATATATATATATATATATATATATAGCAGTGTTTTATTCAAAAATGGCTACTTTACCATTGTATAGATTAATTCATAAATTAAGGCTAAATACTTGGAACACTAAATATTCTCATGGTGGTATTACTTGTGTCTGCAGAGAAAACATTTATGTGCATCATCTTTGGTTTTAATGTTCAGTGTTGACCTCGCTCTATCAGGAGAAATGTGTTTAGATGAATAAGTCTGATAATGTCAATATTGTCTTATATTGTTCATACATTGCTGAAATTGCCATGGTTATTTTGCAGTCACAGGTTGCAAATTTGTACAAAGATCGATAATTTTGTGTACCACTAGGGTATTTCACTTATGTAAATATGCATATATCGGATGTGAGTTTGAAAGTACCAACATGGATGATAAATTGAGTGTAATAAAAGACTTTACATAACCCACTGAACTGAACTGAAGATCTTCAAACAAAAGTCTCTCTGTCTTGTTTTTTAACAACAAAAATGTTTCTGGACATCTGACATGCGCTTTCATGCCTTAATGAGTGTTTAGTCCAGAATGCCAGTACTCCATGAATAACCTTTCAAAATGTGGTAGTATGAAACATCAGGTTATCGTAGTAGTGTTGCTCATCAGCCAATCATAGTAGATAGAACATCAGGTTATCGTAGTAGTATGAAACATTAGGTTATCATAGTAGTATGGAATATCAGGTTAACATAGTAGTATGATACATCAGGTTAACGTAGTAGATGGAACATCGGGTTATCATTGTAGTATGAGACATCAGGTTATCATAGTGGTATGGAATATCAGGTTAACATAGTAGTATGAAACAACAGGTTAACATAGTAGTATGGCTCATCAGATTATCATAATACTATGGAACATCAGGTTATCATAGTAGTATGAAACACCAGGTTAACGTAGTAGTATGAAACATCGGGTTATTGTGGTAGTATGAAAACATCCAATTATCATAGTAAGGAATATCAGGTTATCATAGTAGCATGAAACATCACGTAAAACGTAGTAGTATATAATAGCAGGTCAACATAGTAGTATGGCTCATGAGGTTAATGTAGTAGTGTAGAATAGCAGATGATTGTAGTAGTACGGATTATCAGGTTATTGTAGTAGTACGGAATATTAGGTTATCATAGTAGTACGGAACATTAGGTTGTCGTAGTTGCATTGCACATTGCGTTATTGTAGTAGTATAGAACATCATGTTATCATAGTAGTTCTATGGAACATCATATCATTGTATTAGTATGGAACATTCGGTTATCGTAGCTAGTATGGAACATCAGGTTATCGTAATAGTACAAAAAACATCAGGTTATCATTGTAGTATGGAACGCAGGTTATCATAGTAGTATGGAACATAGGTTATCATAGTAGTATGGAACATAGGTTATCATAGTAGTATGGAACATAACTTAACATAGAAGTATGGAACGTAGGTTATCATAGTAGTATGGAACATAGGTTATCATAGTAGTATGGAACATAAGATTATTGTAGTGGTATCAAACATTAGGTTAATGTATTAATGTAGTAGTATGGAACATTAGGTTATCGTAGTAGTATGGAACATTAAGTTAATGTAGTAGTATGGAACATTAGGTTAATGTAGTAGTATGGAACTTTAGGTTATGTAGCAGTATGGAACATTGGGTTATTTTAGTGGTATGTAACATCGGGTTATGATAGTAGTATAAAACATAGGTTATCTCAGTAGCATGTTATATCAGCTTCTTGTAGTAGTATGGAACACATCTGGTTATTGTAGAGTATCAAACATTAGGTTGATATAGTAGTATTGCAGTAATATGGAACATTGGGTTATAGTAGTAGTATGGAACATAGGTTATCTTTAGTAGTACTAAGCATCAGGTTATCGCAGTAGTATGGAACATGGGATTATCACAGTAGTATTGAACGTCAGGTTATCATAGTAGTATGGAACATTGGACTATCATAGTAGTATGACACATCAGGTTAATGTAGTAATATGGAACATCATGTTATTGTAGTAGTATGGAACATAGGTTACCTTAGTAGTATTGAACATCAGGTTATCGTAGTAGCATGGAACAGAGGTTATCATAGTTTTATGGAGCATCCAGGTTATCGTAGTAGTATGGAGCATCCAGGTTATCATAGCAGAATGGAACATTAGTTATCGTATCGTAGTAGTATGGAATGTCAGGTTATCTCGTAGTAGTATGGAACACCCAGGTTATCATAGCAGAATGGAGCATTAGGTTATCGTAGTAGTATGGAATATCAGGTTATCTCGTAGTAGTATGGAACATCCAGGTTATCGTAGCAGAACGGAACATTATAGTTGTATGGAATACCAGATTATCAAAGTAGTATGGAACATGAGGTTATCACAGCGGTTTCGATCATCAGGTTATCAAAGTACTACAACAGAACACACAGGTTATCGTAGTATATGAACATCCAGGTTAGCGTGGTAGTATGAAACATTGGGTTATCGTAGTAGTATGGAATATCAGGTTATCGTAGTAGTATGGAATATCAGGTTATCGTAGTACTATGGGATATCAGGTCAGTGTAGTATTATGGAATATCAGGTTAGCATAGTAGTATGGAATATCAGGTTAGCGTAGTAGTATGGAACATCCAGGTTATTCACTTTATGAAACACCGGGTTATCATAGAATTATAGAACATCCAAGTTATCACAGAATTATGGAACATCCAGGTTATCATAGTAGTATGGAACATCCAGGTTATCGTCGTAGTAGTATGAAACATCAGGCTTTAGTAGCTGTACCATGGGACATCAGGCTATATAAAGTATACCATGAAACCTCAGGCTATATTAGTTGTGCTATGAAACCTCAGACTATAGTAGTTGTAACATGGAACATCAAGCTTTAGTAGTTGTACCATCAAACCTCAGGCTGTATTAGCTGTACTATGAAACCTCAGGCTGTAGGAGTTGTGCCATGAAACCTCACACTATAGTAGTTATACCATGAAACCTCAGGCTATATTAGTTGTCCCATGAAACCTCAGGCTATGTTAGTTGTACTATGAAACCTCAGGCTATATTAGTTGTACTATGAAACCTCAGGCTATATTAGTTGTACCATGAAACCTCAGGCTATATTAGTTGTACATTGAAACCTCAGGCTGTAGGAATTGTACCATGAAACCTCAGACTATAGTAGTTGTACTATGAAACCTCAGGCTATATTAGTTGTGCCATGAAACCTCAGGCTGTAGGCGTTGTACCATGAAACCTCAGGTTGTAGGAGTTGTGCCATGAAACCTCAGACTATAGGAGTTGTACCATGAAACCTCAGACTATAGGCGTTGTGCCATGAAACCTCAGGCTGTAGGAGTTGTGCCATGAAACCTCAGGCTGTAGGAGTTGTGCCATGAAACCTTAGACTATAGGAGTTGTGTCATGAAACATCAGACTATAGTTGTGCCATGAAACATCAGACTATAGGAGTTGTGCCATGAAACCTCAGACTGTATGAGTTGTGCTATGAAACCTCAGGCTATATTATTTGTACCATGAAAGCTCAGGCTGTAGGAGTTGTACCATGAAACCTCAGGCTATAGGAGTTGTACCATGAAACCTTAGGCTATAGGAGTTGTGCCATGAAACCTCAGGCTATAGGAGTTGTACCATGAAACCTTATGCTATAGGAGTTGTGTGCCATGAAACCTCAGGCTATAGGAGTTGTGCTATGAAACCTCAGACTATAGGAGCTGTGCCATGAAACCTCAGGATGTAGGAGTTGTGCCATGAAACCTCAGGCTATAGGAGTTGTGCCATGAAACCTCAGGCTCTAGGAGTTGTACCATGAAACATCAGGCTATAGGAGTTGTGCCATGAAACCTCAGGCTATAGGAGTTGTGCCATGAAACCTCAGACTATAGGAGTTGTGCCATGAAACCTCAGGATGTAGGAGTTGTGCCATGAAACCTCAGGCTGTAGGAGTTGTACCATGAATCCACAGGCTATAGGAGTTGTGCCATGAAACTCAGGCTGTAGGAGTTGAACCATTAAACCTCAGGCTATAGGAGTTGTGCCATGAAACCTCAGACTGTAGGAGTTGTACCATGAAAGCTCAGGCTGTAGGAGTTGTGCCATGAAACCACAGACAATAGTTGTGCCATGAAACTCAGACTATTGGAGTTGTGCCATGAAACCTCAGACTATATTAGTTGTGCCATGAAACCTGAGACTATAGGAGTTGTGCCATGAAACCTCAGACTATAAGAGTTGTGCCATGAAACCTCAGGCTATATTTTGTACCATGAAACCTCAGACTATATGAGTTGTGCCATGAAACCTCAGACTGTAAGAGTTGTGCCATGAAACCTCAGGCTATATTATTTGTACCATGAAACCTCAGACTATATCAATTGTACCATGAAATCTCAGGCTATAGGAGTTGTACCATGAAACCTTAGGCTATAGGAGTTGTGCCATGAAACCTCAGGCTATAGGAGTTGTGCCATGAAACCTCAGACTATAGGAGTTGTGCCATGAAACCTCAGGATGTAGGAGTTGTGCCATGAAACTTCAGGCTGTAGGAGTTGTACCATGAACCCTCAGGCTGTAGGAGTTGTACCATGAATCCTCAGGCTGTAGGAGTTGTGCCATTAAACCTCAGGCTATAGGAGTTGTGCCATTAAACCTCAGGCTATAGGAGTTGTGCCATGAAACCTCAGGATGTAGGAGTTGTGCCATGAAACCTCAGGCTATAGGAGTTGTGCCATGAAACCTCAGGCTATAGGAGTTGTGCCATAAAACCTCAGTCTATAGGAGTTTGTGCATGAAACCTCAGGATGTAGGAGTTGTACCATGAAACCTCAGGCTGTAGGAGTTGTACCATGAATCCTCAGGCTGTAGGAGTTGTGCCATTAAACCTCAGGCTGTAGGAGTTGTACCATGAATCCTCAGGCTATAGGTGTTGTACCATGAAACCTCAGGCAGTAGGAGTTGTACCATGAACCCTCAGACTGTAGGAGTTGTACCATGAACGCTCAGGCTGTAGGAGTTGTGCCATGAAACCACAGACTATAGTTGTGCCATGAAACTCAGACTATTGGAGTTGTGCATGAAACTCAGACTATAGGAGTTGTGCCATGAAACCTCAGACTATATTAGTTGTGCCATGAAACCTGAGACTATAGGAGTTGTGCCATGAAACCTCAGACTATAAGAGTTGTGCCATGAAACCTCAGGCTATATTATTTGTACCATGAAACCTCAGACTATATCAGTTGTGCCATGAAACCTCAGACTATAGGAGTTGTGTCATGAAACCTCAGACTATATCAATTGTACCATGAAACCTCAGACTATAGGAGCTGTGCCATGAAACCTCAGGCTATAGCTATATCAATTGTACCATGAAACCTCAGACTATAGGAGTTGTGCCATGAAACCTCATGTTGTATTAATTGTACAATGAAACCTCGAACTATAGGAGTTGTGCCATGAAACTTCAGGCTACAGGAGTTGTGCCATGAAACCTCAGGCTATAGGAGTTGTACCATGAAACCTTAGGCTATATCAGTTGTACCATGAAACCTCAGACTATAGGAGTTGTGCCATGATACCTCAGGCTGTAGGAGTCGTACCATTAAACTCAGGCTATAGGAGTTGTAGCATGAAACCTCAGGCTATATTAGTTGTATCATGAAACCTCAGACTATAGAAGTTGTACCATGAAACTCCAGGCTATATTAGTTGTACCATGAAACCTCAGACTATAGGAGTTATACCATGAAACCTCAGGCTACAGGAGTTGTACCATTAAACCTCAGACTATAGGATTTGTGCCATGAAACCTTAGACTATATTAGTTGTACCACGAAACCTCAGACTATAGGGGTTGTACCATGGAACCTCAGGCTGTAGAAGTCGTACCATGGAACATCAGGCTATAGGAGTTGTACTATGGAACATCAGGCTATAGGAGTTGTACTATGAAACACAAGGCTATAGGAGTTGTACTATGGAACATCAGGCTACAGGAGGTCTACCATGGAACATCAGGCTATAGGAGTTGTACTATGGAACATCAGGCTATAGGATTGTACTATGAAACACAAGGCTATAGGAGTTGTTCTATGGAACATCAGGCTACAGGAGTTGTACTATGGAACATCAGGCTACAGGAGTTGTACTATAAAACATCAGGCTATAGGAGTTGTACTATGGAACATCAGGCTACAGGAGTTGTACTATGGAACATCAGGAAACGGGAGTTGTACTATGAAACATCAGTCTATAGGAGTTGTACTATGAAACATCAGGCTATAGGAGTTGCACTATGGAACGTAAGGCTACAGGAGATGTACCATGGAACATCAGGCTACGGAAGTTTGCACCATGGAACATCAGGCTACAGGAGTTGTACTATGGAACGTAAGGCTACAGGAGTTGTACTATGAAACATCAGGCTATAGAAGTTGTACTATGAAACATCAGACTGTAGGAGTTGTACCATGAAACATCAGGCTGTAGGAATTGTAGGTGTCCATTATGTCTGTATAACATCTGCTCTGTAAATGTTTCCAAAGTTTCCATTATGTCCATTACATCAGCGCTGTAAATGTTTCCAGAGTGTCCAGCAGGACTGTTCGGTGACCAGTGTAACCAGACCTGTGGACACTGTCACAGCAGCAGCTCGTGTCATCACGTGACTGGCCAATGTCTTCAGGGCTGCGCTGAAGGCTTCACAGGAGCACACTGCATGGAAGGTAAAAATAGTCTGCAGTAAAATAAGCAATGTCCACAGGGACACACTGCATGGAAGGTAAAAAAAAATAGTCTGCAGTAAAATAAGCAATGTCCACAGGGACACACTGCATGGAAGGTAAAAATAGTCTGCAGTAAAATAAGCAATGTCCACAGGGACACACTGCATGGAAGGTAAAAATAGTCTGCAGTAAAATAAGCAATGTCCACAGGGACACACTGCTTGGAAGGTAAAAATAGTCTGCAGTAAAATAAGCAATGTCCACAGGGACACACTGCATGGAAGGGTAAAAATAGTCTGCAGTAAAATAAGCAATGTCCACAGGGACACACTGCATGGAAGGTAAAAATAGTCTGCAGTAAAATAAGCAATGTCCACATGGACACACTGCATGGAAGGTAAAAATAGTCTGCAGTAAAATAAGCAATGTCCACAGGGACACACTGCATGGAAGGTAAAAATAGTCTGCAGTAAAATAAGCAATGTCCACAGGGACACACTGCAGGAAGGTAAAATAGTCTGCAGTAAAATAAGCAATGTCCACAGGGTCACACTGCATGGAAGGTAAAAATAGTCTGCAGTAAAATAAGCAATGTCCACAGGGACACACTGCATGGAAGGCAAAAATAGTCTGCAGTAAAATAAGCAATGTCCACAGGGACACACTGCATGGAAGGTAAAAATAGTCTGCAGTAAAATAAGCAATGTCCACAGGGACACACTGCATGGAAGGTAAAAATAGTCTGCAGTAAAATAAGCAATGTCCACAGGGGACACATGCATGGAAGGTAAAAATAGTCTGCAGTAAAATAAACAATGTCCACAGGGGACACACTGCATGGAAGGTAAAAATAGTCTGCAATAAAATAAGCAATGTCCACAGGGACACATGCATGGAAAGTAAAATTAGTCTGCAATAAAATAAACAACGTCCACAGGGACACACTGCATGAAAGATAAAATTAGTCTGCAGTCAGGTAAGCAACGTCCACAGGGACGTTGTGGAAGGTAAAAATAGTCTGCTATACGGTAAGTCCGCAGGGACAGGCGTGTACTGAATTGAAGGTAGTGGTCAGCTATGAGGTGAACAGTTTCCACAGGGACAGGAGTGTACTGAATTGAAGGTAGTGGTCAGCTATGAGGTGAACAGTGTCCACAGGGACAGGCGTGTACTGAATTGAAGGTAGTGGTCAGCTATGAGGTGAACAGTGTCCACAGGGACAGGAGTGTACTGAATTGAAGGTAGTGGTCAGCTATGAGGTGAACAGTGTCCACAGGGACAGGAGTGTACTGAATGAAGGTAGTGTCAGCTATGAGGTGAATAGTGTCCACAGGGACAGGAGTGTACTGAATGAAGGTAGTGGTCAGCTATGAGGTGAACAGTGTCCACAGGGACAGGAGTGTACAGGATGGAAGGTAGTGGTCAGCTATGAGGTGAACAGTGTCCACAGGGACTGGAGTGTACTGAATGAAAGTAGTGGTCAGCTATGAGGTGAACAGTGTCCACAGGGACAGGAGTGTACAGGATGGAAGGTAGTGGTCAGCTATGAGGTGAACAGTGTCTACAGGACTGCGCTGCTCCTGTTAGATAGATACATGTGAAGTAGTTCAATTTCATGTTTTTATAACCCAGTCGACAGCGAGGGGCCTGATTAGGGCTGTCTGCATGTCAAAGTCAGTGCACTTGTATGCACGAGGACCACATCTGCCTTTGAAGATATACAACATGACCACTCACATGGGAAGACTTTTGAATGGCGTGACTCTTTCACCTTAATTTTTGTGGTTTGAGCGGGTGTGGAGGGTCGGAGTGGGGATGGTGAGGTCATACCTTGTTTCCTGTAGGCACCTATTGTCTGCATGTGTACTAGTTGAATGGGTATTTTGTGTGACGTTTTATGCTTCTTGATGTAATAACAACGTTATGGATGATGATGGTGATGGTGATGATAGCAGGGGCACGGAACATCAGACTGTAGTGATACTACAGTACATTAGGTGATACCACAAAACATCAGAACATTGCAGTGCCACAAAACATCGGGCCACACAACAATGCCACAGAACATCAGGCTATCGTAATACCATAAAACATGGGTCTTTGGTAGAACCACAGAACATCAGCCTATGGTAATACCACAAGACATGGGTCTTTGGTAGCACCAACGATCATCAGGCTATGGTAATACCATAAAACATGGGTCTTTGGTAGAACCACAGAACATCAGGCTATGGTAATACCACAAGACATGGGTCTTTGGTAGCACCACAGAACATCAGGCTATGGTAATACCACATAACATGGGTCTTTGGTAGCACCACTGAACATCAGGCTATGGTAATGCCACTAAACAGGGGTCTTTTGGTAGCACCAACGAACATCAGGCTATGGTAAAACCACACAAACCATGGGTCTTTGGTAGCACCACCGAACATCAGGCTATGGTAATGCCACTAAACATGGGTCTCGGGTGGCACCACCGAACATCAGCCTATGGTGATACCACTAAACATGGGTCGTTGGTGGCACCACCGAACATCAGGCTATGGTAATGCCACTAAACATGGGTCTTGGGTGGCACCACCAAACATCAGGCTATGGTAATACCACAAACCATGGGTCTTTGGTACCACTACCGAACATCAGGCTATGTTAATGCCACTAAACATTTTGTGTGGCGTTTTATGCTTTCTGATGTAATAACAACGTCAAGGATGAAGATGGTGACAGTGATGATAGCAGGGGCATGGAACATCAGACTGTAGTGATACTGCAGTACATTAGGTGATACCACAAAACATCAGAACATTGCAGTGCCACAAAACATCGGGCCACACAACAATGCCACAGAACATCAAGCTATCGTAATACCACAAAACATGGGTCTTTGGTAGAAACCACCGAACATCAGGCTGTAGTAATACCACAAGACATGGGTCTTTGGTAGCACCACATAACACCAGGCTATGGTAATACCAAACAAACCATGGGTCTTTGGTAGCACCACCGAACATCAGGCTATGGTAATACCACAAACCATGGGTCTTTGGTAGCACCACCGAACATCAGGCTATGGTAATACCACAAAACATGGGCCTTTGGTAGCACCACCGAACATCAGGCTATGGTAATACCACAAACCATGGGTCTTTGGTAGCACCACCGAACATCAGGCTGTGGTAATACCACAAAACATGGGCCTTTGGTAGCACCACTGAACATCAGGCTATGGTAATACCACAAACCATGGGTCTTGGATGGCACCAACGAACATCAGGCTGTGGTAATACCACTAAACATGGGTCTTTGGTAGCACCACCGAACATCAGGCTATAGTAATACCACTAAACATGGGTCTTTGGTAGCACCACAGAACATCAGGCTATGGTAATGCCACTAAACATGGATCTTTGGTAGCACCAACGAACATCAGGCTATGGTAATACCACAAACCATGGGTCTTTGGTAGCACCACCGAACATCAGGCTATGGCAATGCCACTAAACATGGGTCTTTGGTAGCACCATAGAACATCAGGCTATGGTAATACCACAAACCATGGGTCTTGGGTGGCACTACAGAACATCAGGCAATGGTATTGCCACTAAACATGGGTGTTTGGTAGCACCACCGAACATCAGAGTGTGGCAGTATCACAGCATTGTCTGTGTGATATCTCTGAAGCATCCATCGTATTCTTACGACATAAGCACTGTATTTGTTTCCAGGGTGTCCATTACGTCCTTATGACATTAGCGCTGTAAATGTTTCCAGGGTGTCCATTATGTCTTTATGACATCAGCACTGTAAATGTTTCCAGGGTGTTCATTACGTCCTTATGACATCAGCACTGTAAATGTTTCCAAGGTGTTCATTACGTCCTTATGACATCAGCGCTGTAAATGTCTCCAGGGTGTTCATTACGGCCTTATGACATGAGCGCTGTAAATGTCTCCAGGGTGTTCATTACGTCCTTATGACATCAGCGCTGTAACCGTCTCCAGGGTGCCCATCACGTCCTTATGACATTAGCACTGTAAATTTTCCGGGTTTTCATTATGTCCTTATGAAATCAGCGCTGTAAATGTTTCCAGGGTGTCCATTACGTCCTTATGATATCAGATCTGTAAATGTCTCCAGGGTGTCCATTACGTCCTTATGACATCAGATCTGTAAATGTCTCCAGGGTGCCCATTACGTCCTTATGACATCAGCTCTGTAAATTCTTCCAGGATGTCCATTATGTCCTTACGACGTCAGGGCTGTAAATGTTTCCAAGGTTTCCATTATGTCTGTCTGACGTCAGCGCTCTAAATGTTTCCAGGGTGTCCATAATGTCCTTATGACATCAGCATCGTAAATGGTTCTAGGGTGTTCCTTATGTCGTTATAACATCAGCACCGTAAAATGCTTCCAGGATGTCCATTATTTCAGCATGACATAATCACTGTAAATGTCACACAGAGTGTTCAATATGTCTGTATGGCATCCTCACTGTGATTGTTTTCTGGGTGTCTATTATGCCTGTATGACATCAGCACTGTGAATGTTTTCTGGGTGTCTATTATGCCTGTATGACATCAGCACTGTGAATGTTTTCTGGCTGTCTATTACGCCTGTAGGACATCAGCACTGTGAATGTTTTTCTGGCTGTCTATTATGCCTGTATGACATTAGCACTGTGAATGTTTTCTGGGTGTCTATTATGCCTGTATGACATTAGCACTGTGAATGTTTTTCTGGGTGTCTATTATGCCTGTATCACACCAGCACTGTGAATGTTTTCTGGGTGTCTATTATGCCTGTATGACACCAGCACTGTGAATGTTTTCTGGGTGTCTATTATGCCTGTATGACATTAGCACTGTGAATGTTTTCTGGGTGTCTATTGTGCCTGTATGACACCAGCACTGTGATTGTTTTCTGGGTGTCTATTATGCCTGTATGACATCAACACTGTGATTGTTTTCTGGGTGTCTATTATGCCTGTATGACACCTGCACTGTGAATGTTTTCTGGGTGTCTATTATGCCTGTATGACATCTGCACTGTGAATGTTTTCTGGGTGTCTATTATGCCTGTATGACATCTGCACTGTGAATGTTTTCTGGGTGTCTATTATGCCTGTATGACATCTGCACTGTGAATGTTTTCTGGGTGTCTATTATGCCTGTATGACATCTGCACTGTGAATGTTTTATGGGTGTCTATTATGTCTGTATGACATCAGCACTGTGAATGTTTTCTGGGTGTCTATTGTGCCTGTATGACATCAGCGCTGTAAATGTTTTCTGGGTGTCTATTGTGCCTGTATGACATCAGCACTGTAAATGTTTTCTGGGTCTATTGTGCCTGTATGACACCAGCACTGTGAATGTTTTCTGGTGTCTATTATGCCTGTATGACATCTGCACTGTGAATGTTTTCTGGGTGTCTATTATGCCTGTATGACATCAGCACTGTGAATGTTTCCAGGGTGTTAATGTCCATGACATCAGCACTATATATGTCCCGTAGTTGTTCATTATATCCTTGTGACATCAGCACTGTAAATGTCTCCAGGGTGTCCATTACGTCCTTATGACATCAGCTCTGCAAATGTCTCCAGGGTGCCCATTATGTCCTTATGACATCAGCTCTGTAAATGTTTACAGGGTTTTCATTATGTCTGTATGGAAACTGCATTGTAAATGTCTCCATGGTGTCTGTTACGTCCACATGAAAACAGCACTGTAAATGTTTCCCGGGTGTCCACTATGTCCATGACGTCATCACTGTCAATGTTTCCAGAGTGTCCAGCAGGACTGTTCGGTGACCAGTGTAACCAGACCTGTGGACACTGTCACAGCAGCAGCGTGTCATCACGTGACTGGCCAATGTCTCCAGGGCTGCACTGAAGGCTTCACAGGAGCACACTGCATGGAAGGTAAAAATAGACTGCAGTAAAATAAGCAATGTCCACAGGGACACACTGCATGGAAGGTAAAAATAGTCTGCAGTAAAATAAGCAATGTCCACAGGGACACACTGCATGGAAGGTAAAAATAGTCTGCGGTAAAATAAGCAATGTCCACAGGGACACACTGCATGGAAGGTAAAAATAGTCTGCAGTAAAATAAGCAATGTCCACAGGGACACACTGCATGGAAGGTAAAAATAGTCTGCAGTAAAATAAGCAATATCCACAGGGACACACTGCATGGAAGGTAAAAATAGTCTGCAGTAAAATAAGCAATGTCAACAGGGTCACACTGAATGGAAGGTAAAAATAGTCTGCAGTAAAATAAGCAATGTCCACAGGGACACACTGCATGGAAGATAAAAATAGTCTGCAGTAAAATAAGCAATGTCCACAGGGTCACACTGCATGGAAGGTAAAATAGTCTGCAGTAAAATAAGCAATGTCCACAGGGTCACACTGCATGGAAGGTAAAAATAGACTGCAGTAAAATAAACAATGTCCACAGGGACACACTGCATGGAAGGTAAAAATAGTCTGCAGTAAAATAAGCAATGTCCACAGGGTCACACTGCATGGAAGGAAAAAATAGTCTGCAGTAAAATAAGCAATGTCCACAGGGACACACTGCATGGAAGGTAAAAATAGTCTGCAGTAAAATAAGCAATATCCACAGGGACACACTGCATGGAAGGTAAAAATAGTCTGCAGTAAAATAAGCAATGTCAACAGGGTCACACTGCATGGAAGGTAAAAATAGTCTGCAGTAAAATAAGCAATGTCCACAGGGTCACACTGCATGGAAGGTAAAAATAGTCTGCAGTAAAATAAGCAATGTCCACAGGGACACACTGCATGGAAGGTAAAAATAGTCTGCTGTAAAATAAGCAATATCCACAGGGACACACTGCATTGAAAGTAAAAAAATAGTCTGCAGTAAAATAAGCAATGTCCACAGGGAAACACTGCATGGACGGTTAAAATAGTCTGCTGTAAAATAAGCAATGTCCACAGGGACACACTGCAGGGAAGGTAAAAATAGTCTGCAGTAAAATAAGCAATGTCCATAGGACACACTGCATGGAAGGTAAAAATAGTTTGCAGTAAGGTAAGCAATG
>JADBJO010001616.1:260000-272500 GCA_016801955.1 Conus betulinus
TCTTTATTTGTGCCATTTCCTCAGATCGTCAAAGATAAGCAAAATGTCACTCTCTGGTCAAGTTACAGTAACGTCTCTCTGTTAGAGAATGAACTGCCAAATTTCGCGCAAGTGTTACAATACTTTTTCTCTTCCCTAAGCGCTATGTTTTTGTCTGATGTGTCTGTGTGCCACACGTAAAGCTATGTCCCGATAGTCGCCTTCTGCTGATTCACATGTTCTTCAAACTCCATGGTGTAAAGTGTTATCACAGTGATAGCGTGTTATTTCTTATTTTGGGTCTGTCACTGGAATAATCTTCTACATCACAATCAGACTATTTTTAAAAATAAGCGCCAGTTTAAAAATACGTCTCACTAAGTGAGTCATCCAAGTTATATAGATGTTTAGTGGATATATGCTTCATGTTTGCTGTGTGTGTACGTCTCACCCCCCCCCCCCCCCCCCCCCCTCCACTACTACCACCACCACTCCTCTGCTTTATCGAGAATCATATGTGAAGACAATACTTAACAACTGGTGTTGTTTTCCAACAGAAGCAGTCATGGAAGACCTATCCAAGAAGACAGAATTTAATGATTGTTTGTGTGTTTCAAGCAGAAGTGGGAATAGAAGACCTGCCCTATCAGACAGGAAGCCAGGCCCCAAGGCCTCTGCTGGCACAGCCCGTGAGAGAAGAGGAGGGCCTGTACAGTGAAGCTGACCTTCCATCGTCAGGGGGAGCAGGAGAAAGAAAGAGAGCATTACATCGACGTTGATCGTCCCCCATCTGCGCCGGGTCTGAGATACCGCATCTGGTTTCAGAAGCACAAGCTTCAGCAGCAATCTCTGCTACAGCTTCGAAAGACGACAGAGACAGCACCGTACAAACGACAGGGTGACGTAACAATCAGCTGCCAGGCAAAGGAAGCCCAGCCAGATCCCTACAGAAGGCGACCACCGCCCTGAACCACCCAGCTGGAAAACCTGATAGAGGCAGCCCGGTGAAGAGCCACATGAAGTCGACCACTACTCCACAGAGACGTCTCCTTCTCTCTGATGATGACAAGGGTCCTGCCAGTGGAGCGAGGTCATCATCACCAGCCACAGAGAGGAAAGGAGAAAGACCAGCTCTGATCCCCAAGCAGAAACTCTTGGCTCCAATGCAAAAGCCATCCAGACAAGGCCCACGACCTGACAGAGAGGAAGGAACACCATCTCCCGTCCCTTCCTTCGATCTGGCCTCCATCTTCTCTTCTCGTCCTGCTGAGCAGCCGGATGATGGCAGTTGCTACGAGGATATGGAGCTCCAAGTCTGTCATCCAGAAACCTACGAGAGGTGTCGAGTCTACCAAAACACGACAGACCAACAGCTTTATGAGAAGCTGCAGTCATCGTCTAAGTAACTGTACAAAAACTGAGTGGAGGAGTACACACAGACTGCAAAAGAATGATACTGCATGAAAATGATGGTCTGCATGAAGTTAAGTAAACTGTCTTAGTATTCCTAAGTCTGATAACAAAAAAGTTAAGAAGATGAGTTTATTAGCATACTTTAATAGATAATACCACATTGCGATTAGAGATGAATACATTATTTTTTAAATCTTTGTTGACCATCTCTGTACCCTCATGGTGACTGTACTCCTCCACCACTGCATTCGTCTCCTTTATAAACAGCCACACCCAGGTAGTCCTGTCAAAGCCTCCTGAAGAATTCACAGAGAGCAGCAGATATCAAGTCAGCTCGAGGCGCCTACCAGATGAGACAACTTCTGTTGAGGCTCTGGTGGTGTTCACACATGCCTGTTTTAGTCCAGCTGACTCTAGGAAACAGTCGCTAAACCCCACACTGAAAGCATCAGTGGCTAAGTCAAAGATCCAACGTAAATGGATGTTCGCTTCAGAAGTGGGCAGCCATGTCATTCAGCAAAAATCCACGCGAACTTTATGACACCTGCAGCTTTTGCCTCAACTCACCAAGGACATGGACATGGGCCTGGATCAAAACTGAGCTCACTACAGGAGCAACACATTGGAATTTAGTATATATTTCCTATAGGGAAATCATGCTCACTGGGGATAACTGAGATGATGTTGTCGAGTTCCATTGTCAGCTAAGACTACATGATGGGACAGTACTCAATGCTCCTTTCATAGTTTCTCCTGACGTCCACCTGGCCTGTGATACAGGGAAATGACAGCTATATAACATTTCAGCAAAACTCAGAGAGGAATCTGGAATGGTTCACATAACTGACTAGTGGAATTTTTTGCACCATGTTGACTAAGGAGAAAACGGCCATGACATGGCCCCTCACGGTCAGCTTAGCTGTAAACAACATGAATAAACAGGACTATGTGGGGAAAAGGTTATCTCACAATCGCTTCACTCTAACAAGAAAATGATGCACACTTGCATCAAAATTATCAAGCAACCATTTGTTCACTTTGATACAGACAATGGCAAACAAAGTTCAGGTCCTGTGTTGTTCAGGCAGAGCTCAGATCCTGCGTTGTTCAAACAAAAGTCAAATCCTGTGTTGTTCAGACAAAGTTCAGGTTCTGTGTTGTTAGGGCAAAGCTCAGGTCCTGTGTTGTTCAGACAAAGCTCAGGTCCTGTGTTGTTCAGGCAAAGTTCAGGTCCTGTGTTGTTCAGGCAAAGTTCAGGCCCTGTGTTGTCAGGCAAAGCTCAGGTCCTGTGTTGTTCAGACAAAGCTCAGGTCATGTGTTGCTCAGACAAAGGTCAGGTCCTGTGTTGTTAGGGCAAAGCTCAGGTCCTGTGTTGTTAGGGCAAAGCTCAGGTCCTGTGTGTTTCAGGCAGAGGTCAGGTCTTGTATTGTTAGGGCAAAGCTCAGGTCCTGTGTTGTTCAGACAAAGCTCAGGTCCTGTGTTGTTCAGATAAAACTCAAGTCCTGTGTTGTTTAGACAAAGCTCAGGTCCTGTGTTGTTAGGGCAAAGTTCAGGTCCTGTGTGTTGTTAGGGCAAAGTTCAGGTCCTGTGTTGTTAGGGCAAAGCTCAGGTCCTGTGTTGTTCAGGCAGAGCTCAGATCCTGTGTTGTTTAGACAGAGCTCAGGTCCTGTGTTGTTTAGACAAAGCTCAGGTCCTGTGTTGTTCAGGCAAAGCTCAGGTCCTGTGTTGTTCATGCAAAGTTCAGATCCTGTGTTGTTCAGGTAGAGTTCAGATCCTCCTTCTCTCAATCGAATGTCTTCTGGAGCACTGCCCACCGACACCATCACAGCCCGATTAACCAGTTTCATCCCATTGTTCTGTGTCTGGAAGTGTGGTGCCAGAGAAAAAAGCCCAACACTGACCACACTGCCTATCCCTCTGTGATGAGATAGGTGTGGATCTGTGGTAAGTGGGTCCTCTAGGGGAAGGACTTGGAATAATTCTCGATGAGAATTATCTTAACATTTCACCTACACTACACCCTCTCTCTGTGGTGGAAGGAGCAACTTTCCGGTACTAGTCATCGAAAGAAATATTTATTTGTTCCAGGACCGGTTAAAATACTTTTGAGTAGCTCTGAGATAATTTCCTTAGGCCAGCACTCTTAAAGTACTTGTAGCTCCAAGAGACAAAATTGAAGAGAGAAGTTCAAACATTCAACATCGATTGAACATCAGAGAACTGACACAAGTGCAATTTCACACATCAACTTTACTTGCTTACTCATGGGTAAGTATTTACATGTCACTTCAATAGGCAAGGTTTTAGTTCTCATTGGACTACCACAATGAGGGCCTTTCCTCACTCCTACTTTACTTGCTTACACACCGTGCAGCTGCTTAAGTTGGAATACAGTGGGCCTGTCTAAGTACACTGAATGCATACTTTTCATACACATCCACTTCGCTTGCATACACCCAGTGCAGTAGCCAAAGTGGTACTCATAGACAGGTTCTCACTATTTCATCATAAAGTGAGGGTAAGGGTCTGATGGGTTTGAGTCCAGGTGGTTAGCTAACTTAGCTTATATCAGAGAGGGTAGGTGATCTCTCCTGTGGCTGCTGACTGCTCCTCTTGGGTAGATTGGTTGTCTGGTGTCATTTCGGTTTAAAGGGTAGCCATGGTGTCTGGCATTCCCCCGGCTTTTGGCATAGTCCCAGAGTAGGGTTCAGCTACAATGTATATCATGACCAGGATCCCAGTTCTGCAATAAAGAGAACTTGGTCTGTAGGTGAGAATCTGATGGCTGGTTTGTCGAGTGCACACATTTGCCCATTTTTATTTCCAGAAGGTGTGAGATTCAGCAAGCAAGTTTTCTCTATGGTAGAGTTTCTACAACAACTATCAATCTCCACTTTCATTTAAAGGTTGTGTTAAGTTTACAAAAGGGTAAGAGACAGGAATACAATGCTACACAGTTTCAGTCGAACAACTCTTCCATGTTTCTTATGAATTAAAGCACATTGACTTTGGCTACACTTATTCCAAGTACACATGTGGTGTAGACTTAAAGTCATACACTACAGATCATTCCAACAACCACCTGTATTTACAGAATCATAGTAGCAGTTTTTAACCTAGCACAGGCATACTGTTTTTCTGATCAAAATGTATTATTGAATTATTATCTTTACAGATAGAATTGCATACTGGCTAAAGTCAAGGTGTACACAAAGAATAGTGGTCAGATTGATAACAAAGAATCATAACCACTGGGAGAAGCTTTGGCCATATGATGGCAATCAAAGTACTACACAGAGTAATCATTTATCAGTTTGATAAAATGTCTCTAAGCATTTGTACAAAGTTACAATGTAAACCACACAGCATACATAAAATCAATACATAGACTTAATAATGTAAAGCAGAGTTCCAACTCACTTTTCCTGGGAATGAACCAGTGAATGACTTGAGACCAAGGAGGATACCAAGAGTTTACTAGGCCTTCTCTAGTCGTCCCTTTGTCTTTCATTGTTTTGATCTACAGGCAGTCTGAGGGGTCAGTGAAGCTGTGACTCTATGTGTGTCTGGTATATGTATTCTAAACTGCCAAATCAGGTTTTGCTGCTTTGGGTAACAAGATGTCATTCACACATGTGGAGTGAGAGGGGGGAGGATCTAGTCTTATCACCATTCACCTCGGAATATTGTTTGAACCTAATTGGCACTGGTTACTGAGATTGTGGTTGGTTAATTTAAAGCCAATGGATGGACTTATCAAGTGTTTTGTTACACCCTCTCTGAAAGAAGACATTGTGACTATTTGTGTGTTTCTTTTCTTGCACATTTCTTTTAAGACAGTCTGAAAAGTGGTTGTGTGTGCGGTCAGGTCAGTCTCTCTGTCAAAAATGATAGTTGTTCCATCAAATGAGTTTCTATAGAGTTGGATGAAAGTAATCAACAAACTACAACTATCAAACTTCTTTTTCTACTTATAAATCTGCCCATTCTGCCCTGCATGGCCAAACTGGAAAATGCGGAGAATTCTGGGAGAAGGCTTGGGGTTGGCCAAAACAATTCATATAAATTAAAGACATCTGCACTTTTTTCACACTTCTAATTTTTTAATAGGAGGCAAGGATTCTGTTTTCATTCTCATTTGTTAAAAATTTTTTTTTTTTAAAACCCTCTCTGACAAAGCATCGTTGCAGCAGGCAACACAGAACAGATGCCAAGAGAGAAAGTGCATGGCGTTATGAAAGGGTCAAATATGCATCACAACATACTTACGGATCACTGATCATCAACTTTTTTTTTTTTTTTTCAAATATAACTTCACTGATTGCTTAATTGATTTCTTTTGTATGAATTTGCAACACAGTCAGTGATATAGTAATGTAGAATGCATGCAAATCTTCTGTATGATACTTGTTACACTGTCAGCAGTATAGTAATGTAGAGAATGCACAAATCTTTTGTATGATATTGTTACACTTTCAGCAGTATAGTAATGTAGAATGCATGCAAATCTTTTGTATGATATTGTTATACTGTCAGTGGTATGGTAATGTAGAACATGTGCAAATCTTTTGTATGATATTGCTACACTGTCAGTGGTATAGTAATGTAGAATGCACACAAATCCATGTCCAAGATTGTCTAAGGAGGTAGGATGGCCCTCCTCCTCTACCAATAATATTAGCACGTGACACTAACCACTGTGCCATAGCGGCTGGTGACCGACCTGCCTGTGTCTGTGTCTGTGTCTGTGTCATTGTCCCACCAAACATGGCGAGGGGAGAGGATCAGTATCTCTTCTCGCTTTCCACCTTGCTGCCTTCATCGGCGCTGCGTTCGATGGCGCCAGTACCAGACCTTTTGCTGGTCGGTAGAAATGTTTTGTTCAACTGGCAGCTCTCACAGCTAACCACTAACACCAGGTTCTTCTCTGATTTTCAGTGAGCTTGGCCCACTACTTACTCGTAGTTTTCATATGTGTCTGTGCTTCAAACTTGCACAGTGGTGAAGTAGTGTGAACAGTCAGCTAACCCATGAACAGGAGTCAGGAACAAACCATCAGGAAGGAAGGAAGGAATGCTTCAGTGTGCGCAGTGCACCTCTCCAACATGTGAATGGTGAAGATACTAGTCCTGTGGGGTATTTGGTCCTTGGCTACCTGACGGTGTTTGATAGTGTCATATTCTGTCGTGTATCTCTGGTCCTTGGCTACCTGACAGCATTTGATAGTGTCATATTCTGTCGTGTATCTTTCGTCCTTGGCTACCTAACAGTGTTTAATAGTGTCATGACCTGTGTGTATATCTTGTCCTTGGCTACCTGACAATGTTTGGCAGTGTTATGTCCAGTGTGAATCTTTGGTCCTTGGCTACCTGACAGTGTTTAATAGTGTTATGTCCTAAGGCTTTGTGCAGAAACCAATGCACTGTAAAAAGTAATGCCTCCATTTAATTTTGTGCTACATTTCTCTCAGTGAAAGACAGTGTTTCATTTTTGGCCTTCTTGTCTATTTTTGTTGTTATAGTTGTTGTTGTGTGTGTGAGACACAGAGATATTTTGCACTGACTTTACACTCATTGACTGTAGAAATGTTTGCTTGCTTTTGTGTTTGTTGTATTGATTTTATATGTGGGGGTTTTTTTTTTTGTGTGTGTGTGTGTGTGTGTGTGTGTGTGTGTGTGTGTGTGTGTTAAGAATGGTTGTATAAAGCTAAACAGCATCAATGTCGGTCTGTGTTCATGATGAAAATAGTAATTTGTTCATTCGAGTGTATTGTTGAGCTCATCTCATTATTACTGTTACTTTGGACTTTTTTTGTGGGTCCTTCAACCTCCAGTTTGTTCCCACTGTTCTCTCTCTCTCTCTCTCTCTCTCTCTCTCTCCTCTCTCTCTCTCTCTCTCTCTCTCTCTCTCTCTCTCTCTCTCTCTCTCGTTTCCTTTTCTTGAGTGGGTCCTCCATTCTCCTTATTTTTTCCCACTTTTTTTCTCCCATTGTTTAAAAGATGCTCTCTTACTATACACAGTCTGTGTGTTTCATTATTGATGGACATTCACTTGCTGATATTCATATCGACGCATGATACAGAGTACCCGGCTTATTATTATACTAATGTGTCATGTGCTGACACATTGATACTGCTACATTTAATTACTGCTTTAACAAAATGAAGAAAATGGTGAAGAACTGTACATATGTCTTTAGACTTATTAATTCCCAGTCAGCTTATGTCCCTTTATAGATTTACCTGACTTTGAAAGTGTATCAGATTATTATCATTGTGTAATATCTGGGGAACACAGACAATAGTGAAATGCTCTGGTGACTTCGCCACTGGCAAATGAGCTTGCAGTCTTTAGTGTAGACAGGCAGCTGTGAGAAACCCAGTGATCATTCTTACGCGCAAATGTGCGTCTCTGGCACACAAAATTCCCATCTGATGCACTGGAATTCAGTCCAGTGATTTATTTCCATATGCATTACAACTGCGAGCAATGTGTCATGTAAAGCACTTTCGTCTGATCCGCTATGATTAAAGTCGATAAAAACGTAACTTTCCTCAACTTTTTTTCAGTATGTTTTGAATTGATGAACAACTTTCACTTGAGAACTCTTTGCTGCTTAGAAATTACATGTGCCATCAAATCAGACAACCCAGTCTATGACTGGACCACATGTCATCCTGAGGCAGCCCTCCAGAGGAAACGCTGCACTGCTGCCATGTCACTTTAGAGGTCTTCAGTAGTTCTTGATTCAGCGTACTGAAGAATCTTCTACTGACAACAATAACTGCGTAGTCACAGAGCCAGCATGACTCAGTATTTCCCCACTGGAGGGCGCCACTTCGTTTATTCTGTGAACGGTCACATGAACTTGCTGTACTTGTGACCTTAACACAATTCACCAAGGGCATACTCATGACAGGAAATGGAAACTGAGGTCACCATGAAAGCAGGACATGAAGCGGAATTCCAGACGTCTTTTAAATGCTGACCGATGAGGATGAAGATGGTGCTGTAAAATTCCATCGTGGCCTGAGACTATTTTACACAGAGCTGTGCTCTATGTTTGCGTTCAGAATACACCCCAGCGTCCATCAGGCTTCAGAGATACAGAAGCCTGTGGTGTTATCAGAAATCTGAGCAATGCTGTCAGACACGTATCCATGAGTAGATGGAACTCTGCTCTGTGGTTCTGGTCTTTCCAACTGTGCACGTAGCAAACTTGCCTCTGGGTAGTTCTTAACATGCTTGTCCATATGAGTGGGGTTCAGTTTGATTAATGTGAAGTGGACATGGCCATGACAGCATATCTAATGCTATGTAGTCTGAGGCACACACACACACACACACACACACACACACACACACACACACACACACACACACACACACACACACACACACACACACACACACACACACACACACACACACACACACACACACACACACACACACACACACACACACACACACACACACACACACACACACACACACACACACACATATCAGGGATCTTCTGTCGGGGAAAGGAGAATGCAAGTTATTCGCATTCAAAATAATGACTAAAGTGTGCCATTTTACGTCATTTCTTCCATCAATTTTGAAGTTTTCCCTAGATAACTATGAAATGCTAATGTGTGTGACTGAATTTTGATTTGTTGGTACCAGTGCCATACATTTTGTACTCACATATGTAAATAAATCAGTCTGTGTAATACCTCAGTTTTGGTTGCTACATGTGTTGGAGTTTGTGCCTGCATGCATGTGGCCCTGACAAACTTCAATACTGACATTTTCTAGACAAGTGAAAACAATGCCATTTTCAAACTTGGCAGAAGGTGTTGTTGAAACTGTTCCAGACATTTCTCTGGTGAAGGTGGTACCAAATCATGATGGCCGTGAATATGAGATTAACATTTTCAGCAGCAGTTTCAGCGCAACAAGACTGTCCTTTCAAATGTTGATCACCTACAATGACTGCTTTTTCACACAGACAAAAGACACGTTAAATGGTACTATATCCAAATAAAGCAACAATTGTTAAGTTACACTTTGTGAAGATTGCATCATTTAGTGCACTTTTGCAAGAGAGACATGCAGATAAAATAAACATATTACTAAATACAGAACCAACGTAGGCCAATTTGAATATATTTTGCCAAATATAGAAAAGTAAGATAAGATGAGTTTAGCATTTATGGAGAATCTAGCGAGGGAAGCCACATTTATTTTACAATTTTATCAGCCGTATTAATTTCAAGTCACAAATCTTCACTGTAAACGACATGGTGAATTTTATGTTGTCAAAAAAATTGAAAGATAATTTTTAGGCCTGGAAAAAATCCGTACGGATGTGTGAACTCAGAGAAGACGTCAACTATGTTACGTCAAGTAAAATGTCATAGCGTTCATCCAATAGTCTTGGTGACGCATGTGTACAATCCATCAGCATAACGACAGGGGACCTTTCAAGGATGCCAAAAGCGCGGGAGTGCAGATGGGCAGAGGGGTGGGGAAATGAGGGGACGACAAGTGAAAGAAGAGAGGTGTATGTGAGAGGCGTGGCTGCATCAGGAGGGGGAGGACAAGCGAAAGAAGGAGAGAGGTGTATGTGAGAGGCGTGGCTGTATCAGGAGGGGAGGACAAGCGCAGGAGAGGGGAGTATGTGAGAGACGTGGCTGTATCAGGAGGGGAGGACAAGCGCAGGAGAGGGGAGTATGTGAGAGGCGTGGCTGTATCAGGAGGGGAGGACAAGCGCAGGAGAGGGGAGTATGTGAGAGGCGTGGCTGTATCAGGAGGGAGGACAAGCGCAGGAGAGGGGAGTATGTGAGAGGCGTGGCTGTATCAGGAGGGGAGGACAAGCGCAGGAGAGGGGGGAGTATGTGAGAGGCGTGGCTGTATCAGGAGGGGAGGACAAGCGCAGGAGAGGGGAGTATGTGAGAGGCGTGGCGTGGCTGTATCAGGAGGGGAGGACAAGCGCAGGAGAGGGGAGTATGTGAGAGGCGTGGCTGTATCAGGAGGGGAGGACAAGTGAAAGAAGAGAGGAGTATGTGAGAGGCGTGGCTGTATCAGGAGGGGAGGTCAAGTGAAGGAGAGAGGTGTATGTGAGAGGCGTGGCTGTATCAGGAGGGGAGGTCAAGTGAAGGAGAGGGGTGTATGTGAGAGGCGTGGCTGTATCAGGAGGGGAGGTCAAGTGAAGGAGAGAGGTGTATGTGAGAGGCGTGGCTGTATCAGGAGGGGAGGACAAGTGAAGGAGAGAGGTGTATGTGAGAGGCGTGGCTGTATCAGGAGGGGAGGTCAAGTGAAGGAGAGAGGGGTGTATGTGAGAGGCGTGGCTGTATCAGGAGGGGAGGACAAGTGAAAGAAGGAGAGAGGTGTATGTGAGAGGCGTGGCTGTATCAGGAGGGGAGGACAAGTGAAGGAGAGGGGTGTATGTGAGAGGCGTGCTGTATCAGGAGGGGAGGACAAGTGAAAGAAGGAGAGAGGTGTATGTGAGAGGCGTGGCTGTATCAGGAGGGGAGGACAAGTGAAGGAGAGAGGTGTATGTGAGAGAGGCGTGGCTGTATCAGGAGGGGAGGACAAGTGAAGGAGAGAGGTGTATGTGAGAGGCGTGGCTGTATCAGGAGGGGAGGTCAAGTGAAGGAGAGGGGTGTATGTGAGAGGCGTGGCTGTATCAGGAGGGGAGGTCAAGTGAAGGAGAGGGGTGTATGTGAGAGGCGTGGCTGTATCAGGAGGGGAGACAAATTGTGGTTGCCAGAAATGTCTCGCCTAACATGTCAACATGACAAGAAACTGTTCTGAGCACAACCCCCAAGAAGTGTTCATAATTTCGGAAAGTCTTGTTCTTGTCAACTTGACAAGAAGCTGTACTGGGCAAAAACCAAAGAAAAAAAAACAGGTTCATAATCTCTTAAATGTCTTGCTTTACACGTCAACATGACAAGAAGCTGTACTGAGCAAAAAAAAAAAGTTCATGATATCTTAATGTCTTGTTTTACATGTCAACATGACAAGAAGCGGTTCTGAGCGGAGCAAAACACACACACACACACACACACACACACACACACACACACACACACACACACACACACACACACACGCACACACGCACAGAGAGAGAGAGAGAGGAGAGAGAGAGAGAGAGAGAGAGAGAGAGAGAGAGAGAGAGAGAGAGAGAGTTTTCTGAGAGGACGTGAATCTTCAGCAATTTAAGGTCAGTATCCATTCAGGAAGAGAAGAGGCAGCCTCCCTTTGAGGACGAGGTGGAATAAGGAGGGGTGGGATGATGATGTTTCGCCATCATGTGCATTTGAAGTATGACTCACTCTGTGACTTTTTTCTTTTCAAAATGATGTAGGCAGTACAGTGCTAAAACTGCAACAGGGAAGATAACAGAGTGATCTGAGAGAACAGAACGTTCGTCCTGTGAGGGAAGATAACAGAGTGGTCTGAGAGAACAGAACGTTCGTCCTGTGAGGAGATGCTTAGGTCAGGGAAACACAACCTGGATGACTCTGTCTCTGCCCGCTTGTCTGGCCCACCTTTTCCCCTCCATCTGTATGGGGTGTTCGGTCAACACGCGTTAACAAACCAACTACTTCATGATGAACACACATATGCGCGCGCGCACACACACACACACACACACACACACACACACACACACACACACACACACACACACACACACACACACACACACACACACACACGTATTGCTCACAACACTGCCATATCACTGCCGTCTCAACATCTCGGATTGTTCCTGTATCCCAGTCACAACCTATCCCCATGCCATGGAAATGCTGGGACTTCTCTCAGGCCAAACGACATCTCTGCTTTCTGGAAGTTCTCTGCTAGTAACGTCCTCTTTTCTATCCTGCTGTTCGCTTCTTTCCTTCGTGTGTGTGTGTGTGTGTGTGTGTGTGTGTGTGTGTGTGTGTGTGTGTGTGTGTGTGAGCGCGCGCGCGCGCGCGCTCGCGCCTTTATCGTATTTCGCTGCTTAAACCCCGTAACTCTTTTTTCTCTCTCTCGACACACCTTACGATTAGCAACTAGGTAGTAAAAACTACACGCTATTTAGAGTGAACACTAGCTGTTCA
>JADBJO010001616.1:277500-285000 GCA_016801955.1 Conus betulinus
GCTACTCCTATGGGCGCTTGGTTTCGGAAGGTGGATGAATAGGAGAATGGCATTGTTCGGAGGACAATGACGTTGTTGTATGACTGAGTCATTGACTGTCCGTTCTCTCTCTCTCTCTCTCTCTCTCTCTCTCTCTCTCTCCTCTCTCTCTCTCTCTCTGACAATGACAAATGATAATGCTTTATTGACAATAGAAAGAACCCTTATGCCAAGGAGTGCGTGCACAATTTCCACTTAGTGTTGCCAGATTCTGCCAACAGTAGAAATGCGAGTCAAAACGAAGCGTACACACAGAAAACAGTTGAACAATACTAATCACTAGAAAACGAAGAAAAAGACCATTCATCAAACAATATTCTCATCACAATAAACCACTTATTGCATAATCATGATTTACAAACACAGCCTAAATATGAAGTTTTTTTCTCTCTTTAAATCTAAAAGCTTCCGCCACAAACTTAGCAAATGAGTTTACAATGTCTAGATTTTCAGAGGATAAAATACCAACGAGGTTTTGAGTTCGACCGAAAAAGGACTTAAAGGCAGAACAGCCATGTCTAAATTGCATAAGGGTCGTTTAACTATTGTCAATAAAGCATTATCATTGTCATTGTCATGTCATCTCTCTCTCTCTCTCTCTCTCTCTCTCTCTCTCTCTCTCTCTCTCTCTCTCTCTCTCTCTTTTTGTTTTTTTTCCCGTTCCACACACACCAAACAAAGAGTCTGACTGATCTTTGAGGAGGATTGCTTTGTTTATTGTTCATGTCTCCTCTTTGTAACATTTAAGAAAACAAATTTCTCATAATTTTCACTCGTCACATTTATACTGTGCAAAAAGCCGATGTTAGTTTACATACTTTGAATTCATTTGCACGCGCATTGTTTTCAGTCAGGTCTGCCTGTTTCATGTTTCTCTCCCGTTGTTCAAGTTTCTCTCCATTGTTGTTTCATTTTTCTCTCCATTGTCTGTTTCATTCTTCTCTCCCATTGTCTGTTTCATTCTTCTCTCTATTCTCTGTTTCATTGTTCTTTCCATTGTCTGTTTCATGCTTCTCTCTATTGTCTGTTTCATTTTTCTCCATTGTCTGTTTCATGTCCTCTCCACCACTGTCTGTTTCATTTTTCTCTCCACTGTCTGTTTCATTTTTCTCTATATTGTCTGTTTCATGTTTCTCTCCATTGTCTTTCATTTTTTACTTCATTGTCTGTTTCATTCTTCTCTCCATTGTCTGTTTCATTTTTTTCTCTACATTGTCTATTTCATTTTTCTCTATATTGTGTGTTTCATTTTTCTCTCCATTGTCTTTCATTGTTTTACTCCATTGTGTGTTTCATTCTTTTCTCCACTGACTTTCATTTTCTCTCCATTGTCTGTTTCATTTTTCTCTCCACTGTCTGTTTCATTTTTCTCTCCATTGTCTGTTTCATTTTTCTCTCCATTGTCTGTTTCATTTTTTTTCTCTCCACTGACTTTCATTTTTTCTCTCCATTGTCTGTTTCATTTTTCTCTCCATTGTCTGTTTCATTTTTCTCTCCACTGTCTGTTTTCATTTTTCTCTCCATTGTCTGTTTCATTTTTCTCTCCACTGTCTGTTTCATTTTTCTCTCCACTGTCTGTTTCATTTTTCTCTCCACTGTCTGTTTTTTTTTCTCTCCATTGTCTGTTTCATTTTTCTCTCCACTGTCTGTTTCATTTTTCTCTCCATTTTCTGTTTCATTTTTTCTCTCCATGGTCTGTTTCATTTTTCTCTCCACTGTCTGTTTTATTTTTCTCTCCATTGTCTGTTTCATTTTTCTCTCCACTGACTTTCATTTTTCTCTCCATTGTCTGTTTCATTTTTCTCTCCATTGTCTGTTTCATTTTTTTCTCCATTTGTCTGTTTCATTTTTCTCTCCATTGTCTGTTTCATTTTTCTCTCCACTGACTTTCATTTTTCTCTCCATTGTCTGTTTCATTTTTTCTCTCACTGTCTGTTTCATTTTTCTCTCCATTGACTTTCATTTTTCTGTCCATTGACTTTCATTTTTCACACACACACACACACACACACACACACACACACACACACACACACACACACATACATACATGCACGCGCGCACGCGCGCGCACGCACTCACGCATCACGCACCCACGCACGCACGCACGCACGCACGCACACACACACACACACACACACACACACACACACACACACACACACACACACACACACACACACACACACACACACACACACACACACACACACACACACACACACACACACACACACATGAACACACACATGCGCGTGCGCGCGCGCGCTCACGCACGCACGCACACACACACTTTCGCTCCCAGTCTTCTTCCCTTTTTATGCCCTTGGATCTAATTTGTGACAGGTTGTCAAATAATTCGTAGAGAGTCAAGTCATGAAGAACTTCTCTGTGTGTGTGTGTGTGTGTGTGTGTGTGTGTGTGTGTGTGTGTGTGTGTGTGTGTGTGTGTGTGTGTGTACGCACGCTGGTATGAATGAAGTTAACGTGTATGCATACGTACACAAAATGAGCGAATGCTGACTGCATGTAGGCCCTATGACACACGCTGCGCATTTGTGTTCGAGCAGTGTCGACTCTTCTTGCCTTGTCTTATATGGGAATCCTGTCCTTCCAACGAAGGCCATGAGAAGTGAAGGCGGGCAGCGAGTGATCGGATCTTCAGTCTGTGTCTTTCGGGGGTGCTAGAACAAGCCTGTATTTATCACATTTCGGATCCTTCGGAAATTGACCGATTTCTTTGTCGATCGGCACAAGTAAAGTAGCACTTCAGAGGACGTGAAAGACAAACTCACAGTCAGCGCTTGGTTGGTCGCCAGGCGAAAATATTAACTATCTTGTCTTGTCTTGTCTTGTCTTCTCTCTCTCTCTCTCTCTCTCTCTCTCTCTCTCTCTCTCTCTCTCCTCTCTCTCTCTCTCTCTCTCTCTCTCTCTCTCTCTCCACATACATCTATCACAGTCTTAGGTCGGTGTAGTTTATCCACATGCACCTGGTTGTATTCTCTGGTAGACCTATTTTCTTCATGCACGCCTGTTCGTAGTGTCCTCTAAGCACAGTTTTTATCCACGTACACACACCTGTCGCAGTATTCGGTCATACAGTTCATCCACAAACACCTGCCATGGTCTCCTGAAGGAACGGTTTATCTGCACGCCTGCTAATATTTTCTGTAGGTAAAATTTATCCACACACGCCTGTCAATATTTTCTGTAGGTAAAATTTATCCACACACGCCTGTCAATATTTTCTGTAGGTAAAATTTATCCACACACACCTGTCAATATCTTGTGTCGGTAGACTTTATCTACACACGCCCGTCAATACCTTCTGTAGATAGACTTTATCTACACACGCCTGTCACAACCTTAGGTAGGTCCAGTGTATCCACACATTCCAGTCGTTATGTTCGGTCTACTTTATCCTAAACTAGGGACAGGTTGTTCAGAAGCCTCGGCAAGTGCTCTGATACCTCCGAGGTCAGTGACGTGCTCACTGTGCAACAGTCCAAAGGCGTTCTTTCCTTTGAGGCCAGTCAGACGGATAGAGTCTGACCACGCGCCTCTTCCGTTCCTGCGTCCACAGCCTGCAAAGCGCTTGTTCGCTGTCGCCAATTCACTTCCCTGTCTCTCGTCATGACTTGACGACCATGTTGGCAAGTATTCCCTCAGAGTTCGGTGGTGGGCTCTGGCAGGGGCCGCGTGGTGTGGACGTGGGTGAAGCAACGAGCGACTGTAACCTCTGGACTGGCAAGAAGACAGACAGACAGACAGACAGGTGTCAGGATCCTTGCCGATGGCCACGGGCAGGGGGAAGAGGAGGGCGAGGGGGGGGAGGAGTGGTGTGGGGCTGTGTGTTCCAATTCTGTGTGTGCTGTGGGGGGTGGCGTGGGCCCAGAACAGCCGGCCCCGGTGTAGGTAAGTGGGTTTTCTGTCTTCATCAGAGAGAGAGAGAGAGAGAGAGAGAGAGAGAGAGAGAGAGACAGACAGACAGACAGACATACAGACAGAGTGACAGACAGACAGACAGAGACACAGAGAGAGAGAGAAAGAGGGAGGGATGGGGTGGGGAGAGAGAAGTGCGAGTGAGAGTGAGGGCGGCGTTGTTTATGCCGGGTCTTTTTGGTTGCCGCCGTCATGCGTGCGTGCGTGCGTGCGTGCGTGCGTGCGTGTGCGTGTGTGTGTTTGTGTGTGTGTGTGTGTGTGTGTGTGTGTGTGTGTTGGTTGGGGGGGGGGGGGGGGGGGAGGGCGTCAGTTTGGTTTGTGTACGAATAAGATTTTGAAGAACCCACCACCCCCCCACCACCACCATCAAATACAGTTAGGGAGAAGGCGATGAATGGAGGGAGGGGGAGGTGAGAAGGGTTGAGGGAGGAACATCTGACTTAGCTGAGGGTTGTGCTGCTGTTGTTTGTGTCTTGGTTTGTTTGTTGTCCTGCTGTCACCATTGAAGTGTGGGGAAGGGTGAGAGAGAGAGAGAGAGAGAGAGAGAGAGAGAGAGAGAGAGAGAGACAGACAGACAGACAGACAGACAGACAGACAAACAGACAGACAGACAGAGAGAGAGAGAGATTTAAGAATTTTCATAATCTTTATTCAGTAAGATCAGTGGGATCTGAAGCGGTAGGATCAAACACTTCGATGCAATAAATGCAAAATCCAAAAAGGGAAACAAACTCTCTTTTTAAAAAACAAACTTCATGGCATACAATATTGACATGCACATTATGAAACATGGCATCCACTTTATCAACAAGGAAAATACTTTTCATTTCAAAATGAAATGAGGCAGGGAACAGTAAAAAAAAGTAGGGTAACTTTTGCTCCCATAAGGAAACCTAACACAGGGTAACTTTTATTCAAGACTGGCACAGCCTTTTAAACTTGAATAAAGTCAGACAAATACAAAGGCGAACAATCTAATAGTGGGGGAAAAACAAGCGCAGGCCAACAACCCTTCCGTCATCACAGTAATGACTTGGCAAACATTTCTTCTTAAAGGGGGGGGGGGGGGTTGGAGATGAAGAAAAGGGAACGTAAAATGAAGAAAATATGTAATAAATATGAAAACTCTTCACTAGCTGCATGAGGGAACCATCGTAATCCCTCTTGATGGCAGATCAGTTTTGTATTGCCTGTTCCTAGGCCTTTCGTCCGCTGGATCGGACTCATCAGGGAGACACGGCTGATTGTGTCTGTGTTCGTGGCGTGAAATAGAGACACACCACAGTCCATAATACTGTGATGTTCTCACCATCAAGGGTTCAAATCAAGCTGTGTCTGCCTGATGAGTCCAATCCAACGGACGAAAGGCCTAGGAGCAGGCAATACCTGCCTTCAAGAGGAATTATGATGGTTACCTCATGCAGCTAGTGAAGAGTTTTCATATTTATAATATATTTTTTTCATTTTATGTTCCATTTTTCTTCATCTTCAAGCACCCCCACCCCCCCCCCCCCTTTAAGAAGAAATGTTTGCCAAGTCATTACTGTGATGACGGAAGGGTTGTTGGCCTGCGCTGTTTGTTTTCCCCCACTATTAGATTGTTCGTCTTTGTATTTGTCTGACTTTATTCAAGTTTAAAAGGCTGTGCCAGTCTTGAGTGGATCCTCAGGCGTAGGCTCAAAGTTTGTTCCCTACATTTTATACTGTTTGCATAATGTCTTTAGTTTTTCAGCAACTTTCTTCCTCCCCACACTTTCGTTTTGTTTCATTTACTACCCTTCGCTGGCTGCTTTGGGGGTGCTGTTGGATTCTTCTTTTTTTTAACCTTGGTGGTCAGAAACCCAGTGTATTACGGACTTTGGTGTGTCTCTATTTCACGCCAGGAGCACAGACACAACCAGCCGTGTCTCCCTGATGAGTTCTGATCCAGCGGACGAAAGGCCTAGGAACAGGCAATACATCTGCCTTCAAGAGGGATTACGATGGTTCCCTCATGCAGCTAGTGAAGAGTTTTCATATTATAATATATTTTCTTCATTTTACGTTCCTTTTTCTGCATCTTCAACACCACCACCACCACCCCCCCCCCCCACCCCCCCCCTCCTCTTTAAGTTGCAATGTTTGCGAAGTCATTACTGTGATGACGGAGGGGTTGTTGGCCTGCGCTTGTTTTCCCCCACTATTATATAGTTCGTCTTTGTATTTGTCTAAATTTATTCAAGTTTAAAAGGCTGTGCCAGTCTTAAATGAAAGTTTCTCTGTGTTCGGTTTCTTTATGGGAGCAAAAGTTACTCTACTTGTTTATTGTTTACTTTTCATATGTTTTAAATGCTGTATGCAAAAACAAATGATAAAGAAAAGAAAATTGCGCGCACAAATTAAAAAAAAATATCAGTTCACTTTTTACAGTCCAGCCGACCAAAAGGGACCATCTCATGGCTGACGAAATGCTAGACCGTTTATATGCCCCCTCCCCCACCCCCACCCTCCCCCCCCCCCCCCCCACCCCCCCCCCCCTCCCCCCCCCCCCCCCCCCCCCCCCCCCCCCCCACCAACCCACCTTCCTCTTCCCTCTTCCGTAGTCAGTCGGCCTGTAGCCATCTTGGACTGAATCTTGATTGTGCATGCCTTTGTTGACTGCAGCTATCAGTAGAATGAACGTCATCTTCATTGTTCATGCCTTTGTTGACTGCAGCTATCAGTAGGATGGAAGTCATCGGGGCTCTTAGAATACTTTGGGTCAGTAAATTGATATTACAGGTCGCAATATCCCACACAACAATTTACAAACTGATATTACAGGTCGCAATATGCCATACAACAAAATACAAACTGATATTACAGGTCGCAATATGCCATACAACAAAATACAAACTGATATTGCAGGTCGCAATATGCCATACAACAAAATACAAAGTGAATTTCAGTCTTCCTGTTAAGTTTACGTAGTGTGTATTTCATTAAACTGTTCTTTATATTGCCTTTCTGATACACTGTTGGTCTCTACATCAGCTACTACTCTTCTTCTTTAAATCTCAGCTCAAAACTTACCTCTTCAAAAAAGCCTATTCTCTTCTGTAGATGACTAGATCTCTCCTAAATTCCTCCACAACTAGTCTGGTGAGAGGCAGTTTATGCATGTAGGTGCGTTTGCCATTGTGTATTTTCTTTTTTGCTGTGTGCATGAATATTGTATGAATAAGTGCAAAATGGTGGATGTAAGCGCATTGAGTTGTATAACAAGAAATGCGCTATATAAGTATTATACATTCATCTTTCTTATTATTATTATTAAATACGTACCTCTTTAAACTGAACTTCGGGTTTGTTTTTCCATACCATAAGTTTATATCTGTGCCCTAGAGACGTATTAGTTGTTAGGCTTATAACTGGTTTTCTATAGCACACAATCAATCCCTCGTAAACTCTCCTTTTTTCGCTTTACGGAAGAACATATGGCGACCTACGCCTTCTTTTCTTCGCGTAAATGAACGTAACAGATTCCGGGTATTAGACACCC
>JADBJO010001616.1:292500-342500 GCA_016801955.1 Conus betulinus
GACGTAACAGAGGCTAACCAGAAAAAGAAAAATGAAGTCTGAAAGCTATCCCGTTTATAGTAAATCTCTGAGAGAGTATGAAGACGTGTTTAGAGAGAAAAAGGAAATGAACAGAAACAAACTGTATTCTGGTTTGTTGGACAGCCCTACCACTGACAGTCAGTCAAAGGCATGTAAAACAGGAACAAATGGCAAACGCCATTTAAGTAGGTACGTAGGATGAGCATTTTTGCAATGCGTTAGGAGTACAACTGGTGGTAAATAATTCAGCATCAAGCTATTCAGACACATAGGAACAAACCCCAACTGATGATGAGTCACGTATTCCAAGTGGTCCAATAATCAGAAAAGCAGTAGTGAAAGCAATTCAAAGCCTGACAAAAGCAAGGCACATAGACCCCATGGGATTGCAGAAGAAATGTATGAAATTGTTACAAATGTGATTGTTTTTAACAATGCCATTTAAACGAATGAATTAACAGAACAATTTATCCAGACGGTCGATCTGAATCTGTTGTTTATTTTCTTTTATTTTTTATTTTATTTTTATTTTATTTTTATTTATTTTTTTTTTTTTGCGGTAGGAAATTTTTGATGGTCCAATAAATCGCAGTGGCATTTCATCATCCAATATGAGAGGCCAAACATACTTAAAAAAAAAAAAAGGGGGGGGGGGGGCGAGGGGGGTGACACCGATCTTCTGTGAACAATGCAAACTGTCCTTGAGGTTGCTCAGAGATTTGAAAATAGAAAAGAAAAAACACACACACACACACACACACACACACACACACACACACACACACACACACCACGCACACACACACATACATACATACATACACATACATACATACATACAAAAACACACACACACACACACACGCGCGCGCGTGCGCGCAGAACAATACTCTTCAACGTTTCGGTCATTGACCGTCTTCTGGACTTGTGACATAAAACGAAAGACAAATAAATACGTATAGATGATGACATATGAAAACATACGTAAACGGACGAACACGTGCTTAAAGGTGTGTGTGTGTGTGTGTGTGTGTGTGTGTGTGTGTGATAGGGAAAAGGAAAACAGAGAGGCAGACAGATGGAAAAGGCGAACAGAAATAGAGATAGAGAAACAGTGAGAGTGGTAGAAGAGGAGTCTTATGCCTGGAAGGGGGCGCTTGAGGGTGTGTATGAGGAAGGGAAAACAAACAAGCAAACAAACAGAAAACCGCGGGAGTAAGGGGTGTGTGGGGGGATGAGGGTTGGGTGGAAGCTCCTACAAAAAATAGGGCATATGGATTGTCCACATGTGCATGTGTCTACGAGTATGCATACCTGGATGGTGGAGATGGTGTTTGGGTGTATATAGCATGCTGTACATATTATGTAATGAATACTATGTATGTGCATGAGTCAAGGATCATCTCTCGCCTTGGCACCACAATTCCTGATGGACTCAACTCCCACATCTGACCTTTCTAGTTCGAATCATTCCAGCTCTTTGCCCTCGCTTCCTTCCCCCCAACCTCTCCTCCATCCCTTTTTTATACACCCCACTCCCCAATTTACTCATCCCACCATATTTACATTCACACCCCATGTACATATAGAGCATATTTATAACATAACATATAGAGAATAATATACACACACCCCTAACATCATCTCCACCATCCAGGTATGCATGCTCGTAGACTCATGCACATGTAGACCATCCATATGCACCTATTTTTGTTGTAGGAGTTTCCACCCAATCCCCCATCCCCCCCACACACCCCTCACTCCCGCGGGGTTTTTTTTCCTCATACGCACCCTCAAGCATCCCCTTCCAACCATAAAACTCCTCCTCTCCTACTCTTTTTTTTTTTCTCTATCCTGATTTCTGTTTGCCTTTTTCCCTCTACCTGCCTGTTTTTCCTTTTCCCCCATCACACACACACACACACACACACACACACACACACACACACACACACACGTACACACACACACACACACACACACACACACGCATGCACGCACGCATGCACACACACACACACACACACACACACACACACACACACACACACACACACACACACACACACACCTTTAAACACGTATTCGTCCGTTTACGTATATGTTTTCATATGTCACTGCGTATATGTACTTATTTGTCTTTCGTTTTGTCACCAACCCCGAAGACGGTCTATGACCCGAAACGTTGAAGATTTTTGTTCCGTGTGTGTGTGTGTGTGTGTGTGTGTGTGTGTGTGTGTGTGTGTGTGTGTGTGTGTGTGTGTTCTTGTTCTTTTTTCTATTTTCACATCTTCTGAGCATCCTCAAAGACACTTTACATTGGCTAAATGTATTATTCCGTGCATAATGATCAGTTTGCAAAAAATAGATTAATATGAATGATGTTACTGGGAGAAAACGGAACATGCTGCAGAAATGAATAGTCCACAATTGATCATCACTTTCCACTTCCTTAAATCGTCCAAAACAGCTAACATTAAGTTTTTGAAACGGCCTTTAGTACTATCGAGCATGCTTTCTATTCGATTTCAAGGAAAATTCTGTGTCATGTTTGCAGACAAATGAAATGCCAGGTGAGCTGTTGTGTATTTAATGTATTATGAAGAAGTCTGTGAGCTGTTTTGTGTATTTAATGTATTATGAAGAAGTCTGTGAGTTGTTTTGTGTATTTAATGTATTATGAAGAAGTCTAAGCCTGGGTCACAAATGGTACAGCTTCCACTGATCGTAGAGATTGTAAAAGAGGTGATGTTTACATCGTTTGAGAATGAACCTCTCACTATTATAGTACCAGCGATGACGCAATACTTACTTCTACCGCAGCTGAACTTTTCAAAGTACCGATTGCTGACGACTTAATACTCATATCTGACACAGTAATAGGAGTACAAAGTCAACTCAGTGTTCTGTAAGACTGAAATAAGCGACATATGGATTGAAGCAATGAAAGTTTTAGAAAAGTAGTTAAAGATACATAATGAATACTTACTTGAAGAATATTTCGACAGGGTCGCCCTGTCTTCATCAGCGCACTGTTGCTGTTTTGGCAGCGAGGCCTTGTGGGGCGACTGTTGTATTGGGTGAACGATTGTCAGGATCTGATTGTAGATGGAGGGAAGTTCAGATCCCTGATCTCTGTTCAGGCTGGGGTGTCTGGTCTTGATTTCGATGGCTTCTTTAACTTTCTTTTTGTGAGGAACGGCTCTGTAGATAAAACCTTGGTTTCTTGGGGGCTGAAACTGTGGCTTGTATGTGTTCGCGTATGGCAGAAGTAAACCGGTTTTGGTGTTCCTGTAGACGGGTGGTGAGTGGTCTTGCTGTCTCGCCAAAGTAGGTATGCGCATAGTCTTGACAGCCTACCTGGTACACTACACCACACTGCTTGAGGGGGTCCGTTTTGTCTTTGACATGAGTCAGTTGCTGGCGTAAGTTTTGTTATTGCACAGATCGTGATTCTGTCAGCTTACAAGTAGCGGCCTTTTTGTAATTCTGAAATTGAAGTCGTGTATCTATCTATCTATCTATCTATCTATCTATATATATATAGATATATATATATAGTATATATATACATACTAGCCGGTTACCCGGAGTCGCCCGGGTATTATAGAGAGAGAGAGAGAGAGAGAGAGAGAGAGAGAGAGAGAGAGAGAGAGAGAGAGAGAGAGAGAGATCTATAGGCTTACATACTCAGGTCTTCAGACCTCGTTCAATCATATATTTCTTTTAAAGCGATTGATGTAAAGAAGAATGTAGTGGAAAAATAAGAAAAGAACGGTTTTTTTAACGGGGTTTCATTTGGATAAGATGTGGTGAATGGTGTTCCTAACATCCCTCTGTAGCTGTAAATCGAACGATCATTACAATAGTAATCAGGCTTTAAAACGGAGAACTCTAAAATCAGAGGACTTTTTCAGGTTCTACTGAATTTTACTTTGCCTTCAGTCCCAAGTCATGATAAAGCGTTCTGTATTTAGCTTAGTTAAAAGCAATATCATACAGAACATGCTTTTTTTCTTTCTTAAACAGCTAAAGCAGTCTATATCTGTTCATTTATCACTCAAACTTCTTACATATGAATTCTACTTTTCACATAAAAAAAACCCTTATGCCAGAGAAATTGAAATATCAGAATATTGTCAGGTTGAGTCCGGTGCTTACTGCAGGCCTGGGGATAGACAATGTTTTTTTTGTTTTTCCCTGTGGAGCCAGGATGGAACAGGCGATCAGGCTTGCTAACTCGTGAGCAGCCCACGGACAGCAAAGCAGGGCATGTCCAGGTGAAGGCCAGCCACCGTCAGCGATTGTCCCTGGGCTTTCTTGATGGACATGGCGAAGCACGTGCACACAGGGAACTACAGCCGCTTGAACTGGAAGGGCATGTCGGATGGGATGATGGGGATCCTTGGCAGGAAAGACATCCTCTCTTTTGTTTTATCCAGTCGTAATGGTGGCCTCAATGATGTGGAACATCAGCTGCTTCACGACCCAGTCGTGTTCCGTTGCACAGTCGAGGAGCATCCAGGTTTTCTCAGCAGCATGATGGGGCATCCCACTTTGAGGTGGAGAAGATGTGGCGGTGTGCCTGGAAGTGTTGGCGAGTGCAAGAACTCTGCTGGGTAGAGCACAGTCTCTGCTTCATCCACAACTGTGTCCACAGACCGGTAGAGGTGTTCTGGCATTGGGCAGCTGGTGCAGGAGCTGTGGTTGATGGCACTGACCATGTCATTCCTGGGAGCTAGAATGGCTCTCTGACTAAGCCACGCTTGGTCCATGTACTTTGTGGTCAGGTGTGGGTAAAACCTTTTGCTGCAGCTCCTTGCTGTCTGCTACCAGTTGTGCACAGTCTTTTGGGATGATTAAGTCCCCTTGGTCTCTGGGTATCTGTCCATTGCCGATGGAGAGGAGCTGATCAGCAAAGTGTTGCGCCACTTTACCCCCCTGCAAATGAGCCCTCATGTTGGTTGTCAGGGTGATCTTGTGAACGCCCATCCATAGAGGTGAGGACTTGAGACAGGCTGCAAGTTCATCTGCTGGTGTTCCTCTGTTGATGATGGACAGGGTTTTGCGGAAGTCTCCAGCAAAAAGGAGTGTGACACCACAAAGGAGACCACCACCTCTGAGGTCCTGTAGGGTATGGTCAAGTGCTGCGAGGGCCAGCTTGTGGGTCTTGGTGCATTCATCCCATACAATTAAGTGGCAGCGTCTGAGAACCTCGGCTTCATCAGTTCCTTTGCTGGTGTTACGTGAGGGGGACTCCATGCGAGGTAGGTTGAGAGGCACTTTGAATGTAGAATGAGCAGTCCTGCCCCCAGTTACCAGAGTTGCAGCAATGCCCGAACTTGCAACAGCGATGGCTATTTTGCCTTACTGCCAGACTGTTGCAAGCAGCAGGTTGAGCACAAAGGTCTTGCCAGTGCCGCCTGGTGCATCAAGGAAGATAATCCCACCAGCGCTTTGTGTGACGTTGTTCAGGACATAATGGTAGGCAGCGGCCTGGTCATGTAGCAGCTTGGGTTCGTTTTCTGCCATGCACTGAGCCATGTCGTCAGTGTTGTAGCTGGTTTCACGGAGCAGATGCCTGGAAACGTGCACACGTTGATCTCGTTTAGGTGCAGGCAGACCATACAGGTGGAGCGCCTTCCCCCCTTGGCCCAGGACTTTGTCTTCCAGCAGGATGAGGGCTTCATTGAAGATGGCATCGTTGCAGTTTGCAGTCTGACTGGGCTGGTGCCAGCGCACCTGCACACACACACACACACACACACACACACACACACACACACACACACACACACAGAGAGAGAGAGAGAGAGAGAGAGAGAGAGAGAGAGAGAGAGAGAGAGAGAGAAAGAGAGAGAGAGATCAGTTAAGATACGATACTGAAAGGTATCTAATCAAAGCTGAGCAGATTAAAAAAACAGAAATACAATAGATTCACACACACACACACTCTCTCTCTCTCTCTCTCTCTCTCTCTCTCTCTCTCTCTCTCTCTCTCTCACACACACACACACACACACACACACACACACACACATGCACATTCACATTCAACATTTATGCATACATTCAAATAAGCACGAACATGATTAAGCTAGAGATTGAATTCAGATGTGCACATCATACTGTAAATCAGAATTAAAAAGCCAAGTTATATGAGGTAACATCATTAAGAACCTATGAACATATGTACCTGACTACACACACATACACGCATGCACGCACACCTTACACACATGTTTCTATGTTTGCACACACACACACACAGTGACGCATACACATATCACAGCAGATTATGATTTGTTTAAAAGTGCACAGGACCTGTGGTCAGCACTGTTCCTGGTCCTGTGGCCTGGGCGAAATTTGAGGGGTAACAACGTTAGGGGCACACGGTGTTAGAGAAGCTTTGCGTTAGGGGTACTGACGTTGAGGTACTCAAATTCAGAGTCACCGGGGTGTAAGCTATTTAGTTGTAATGATGAGCTAAAATATGAGCACTGTCTCTTGCAGTCACTCCTGGTCTCTTAACCATGCGTCTTTTCTACATCCCATTCAGACTCTATCGCCTCCCCGAAGACGAAGTATGGCTACCCATGTGGCGGGATGAAAAAGGGTCATACACGCAAAAATGCATCCCATAGGGGGTGCTCACATCAACGTTTACATTTGTACAGAGTTAGTTATCATTGTATTCATTTATATATATGACAGTGAAAATAAATCAGTTTTAGAAGAGAAACTGACCTTGGGCAGGACGTCTTCAGACATGCTGTCTTTGTGCTTGTGCCACAGCTGTTGTGGGTTGGCCAGTCCACACGCCACGATCATGATGGCCAACAGGTCTCGCAGCTTGTATGCCGAGTGACTGACTGTGGCCTCCTCCAGTGTTGCATCCCAGTGGGTGTCGTCATCAAGGAGGCCCCTTTTACAGCAAGCTTCTCTGAAAGTTGCGCACACAACATCGTCAACTGTCTGCAAGGCATCGAAAGACGTGGGGCCTGGCACCACATGCAGCAGGAGTCTCAGACAAAAAACACTGGAAGTTTGAGGGGTGGGCTGTGTAGACTCTGCCCAAGGTGTCGCAGGACTCGATGTCAGGTTGGGCCAGCCACGGGAGTGCCTTGAAGACGTCGCTTCCATTTCCGACTGCCTTTGTCCCACCTGTAGAATTCAGGTACTTGGCAGTACAGGAGCGTCCTCTGCAAAAATCATCCTGCTGGCAGAGGTCGAAGAAGGCTGTCAGAGTTGTCTTAGGTGGTTATTCAGCTCTGGCTGCCATGGTGGTGTCTGTAAAGTAGACTCTTTGGCCATTTAGCAGGAGTACGCTCATGTGTCGTACAGGTGGGTAGCGCTGGAGAATGGGGAAGTTAAGGATGCGCCACACTGCCTCACTGGTACAATTGTACCGTCCTGTTTGGTATATGGCCACCTCATCTCGTGCAGCTCCCTGTGGCTCAACTGCAAACACAGCCTGGTCACTGCCTTTGTTGATGTATTTGCATATATATTTGATTGACTTCACAGAGGAGCAGAACTCATCGTTGAGATGGGCAGCAAACACCTTTTGACAAAAGTGGGCAGTAACACAATCCACCCGTTGTCCACTTCAAGTTCGTGATGACCCTTCATGGTGATCTTGGCAGTGTGTACCACCATCCTCTGGCTTTCTTCGACAGTAGAGAGGGTAGCCATCTGGATCGGTCTGGGTCTCCTGCAGTAGTGGCTTTGGAAACATCTTGCTGCACTGGCTATCCTTCATGCAGGGAGAGCTGGGGTTCAAGGCACCACAGGGCCCATGGATCATGTTGTTCTTGACAATGTTGAACAGCTCTCCATCCACTTGTGGGTCTGGAAGTTCAGCGCTGATGAATTTGTCCACATCTGTTGGACGAATCCTTGGAGTTTGCCATGTCAAGATGTGGGCATGCGGGAGACCGCGCTTTTGCCACTCGATGGTGTACATGGGGCACGTGGTGACGCCAAAGATACAGCCCTTGGTGATGACATCCATCAGTTTCAGTACTTTCAGATGGAATACTCGGGCCACCAGATCATGTCGGTCTTGAGCACGTTGTCCTTCAGCCAGTTGATCTGTGATCTCATGCCAGGATGGGTTGCACGTGAGGGTCAAAAAGAGGTCTGGCCAGCCGTATTCCCTGACGTACGTCATAGCATCCTGCGTGCGTTCGTGCATGTATCTCGGACCACCTGTGAAAGAGGAGGGCAGGATGATGGGCTGACCGATGTTGGCAGCAGCAGTGTCTTGAGCCACAGCATCTTTGAGGTGGATATACTCTGTTGCACGCAGGGTTTGCTGGTTGTACCGGAAGTATTGCAGGCGTTCTGTTTCAATTTTCGCGTACATGTCAACCAAAAACCGAGTAAAGAGGTGCCTGGCATTGAGAAGATGGTTGAATCTTCCTGCTCGGATGATAATTCTGTAGGCATAGTAACCCATAGCGGACACTTTTTTCTCAGAGGGAAGGCCTGTGGCTGGGTCAGCTTGACGCAGGTTAATGCTGTAACCATCCTCGCCGTGTTGGAAGAGCAGCGAGTACTGCAGGGCATCGTGAGATCTGTGTGTCTCTGCAACACGTTGAAGGTGACTGTCGTGCTTTTGGAGTACAATGTGACGCTTTCCAAAGTCCTGACCGACGATAACACCTGCGATTTCGTCTGCAGATGGAGCATTGAATCTGCGTGGAGGCTGGTTTGCAGGGGCTTTGTCGGGTTGTATAACGATCCTGTGCTCAGGCAAGTGCACTTTGTCCAGGGCTGTCTTGAAGCTGGCTACATAAGGGTTGTGAGAGTGCAGCCTGGCTTGCAGGCGCTGAATGATCTCTGGTTTCACACCTGGCATAACCTCGCAGCGTCTGGTAGCTTCTTTTTCACTGCCTCCCATACAGTAAATCTGGAGAAACTGTGGCTTGGTTGATGGCTGCGGCAGCAGGGACGCAATGCTGTGGTAGACCTGTCCCTGCACCGTGAATGTAGGCTTGTATCCAGGCAGCCTTACCTCCCGTGCATATCCGAAGCTAGTCATTTGGAAAGCAGAGCCATCATCTGGAAAGCAGATTTATACTTTCGTATGTTTGAAATGACATGACTGGTTTCTGCAGAGTTCCCAAGGAGATAGGATCGAAGAGGCTCTGGCGGTTCAATCAGGGGTGGCAGGCTGGCCTTGCCACTGTTACAGCAGATTCCTGGTGCCTCCACTCTCCACTTCAGAGCATGGCAATGTGGGCACTCTGCTGACTAAGTGCCGATGAAAACGTCCTTGTGGTTACTGTAGAGGGTTGAAGCGCTGTAATGAAATACTTAGTTAAGCCATCTGATTTTGGTTGCTTGTGATAAACCCCTAGCGCTCACACGTCTGTCATCTTCTTGTTCTATTCTAACCTGTCTATGCTGTTGACTTTCTTGCTGTCTATTTGTTGCCTTGCGTTCTCTATCACTTTTTTTCGTCTACCTTCCCTCTGTTCTAAAGTTTCCTGCTCTCTACTTGCTGCTTTGCGTTCTCTGTCACTTTTTCGTCTACCTCCCCTCTGTTCTAAAGTTCTTGCTCTCTACTTGCGGCTTTGCGTTCTCTTTCACTTGTTAGTCTATCTTCCTTCTGTTCGGTTGTTTCTTGGTGTCTACGTGCTGCCTTGCGTTTTCTGTCATTCTGTTGTCTTGCATATCTCTCTTCACTGGTTTCTTCTGATCGAGAACGTTAACCTCTGGCCGTAGCAGAAAGAAGAGCGTGTGAGCCGGATTCTCTGTTTGGGCGGCATTGTCACGATTTTAAGTTCGATTGGAAGAATAAAATATATATAATAAAAGAAGGTTAATTCAGCCTGTCTAGGCGTGTATGTTTTGATATTCAAATCTATAAATACAGAGAAGAAATTAGATGGAATCGCGATGCCTGAAAAACAGACTTTTTGGATGAGCCGAAACGTTCGTCTGCTTTGGAGTTTGTTCTAAAAGAATAAATAGATGATAGATTTCTCGAATTAGAATGGACGTTGACTTACCACAACTATATGGAATGTAAGGTAGATTGTACAGTAATGATCCTCTATGGAATGCAACAAAGGTTGTACAGTAATGATTATTCACGGAAATAACAAAGATTGTATAGCAATGATTGTTCATGTAAATACACGAAGGCTGGCTTTTTCTCCCATAAGGAATTATACCAGCGGTTGCGAAGGAGATCACGTCAAGATAGTTTACGACAGTCTCAAACATTCTGACGTCATAGAGATGTGTCAGGCTTAATGCGTCATTTAACCCAACTTCAGAACGCGCTTCGACCCCGTCTCGTCCCGGCGAGTTTGTCGTGTAGTGTTCCGATGTCCAGTTTTGCGTCTGTGGACGCAAATTGTGTGATTGCCGACCCGACGTAGGACAGCAAGGATACTTCATACCAAATTTGGTGGCGATCGGCCCAAAACTGTGGCCGTGTATAAGCGAGCAGACAGACAAACTGAACTTTTATATATATATATATATATATATATATATATATATGGCTCGCTGGCTCGAAACAGAACTGTCAATTTTAAAACTTCCTTTTACCATCCTATTTTTTAACAGATGTTGCTCCCCAAGGGGTCGAGCATTTTAAGAATTTTATTAGGCATTTTAGTGGTATTTTTGGTTTATAAACAAATCTTACTCTTATGTCTTAGATTGAAGAAATAGGGGGAGATAAGCATTCATATCTGCAGTGGTAGACAATTCTGCCTAAGTAACAGTATGTGCTTGAGTGGGTGATGTGGAATAATAAATGCTTTTCAAAATTAACCTTCAGTAAGCTTATAGTCTCCAAAGAGGGAGACAATCTCCAATGGGAGGAGGAAGCTCACTAACATATAACTCCTGGTCAGATACCGGTATTTTGAAATCTGATTGTTTCTCCTCACTGACCGCGGAAAGTGGTAGCTTGACTCCTCCGCCTTTTCGGTTTTAAGAAGAATGCTATCCCAGAAAAAGGCTGGTGTGTGCAATACCGTAGTATGTTTGTTGAGTTTTCACAACAAAAAAAAACAACAACCAAAGGTGCCACCTAAGAAGCAAAAGAAAATCAAGAAAGAGCAAAACAAGCTACATTTTCTTGTGAAAAGTAGAAATATATAAAAAGATAACCTCTTAAGACGCATATGCTGATATATATATATATATATATATATATATATATATATATATATATATATATATATATATATATATATATATATATATATATATACTTCGGTCTCTGTTTCACCAGTCATTTAAATTTCTTTGATGTTTATTGCGATTTACCTTTTCTGGGAAGAAGAGCTGTACCACACATTGTACATACTCTATTGAGTTATGACGTGGATTTTCTCAAGCTTGTCTGGAAACTGTTTGATACTATAGGGCAACCTCTACTTCTGTACATTGTAGGGCAACCGCTACTTCTGTACACTGTAGGGCAACTTCTATTTCTGTACACTGTAGGGCAACCGCTGCTTCTGTACACTGTAGAGCAACCGCTACTTCTGTACACTGTAGGGCAACCTCTACTTCTGTACGGATCTGAAATGTTGGATTGGGGGGTGAATAATGTCACAGACAAAATGTGACTTCAAGTATTTCCATGATGCGTCTGTAAAAGCTCCATATGTATAGACAACCTATGCCCCATATAAATCCATATGCACAAACGACAAAATATTCGATCAAATTATCCAGAACGAACCCAGTTTGGATTCCATACAATGCATTTTGGACGTTGTAACGTCTTAACTTAAAAAGACAACTTACTGTTCCGCTGCACGAAAGAGACAAACACATTACAAGACAAAACACGACGCGTTTCGACCTTTTTGGTCTTCTTCAAGCGAGACAAAGAGCATTCAAGACAATAAACACGAAGAACGTACAATCACTAATCGCCTGTAATTGTTACATGTAGATGAATATGGAAAACGAATCAGGCAACTCATGTTCAATTGACTTGGTTCAATTTTGGCTTTGGTTTTGTAAAGGTTGTTCAAGTAGTTTACTTAAAAGTACATTTCCTGCTGACTTTCAATGAAAAACACTGATAAACTAATTCTGGTCTATCATGGACGGGGCAGATGGCTGGGAGTGCACTGCAGACATCCCAGAATGGAAGAGTCACACCCAGAGATCATCAGCAAGAGTGGCATGAGACCAGACATATAGTAGTCCACTCTCAGTCAACCAAGCAGCTGATCATGATCGAGCTCACGGTGCCATATGAGAACAGAATGGAGGCAGCTCAAATCTACAAGACTGAAAAATATGCTGATCTGGCAAACAGCCTGAGGAGAGAAGGCTATCAGGTCAAAGTCCTCACTGCAGAAATTGGAGCTAGGGGGGTTTGTAGGAACGTCTGCATACAGCCTCATGAAACAGCTCTCAGTTGCAGGGAGGGAAAAAAACAGAGCCCTGAAAGCAATGGCAGAAGCAGCAGAGAGGAGGTGTTCAAGCTGGATCTGGTCAAGGAGGAACAAAAGTGAACTTCATAAGGCTTAATTTTCCTACAAATATCAGGTGTCCCAGTGGCTCAGTGGTTAGTGCGTGAGTCATTAAGTGGAAAATGAGCATGTCCAGAGGGTCATGGGGTTCGAATCCCAGCCATGGTTCGTCCCGAGATGGGGAATAAAAGGGGGCAGCAGAGGGACATCCGGAGTCATGAACCGGGTGTGGCCCAACCCCCTAGAGTGTCAGGAGTTAAAGGCCGAAACACTTGCTTGAAAGGGGCTTGTCTTCTGAGGACTCTCTGCTGCCACGCTCTCTCCACAAGTTCTTTTCTACTAAAAATGAATTCAACCAACAGAATATCTATGCGCAGAATTTTCTAAATAAACCACCTCTTGGAAAGCTGTCTTTCTTTTAATGTTATTTTGGATGTGAGATGAGCACTTGTAACAATCAGACTGGCTAGACTATTGTGCACTCACGGAGCTATAACACATGCACTGGAAGACGCTGTCCGATATACGGATGTTTGAGAAAAAAACGGGTTTGTTTCAGTCTATGCTGTCCAGTGTTCAAGTGGTTTTGCATCCTGAAAATTATGAACCTAAATGCGTTTAAACCTGCCCATATATCATCATATGCAGCAAAAAAAAAAAAAAAAAAAAAAAAAAAAGGTCGAAGACACTTTGGAATGATTTCTTTTTAGTGAAGGCGTATTATTACTACTTCTTTACACACTCGTTACTGTTTTTTTTTTCAATAACATTTTTGGGGGGCAGCAATTTTTTTTAATCCAGAAAATGAGCACAAGCACAATTCATGGCATTGTTGTAGATCATGATACATTCTGAGCTTCTCAAAGCTCAATTACAGCAACATTTTTTGTGTCCAAGATCAGTGAACTACTTAGAACACATTCATTGTTAATACAAAATATTTGAAAGGGAGAGAGATCAATAATGAACAAAAAATTAAAAACGAAGGAAGGACAGAGAGACAGACAGACAGACAGACAGACAGACAGAGACAGAAACAGAAGGCGACAAAGTTATCAACAACACAAAAAGATATATTGCTGAATACACAATATACATAACCATTCCATACACACTTTCCAAATAAACTGTTTTGGTGTTACAGTAGTTAAGAGTTGAAACTAACAAACTTCCAACGGATTGTTGACAGTTTTGTTGAAAGAAGACGATCAGCGTTCAGAGACTGTTCGATTTTTTCATGTTCATCTGTAGTATGACTGCGTGCTTTCATGTTCATCTGTATTATGACTGCGTGCTTGTATGTTCATCTGTATTATGACTGCGTGCTTTCATGTTCATCTGTAGTATGACTGTGTGTGCTTTTATGTTCATCTGTATTATGACTGCGTGCTTTTATGTTCATCTGTATTCTGACCGCGTGCTTTTATGTCCATCTGTATTATGACTGCGTGCTTTTATGTTCATCTGTATTCTGACTGCGTGCTTTTATGTTCATCTGTATTATGACTGCGTGCTTTTAATCTCATATCAACGTTTTAGGATGGGAGTAAACAGACTAAAAGATGGCAATTCTCTTTCATCTTACATCTGTAAAGTAGGCGGACAATCGCTCTCCATTTGTTCTGATTTTCTTTTACATTGTAATATTTGTGTTTTGTGTTGGATGTAAACTGCTTGATAAAGTATTAGTAAAGCTGAATGTATATGTAGGTCATACTCTGTGTTGGGTTTCTACGTTGATACACACACATTCCACATCCATTTTGCTGCCAATTTCAGGAGATACGTGATTGTTTTGATCTTCGTTTGTTTGTTTTTTTTTTAATTGTCTGGAATGTTGTTTGTCTTGCCTGAAGAAGATCAAAGTGGTCGAAACGCGCCGTGTTTCACGTATAATTTGTTTTACATTTTTGTTCTGTGGCCGTGATGTGGCATTGAAAGCCATCAATCCCCCCTCCTCCACCTCTCTCTCTCTCTCTCTCTCTCTCTCTCTCTCTGTGTGTGTGTGTGTGTGTGTGTGTGTGTTTCACAAACTGCAATCATGGTTAACAGTTTACGTCATTTTAAAGTCTGTATCTTCACCCCTCAAGCCCTTCTTCTCACATACTCTTCCCTTGGTCCATCTGGCAGACATTTGATGCGAACCAAAACAGTGATAGGCACGTGGCGCTGACGACAATGGAACAGAGAATTTTGACATAACTGTAGAAGGAGCGTTCAACCCCCATGCTTGTCTTCCCTTCCCTTATCTGATCATGCAATGACCAATCGTGAGTGGAGGAAGGGCTCCTCCTCCTTCCCTTCTACTTCAGAGAAGCTGCTAAGCCCTTTCTCTTCCTTTCCTTCCCGCCTCACCAAAGAAAGGACGATCGTGCGATCTATTCACGTGTTTTGCGATTACTAGCTCTGGCAAGACGTCCATACCTGCACGTGTCTCACAAGTGCAGGCTCTTAGTTTTGTTCGTTATCATAAAGGCTCAAAGTACTCCAACATCTTTGAGATTGTCCTCTCTCATCTTAATTCTATTAACCTCACACTGGAGGTGGTGGGGGATGACTGTCCCATCCCTGATCATCACCCCCCTTTCAGATTGCTACCCCCCCCCCCCCCCCCTTCCTTTCCTGTAATGATACTATTGGCTGTTCTGTTCCTCTGACAGCCTGTCAATCAAACAGGCATCAGAGACCGGATGTGTAGCTTAGCCCACAAAAGAGAACACGTCTTCTCATTTCACTGCTCCACCAAAGGCTGTAAAACTGGTCACCAACTGAACCAACAATGGCTGTAAGACTGACCACCACCAGTGACCCAACAAAGGCTGTAAGACTGACCACCAACAATGACCCAACAAAGGCTGTGAGACTGATCACCACCAGTGACCCAACAAAGGCTGTAAGACTGATCACCATCAGTGACCCAACAAAGGCTGTAAGACTGATCACCACCAGTGATCCAACAAAGGCTGTAAGACTGATCACCAACAGTGACCCAACAAAGGCTGTAAGACTGATCACCAACAGTGAACCAACAAAGAACACCGGCGTCTACCATGTAGGGGAACGTTCATTTCTCCTACTCCGAGATCCTGTGCCAGGTTTCACTGATCAACCCAGGAGAACTGAAAATTGAAACTAAAATATAAGTTTTGAGACTAAGCATTGCTTGTATGTATGCCACATGTTTTAACAGTATAACTTTATGCCAATACTTGGTGACATCTATCAAATTCATGAGTAAGTATTCTATTTTAAAAGTTAAATTTTTCGCCACAATGTGATAGAAGTTGGTAAGATGCTTGATTAACATTCTTTTTTAACAAAATGACTTTTTCGCCAGTAGTCAATATCATCTGTTAAGATTATCTCTGATTGCCATCTTCTGACAGGGATAACGCTATGCCTATACTTGGTGAAAACTGTGAAGGTGATTTATGTATACTGATTGTCTTAGTGTTTTGTTGTAGGTGACTCTTATCAACATGTGTACTTGGGCTAAGTGTATTCAATTGTTTCACATTTTCTTACAGTCTCCTACCACTTGTTAAAATCGACTCAAAGCTGAATGAAGAACTCAAGTGGATACTGAAAATGATGGCAGACATACTCATGCTAGTCTAAGTCTCTGCTGGCTGAGATCTCACATATATTTCCTGAAAGCCAGAGGGCAAGTGTGAGAACTTGCCGAGCTGTGAAGTCTCAGTTACTTAATTACAAGTCAGGTTCTGTCATGTGACTAGATCCTGGGTTCCTGGTCTTCCTAAACTTCCTAGGCTTTCTGCCACTGGCCTAGCACAGGGTCACGTTTCCATGCTGCTATGTGGCCAAGCTGACCAACCGACCAGCCTGCCTGAGGACAAGGTGGACCCGTCCCCAGCAACTAGAGAGAGATCCACACCCCTCTCCAGCTACAAAGCTGAGTGCTGGAAAATCCCCTGGATATCAACTCAAGTACCAAAGCCTTCGCTCTCTTTGTGATGAGATAACGTGGAGAAAAGGCAGCCCAAAGGCTGGTTTGACTGAAGTTCTGTTGATTTGTATATTTTACTCTTGTATACACAATTGAAGTTGATGTCTGAAAATATGCTCAGTTTGTGTCAGTTGTCTGGTCTGCATACATTATTTCATATTTGAATCCTTTCTAATTTTGTCTATCACTGCTGCTGCTGCAGCTGCTGCTATTATCATAACTATGGTAAACTGTAGAAACAGTTATCATAATTCAGTGGACACTTGACAGACTTGATCATGGCAATCATGACGACAACTGTTTTCATGTAAATGATGATGGTGACGATGACTACAACGATGAGGAGGAAGAGGAAGACGGCCGGTGATTATGACCATTATGGAACGCTGATGGTGATGCTGATCTTCAAATGGAAAAATAACTTCTTTTTTTCTCAGTCAACATTGCCAGAGGTCGGCCCGAGTCATCTTATTCACAGAGCTCCTACTACCATCCTAGCAGACCTTCCAGCAACGGTGCCAACGGCAACACGGACGGGGTCGACTCTTCCAGCAACTGCATCCACACTGCAGATCGATATTACGATCAGTATAACCGACGTTATGTCTACGACCGTAACCCATGGTGGGAGGTGGACCTTGGCAGGCCATACTACATCTACCACTTCAAGATATGGGGACGGAATGGGCGTGAGTCAAATTATGTCTTGATCCCTAATATGTCTGTCTGTCTGTCTATCTGTATCTCTCTCTCTCTCTCTCTCTCTCTCTCTCTCTCTCTCTCTCTCTCTCTCTCTCTCTCTCTCTCTCTCTCTCTCTCTCTCTCTCTCTCTGTCCATATATCTAGAGACAATGTAGAGACTTTGTAAAGGAGTGATGGAATGTCAGAAATAGTATAGGTGGTGAATTCAGCCAAGCAAAAGACACAGGAATCTTTCATTAATCAAATGGATCATGCAGTAGATTTTTAGGCTTAGGTCAAAAGAACTCCGGCAAGAGGAATGGAACTCGCAGATGGATAGCATTTTTTTTTAACCCGTCCAAACCTGAAAGAGCTTTTACCATGTTCTGGACGTGGTTGTAAAGAAGAAACAGTCTTGAGCCATTTGCATACAGGCCACTCCTTTTACACCGACTGTTATCTTTTAAAGGGTGAAGAAGCTCTGTGGTGCATACCACTCACAGTGAAATAAATCATATCAGAGTGTTGGGAGTTGCATGATGTGAGACATGAACATCTTGCAGCAGACTCCATGAAAACCTTGTTCACAGATGTCCCACCTGATATGATCTTTGAATTTCTGAAAGAGATTAACATTTTTCATCTGATCTAAGATTTTACAGAAGAAAGATTCTTAACAAATTTATGTGGTTTTTAGAAGGTGTATTTTTAAAAGGTTGTGTGAATGAGGGTTTTCTTTTTTTAAGATGACCTGTGAGTTGACTTCAAAGGGGTGACAGCCCTGATATGGCCCTTTGCGATCGGCTGGGCTATAAGCAACATTAACGTTACCATTTCCATATTGATCGCTCCTCTGCTGTGCAGAGATCTCACGCCTGTACCCGTTCACCATCAGGGTGGACGGCACTGAATGCGTTACCGTGCGGAAAAGCCCAAGAAGGAGAGACTTGCCGTGAACTGTAGCCGACCACTTCATGGCCAGGTCGTCCGCCTCACACGGCGAGACCCCGGCTACTGGGACTACCTGCTGAACATGTGTGTGATTTCAGATTCTGGGTGAGTTCCAGATTAATGAAACTCTCCTTTTTTCTTTAAAGTTTGAGCCATGAAAATGCATATTCCTCATTCTTTCTTTGTTCCTTCTTTCCTTCCTTTGTTCATCTTTCTTTCTTTCTTTCTATCAGTGTTTCTCTCACTCTCTCTCTCTCTCTCTCTCTCTCTCTCTCTCTCTCTCTCTCTCTCTCTCTCTCTGATGACCTGCATGATGCCTCTGTGTGATGTCGTGTCTGATGCTCTGAATCATGTCCTGTATAACACCCTGTGTTATGTCCTGTGTTATGCCCTGTGTTATGCCCTGTGTTATGCACTGTGTCACGTCCTGTGTAATGCCCTGTGTTATGCCCTGTGTTATGTCCTGTGTCATGTCCTGTGTTATGTCCTGTGTGTATGCCCTGTGTCATGTCATGTGTTATGTCCTGTGTTATGCCCTGTGTCATGTCCTGTGTTATGTCCTGTGTTATGCCCTGTGTCATGTCCTGTGTTATGTCCTGTGTAATACCCTGTGTTAAGCCCTGTATTATGACCCGTGTTATGCCCTGTGTTATGCCCTGTGGTATGCCCTGTTATGCTTTGTGTCATGTCTTGTGTTATGCCCCCTGTGTTATGCCCTGTGTCATGTCCTGTGTCATGCCCTGTGTTATCCCTGTGTCATGTCCTGTGTCATGTCCTGTGTTATGCCCTGTGTTATGCCCTGTGTCATGTCCTGTGTTATGCCCTGTGTCTTTATCATTGCATGTGCTCAGCACTGTATGGTGCTCTGTGTTCTGGTCTTGTTATTTCGTGTGCTCTGCTCTGTATGGTGCTCTGTGTTCTGGTCTTGTTATTTCGTGTGCTCTGCTCTGTATGATGCTCTGTGTTCTGGTCTTGTTATTTCGTGTGCTCTGTTCTGTATGATGCTCTGTGTGTTTTTGTTGTTCCATGTGCTCTGCACTGTATGATGCTCTGTGTTTTTGTTGTTCCATGTGCTCTGCACTGTATGATGCTCTGTGTTTTTGTTGTTCCATGTGCTCTGCACTGTATGATGCTCTGTGTTTTTGTTGTTCCATGTGCTCTGCACTGTATGATGCTCTGTGTTCTGGTCTTTGTTGTTCCATGTGCCCTGCTCTGTATGGTGCTCTGTGGTCTGGTCTTTGTTATTCCATGTGCTCTGGTCTGCATGATCCTCTGTGGTCTGGTCTCTGTTATTCCATGTGCTCTGGTCTGTACGATGCTCCGTGTTTCAGGGTTCTAGTCCTCTTCTTACCAGAAACTGCGCGAACTGTTTCATTCATAGGCTGATGACTCCACAAGTCCAGCGTGCTTCAACCTCTATGGTGAGGGCTTGGGCTTGGAGGCCCGATTACATCTAGCTGTGAGACTAGACAGGCATACCTAGTACCTCAGTTCTGTTGGGACTAGACTGGCATACTTCTCAGTCTTGTTGGGGCTAGACTGGCATACGTCTCAGTCTTGTTGGGGCTAGACTGGCATACTTCTCAGTCTTGTTGGGACTAGACTGGCATACTTCTCAGTCTTGTTGGGACTAGACTGGCATACTTCTCAGTCTTGTTGGGACTAGACTGGCATACTTCTCAGTCTTGTTGGGGCTAGACTGGCATACTTCTCAGTCTTGTTGGGACTAGACTGGCATACTTCTCAGTCTTGTTGGGGCTAGACTGGCATACGTCTCAGTCTTGTTGGGACTAGACTGGCATACCTCTCAGTCTTGTTGGGACTAGACTGGCATACTCTCAACCTTGTAGGGGCTAGACTGGCATACTTCTCAGTCTTGTTGGGACTAGACTGGCATACGTCTCAGTCTTGTAGAGGTCAGCCTGCTCCATTGTGGTTTCATACGGCAGCGTGAGTTTAATCAGAATTAATTGTTGTGATGAACTTGAGTGGACTACAATATCCGGTTTCACGCCACTCTCCTTGACCCTGGATGGTTCTCCCACTGTGGAAGGTCTGCTGCGTGCCACTCTTCTTGATCCCTGGATGGTTCTCCCACTGTGGAAGGTCTGCTGTGTGCCGCTCTTCTTCATCCCTGGATGGTTCTCCCACTGTGGAAGGTCTGCTGTGTGCCGCTCTTCTTGATCCCTGGATGGTTCTCCCACTGTGGAAGGTCTGCTGTGTGCCACTCTTCTTGATCCCTGGATGGTTCTCCCACTGTGGAAGGTCTGCTGTGCACTCCCAGTCATCAACCTCATCCAGTAAACCCCACGTCTACACTTTCTCTGTCACGGCTGCTGTTCAAGACTATGACGTGTGACCTCCTGCTGTTTAGAATTTCCATTCTGGGGCCTGTGTTTTTCTGGTGGCATAGTGTTTTGTCTGACAGTGCTAACCGCAAGCGCTGTAAGCATTTGGTTGTGTCTATACGTGCACCTTTCCCGGAGCTAGCGCTGCTTCACATGAACTCTGGACATGTTTCGCTGGGTGTTCTCTCTGACAGAGCGGGCACATGGGGTCACGTGGTTTTCCAAATGTTACCAGGTTTGATTTCGAGTGCAGGAGATCACAGACAAATCTAAGGATGAAGCTGATCCTGAGAAGTGCCATGTGCCAGATGTCATTCCAGATGAGACTTCTTTGGAGTGCGTTTCACATGTCATCCTCTGCCCCTTCATCTTTCTCCACACTCAATACGGGATAGATTTGCTGTATAAGACACCCTTCACTACCGACAGCGTGGAAAACCATATTAATATATTCAGTGATGGACATTTTTTTTCACTGAAATATATACATACATGTGCATCAAATAAAACCACAGCCTAACGATTTGTGTACCCTGCTTCTAACAATTATAACTATGTTGGTTTGCGTGTTTGTCCCTCAGTGTGCGACCCAGGTTACTACGGCATGGACTGCAGTCAGATCTGTCACCAGCACTGTTCTTCAGAGGGCTGTTACATGGACGACGGAAAGTGTATCAGTACGTACTGCCTTTGGTTTGGAGCCCCACCAGGGAGGCCATGTGTTTGCTTGCGAATGTTCACTTGTTTGTTTCCACAAGTACACACAAACTATTTAAACAGATTTAATGATATGTGGTGGACAAATTGAACGTTGCCCATGTATGAATCTAGTGATCTGTGTGTACAGATCTGTGGTGGGGATCCCGATCAAAAAGCAAATCCAGGATCTGTCCAACATGATTATCTCTGATTTTCTTTGAACATAAACACTGTTAAATCACTCTTCACCAGCTACTACGAAGTCATTTGTTTTCATGGTACATAAACACTTTGTAGTGATATACATATTGAAATTTTGAACTGTTCATATCCTGTTACAACACACACACACACACACACACACACACACACACACACACACACACACACACACACGGGAAATAATTCCTGTAGTCAGTGCACGCTATGATTTACTTCCCCTGACGAGTGATAGTTTTAGTATCACTCATGACAAATTGCTCACCGTGCTCTCTCTCTCTCTCTCTCTCTCTCTCTCTCTCTCTCTCTCTCTCTCTCTCTCTCTCTCTCTCTGTGTGTGTGTGTGTGTGTGTGTGTGTGTGTGTGTGTCACACACACACTCACACACACACACACACACACACACACACACGCACACACGCACGCACACACGCACGCACGCACGCGCGCGCACGCACGCACGCACGCACGCACACACACACACACACACACACACCACACACACACACACACACACACACACACACAAGTAGCCTACCCATCGGTCCTACTTATTCCCTATGTTTCAGAAGAAACACGCTTTTTTTGTTCTTCCTACAATTTGTGTGTTAAAACATATCAAACATTGGATCTAAGCTCAATTTCACCTTGTGGAAGGTCCTTGCTCTCCCGGATACCCCTCTGGTTTCTATGGCAACGGCTGACTGTGGAGCGTCACTGGGTTCTTGTAGCAGAATGCTTATCTGACTTGTAGGAGCCCTGCCAGCTGTGAACTATTTAGCTCTGCCACTGCCCTGTCACGTGTCGGCCCACAATGACCATCAGTGAACGGCTGCTACTGTTTCCCTCCTTTTCCAGGCCTTGGCAGCAGCAGGACCAGTGATCTCACAGCAGAGCTCAGTGAACGGCCACTACTGTGTCCCTCCTCCTGCCCATCCGTTCCCCCATCCCACCCTCCCCCTACCCCCCACCCCCACCCCCGTCTCCTCCCCCAGCTCTTAGTCTGGCTTTGTTATCTCATCGCCTATTACCCCTCTTGGGGCACAGGCCGCCAACCAAGGACCTCCAGGCGTCTCTGTCCTGGACTCTTCTATCCAGCTGGTTCCATGTCATCCCCATGCTCCTGATGTTATTTTCCCTTTTTTTTTTTTTTTTCATTTTTCCCTCCATGTTCATTCTTTCTTTCGCTTACCTACGTTCATTAATATTCCCTCTTTAATCCAGGCTGTGATGGCGCTTACTGGGGAGAGCAGTGTCAATATGCCTGTGGCAGATGTGAGACAGACGAGTGCGACATCGACAGTGGCACCTGTGCAGGTAATCACAGCCCCCTGCTACATACTGGAAGTGTGAATCACCACTCCCATTGCTGCGCGTTTGTACAGCATTCTTGCTGTTTATCAGAAGACAAAATGTCCTTTTCTTGCTGTTCATTACAGAGGCCAGAATAGCTCAGTTGGTAGAGCGCCGGATTGTAATCTTGGAGATCCGAAGGTTGCGGGTTCGAATCTCCGCCATGCCGCTTTGGTACAGGGGGATTTTTTTTCCTCGGAGTTAACATTGGTTCTGACTCCGTTTCCCGAGTAGTCCGAATGAGACTATTAACCGAGGTTCTGTGTGTGTACTATGCATAACATCTTGCACACACGTAAAATCCCATCAGCAACTTTCAGAAGACAAGGCCAGTTTGGCCGTTGGTATGGATGACACGTTACAAAGTGCACCCTGTGTGAGAAATTAAAAGTATGAAGGAAATAAAGATATTGAGTGAACGATACTGACTGCATGACACGGGAAACGACCGAAAGAAGCGCCGGCAGGCAGCTCTTCAGTCGGCGCTACCGAGGTAGGCAGCCTGTTGCTTGCACGAGAATGTGGATTGTCAGCAACTAGAACCTTTGGAAAGGCGCTTTTTAAATGCTATGTCATTATTATCATTGTTATATGGATCACTTTTGTTAATGATCATGAGGGATACAGCTCCTCTTTCATACTGATCCTTTAGAATACACAGTCACATTTCTTTCTCATTATTTGAAATCCAGAGAAATCCAGACTCCTTTTCTTTCCATTCGCAAAAATAAAAATCCCTCTTAATGGCTTCTAGGGCTAAACACACTTTCCTGTTGCTCATTGGGAATAAGTAGCCCTTCTGAATTGTCTGTTGGAGACAAGATTAATCTTTCTGAATTCAGTTCGCGCAGTTGCCGTTTGTTAATGCATCGCTTGACTTGCCTTTCAGTTATGATGTTAAAACATCTTACATTTTAACAATGTAATGTTGCTAGATACAAATGTGTGTGCAGAGTATTCGAATAAGAATCGTGTCAGATGAATCAGTTAGTATCATTTTGGTAGTCAACAGATAAACTGCTATCCAAAGAAACTATACGATACGAGAGAGAGAGAGAGAGAGAGAGAGAGAGAGAGAGAGAGAGAGATATTATACTTCCAATGCCAAAGAAAGAAAAAGTTGTATTTTCAGCTACATTTTCTTACCTTTAAGTTTGGGATCAGGTTAGTTTTATTGTTAATGCCCAGCCAATTATACAGTCACCTTTTCAGAATCGTTTACTTCAACTAAGCAGCTGTTGCATTATAATTGGATACTTCAATGCTCACCACAAAAGTATTTTGATGCGGGCAGCGTGTGAGCCTGGGTGGTACGGAGATGACTGTTCAAAGCCATGTCCGTCACCTCACTGTAAGGACCTGAAGTGTGACCAGAGGACCGGCGTCTGTCTGGCCTGTCCAGGAAACATGGCTGGAGACAACTGCACTGGTAAGGAAGTGTTCGTGCTTCACGTGCTGCTGCATGCTGCTGTCTCCCTACTGTTTTACTTCTTGGGAATGGAAATGGTCGCTGTCTCTGTCTCTGTCTATGTCTTTGTCTGTCTGTCTGTCTGTCTCTCTCTCTCTCTCTCTCTCTCTCTCTCTCTCTCTCTCTCTCTTGTATGTGTGTATGAGTGCCTGATCCATCTCTCTCTCTCTCTCTCTCTCTCTCTCTCTCTCTCTCTCTCTCTCTCTCTCTCGTTTATTTTTCCTAAATTTCTCCCTCTATTTTTCTGTGCGACCTTTCGTCAGATCCCATCTTCAAACCCACACCTCTTCATCCAGTAATTTCTTCTTCTTTTTATTATTATTATTATTATTATTATTATTATATTGTCCATCACTTCTTATCATCTTCTTTCTTTCTCTCTCTTTTTTTTTTTTTTTTTTTTTCGATTTCTTCTTTTATCCCTTCTCGTGTTTTTTTCATGAACTCATCTTTCTTTCGTTTCTCTTCCTCGTCTTCAGCTACTTCCAGCTTATGTTGTCTTCATCCATCCCAACCTCTTTAATTTTTTTCTTTTATTTAATTTTTTCATCCATCCTCGCTCTTCTGTTCTCCTAATCCTTTTTCCTTCGTCTTCTTTTTTGTCTCACTCCTCTTCTTCATCTTTTAGTTTTAACTTCATCTCTTTCGATTGTTTCCCCTTTTTTCTACCATTGATTGCTTTCTTGCCGTCATCTTCCTCACTGTCTCTATTCTCACTATCTGTGCAGAGTGCAGCCCTGGCAGCTACGGCGACAGGTTCAGCACTCTTGTTCCACCCAGACACCAGGCTGCCACGTGTGTGAGCGGGACGGCACATGCACAGCCTGCTTTGACAACTTTGAAGCCCCGGACTGCACAGGTTAGGGATCTCTGGCCCACATGTCGCTGGCCATTAGCGCTTGACTGAAATGCATGTCTGATACGAAACTGACACATGCACTATTTTGTTAAAAAAAAAAAAAAAACTATACAAGAAATCAGACAAAACAAAAAACAAAAATAAACAGGCAGCAGGCCACGTCAGGCATCCATCAACCAAAGGAAAGTTAAATCAAAAAACAAATCGTAGTTGTTTCCCTTTCGGTGCTTTGCTTGGACAGAGTTACGCTGCATATCCAGGGTGGTTTGATGAAAAGTGACAACTAGCAGGACTTTCTCTCAGAACGGACATGGGTTCCGTGTTGTCCTCTTGTTTCTTATTAGATCTAGCCAAAAGAAGTCAGACTGCATGCGCCGCCTTCTCCTTCATCTTTAGATGGAATGTAAGTTCGTTCTTTGTGTTGTTGGTTTTATATTTCTTTGTTTGTTCGTTTGTTTTCTCTCTCTCTCTCTCTCTCTCTCTCTCTCTCTCTCTCTCTCTCTCTCTCTCTCTCTCTCTCTCTCTCTCTTCTTGTTTTTTGAGGGTTTTTAATGTCTATGTGAGGTAGAGCTGGAGATTGCTGTACATTTGATTCTGTTTTCAGTTTAAGTTAATATGAAAATCTGCTTTGCATTAGGCTCAGTGAGTTTTCGAACTGAATGCGTAAACGTTATATTTCTGAATCTGTTTTGCATTGAACTCAATCCATTTTATATGTTGGTCTTTTTTTCTTTTCTGGTTTCTGAATCAGTATTCGCTGTGACGTGTAAGCGCTGGTTATATGGCACGTTAGATGTTTTGTTGAGCCCGTTCTGCGAGTAGTGTGTCCGTAGGATTTTTTCTTGAATTTATGAGAATGTAGAAAGGCTTGTTGAATTATTATGAGCTTACTTGAAAAACATAAACAGTTTTCGTTTGGCTCCAATGTGTGCTTCAGTTAGTTTGTGATGCAGTTTCATTGAGGAGCTGTCACCGCATGCGGAATCATCCATATACGCTACACCATACAATTATGTTAGGTCATGTGACGTTGCGTGGGTATTTCTAGATAGTCCTTAAGATGCATTTTTAATGCTGTGGCTTCTAACTATAAATCGTGAATTGTATGGAACGGTCTTTGTAGCTATGGCATAACTATGTTTTCGTTTTTTTTTTTTTTTTTGTAATTAGTCTGTAGGGAGGGGTACTACAAATCAAGTTCTGGGTCATGTCAGCAGTGTGGCTGTGCTTCGTTTGGCTGCGACCCAGAGACAGGGAAATGCAACGGTCAGTGGTCCTCTGGCACCATGCCAATCCTCTGTCTGTCTGGCTGAAGATGTCACCCCCTTCATTTCCCCTTCATTCCCCCTCTCTCTCTCTCTCTCTCTCTCTCTCTCTCTCTCTCTCTCTCTCTCTCTCTCTCTCTCTCATTTACCTCACCTTTCCTCCCCTCTGCACATGCATGTACCTCATTTGTCTGCTTTCACTGAGTGCCATTACCATGGTCAGCCTCTCATGGAGCTCATCTTGTAACTCAAGACCTCGTCAAACGTACAATTCTCTCTTCTCCACTGTAAACAAGTCATCTTGGTCCCTTGCTTACATGTCTGTTTCAGAGCTGTCTTCACAATCTCTTGGCTTCCATTACCGACGTAGTGAACAACTCTCCCTGTTTGGCAGTATTCCCTGATGCATACAAGTGTTCTTGGATAAAAGCTCTGTGGGAAGCATTCGCTTGACCCTGATGATGGCTTAGAAAATTAATTTGCCAGAATGTCTTGTTTTTTGCAGCTGAACCGTTAGACTTGACTCACGGTGATTTGCGTAGCTTGCTTCAGTCAGTAAACAGACCTCATGACAGAACTGAAACAGCACTTGTAAAGATAGTTGATGAGATTTTAACATCTCTCGGTTGTGGAGAAACCTGAATGATTTTCGATCTTTCTGCTGCTGCTGTTGACATCAGTGACCATGCTATGCTACAGACTCGGATGCTTCTTGAGCATTTCCGGCCTCACATTGTCATTGTTCAAATCCTAGCTCAGAAACAAAACTGGAACAGTTTGGGTAGGTGGCCTTCAGTCTTACACGTAAGCAGCTATGTATGGTGTTCCCCAGAGGTCTGTGCTTGGGCCATTGTTGATTATTCTTCACACCCAACCCGCTTTTCGATGTTATCAAACACTGTCTGTAAATCGTCATGCCGTAACTAGTCATGATTATGCAAAAGATGTCGTTCAGTACTATATTGCTGATATCACAACTTGGATGAACTGACACAAATTGTAGTTAAATGATAGTAAAGCTGAACCTATTATTATCTTTTCAAACAGGATATTTGATAACGGTTCTTTAATTTATAATCCTAAGATTGGAGATTCAGATGTTTCTTTTGAGCCTACTATCAGTAGTATATGTAACAACTCGCACACATGCAAGTGTGTGTTGTGTGTGTGTTGTGTGTGTGAGAGAGAGAGAGAGAGAGAGAGAGAGAGAGAGAGAGGGGAGTGAGTGTGTGTGTGTGTGTGTGCGTGTGTGTGTGTGTGTGTGTGCGCGCGCGCGCGCGCGCGCGCGCGTGCGTACGTGCATGCGTGCGTACGTGCGTGCGTGCGTGCGTGTGTGTGTCTGTGTTTGTGCGTGTGAACGCACGCACCCCGCCATTCCTACGCATAGGACCTTCATTTCTGGTTATTTCTCCCTTTCTTTCCTTAAGTAAATGACCGTAACTTTCAGGTTGTCTGACCGTCACTATGGTGATCGGTGTACCAAGGACTGTCCAAGTGGCTGTGTGACATGTGACCAGGACTCGGGTCAGTGCACCAAGTGTGACTACAACCGCAGCCCTCCGGACTGTGATGGTAAGTGCGTGTCTCCCTGGAAAAGTACCTGGCTGACGAACCAAATTTCGTCAAGTGTTGTTTGTCTGTCATTCAGGCAGTTAGGAGGGCTAGTTGAGAAAAGAACTATGTATAAATGACAATGTCAAAATCCAAAATCGGATCAAGTCATTTCACTTAAAGCCTGGTCTTAAAGAAAGTTTATCACTGATTATATTTCAGTCAAGCAAAATGAAGAAATACTGTTGCCCTTTGAACTGAAGTACAGGTTTTTCTTTTATCTAGTTACTTCAAGACAACCGCCGCAACCACATAACTAATGCAAGAGAAAAAACGCAAGGCCTCCCCCCCCCCCCCCTCCCCCCTTCCCACATCAGCAGCGTTCAAATGCCCCTACTGCCCACGGCTGTGTGCCTCGAGAATCGGTCTCTCCAGCCACACTCGTGACCATGAGAGACGGTCACAGTGACATTGTTGAAATCGATAGTCTACCACACAGTTACTTCAAGTGGAGCTCTTGGAACAAGACTGTCATCAGCTTTCACCAAATGCTTGTTACTCCTGCCGTTTGCATCCAGATTCTCACTAAGATGATTTTGCTGAGTAGTACCTCACTTCACATGAAAATTTTATTATCCTAATAACGAAAAGTCAGCATACCGACACCAAACATACAGAAGGACAAAACAACAACAACAACCACGACACAAAACAAGAAAACAACACCACCGCTGATGAAGACAGACGGACGTCTGTCGAAAGCTCTGAGTAAATGCTTATTTCCCAGCTGAGTGACCTGTCTGAATCGGTAGTCGCCACACAAGAAAACAGTGTGTAAGACCAGCGTCTCATTCATACAATTCACCTAGCCAACTAACAGACCCAGATATGGCCCTGCACTGACCAATTTATATATCGGTGTCTCATCTCCACAAAGTGATAAGCAAGAGAAGTAGCTTTGCAAGGCATTTGACTTTAAACCATCGTAGTTTAGTTACCTGTTTGTTTGGCACACACGAACACAAGAGGCACAGAGAACATACAAACATACTTCTTTGACCTCAGTAAGGGACAGCACTCCGCAGTACGTCCGGATACAAAACACAGCTGTGTATCCTTGAACAGATAGAAGCCGTTTGGTCATCTCTTGGCAATTAATGAAGCCAAAGCATTTTTTGTTTGAGTAGTAGGATAGACATTTGTGTGTAAGTTTCCTATGAAAGTAATATCAGTTTCTTCACCAGTTCTTCAGTTTTCGTCAACCAGAATGCCAGCCAGCAGGTCGTTGGACTTGAGTGTTTCAGAAATGACTGGCGCTGGCTTACTTTGCCAGTGGAGGTAGGGGTGAGAATCCACCTTCGTTTCAGAGATATCTACATGGGCCAAAAAATAACCATAGACCCGCTTGCCATGGGTGAATTGTTCAAACCCTGTTGGCTTCATTGTATACCGTGTTGACGGCTCCGCAGCTGGAGATTAGTGCATCAGGTTCCCAGTTCAGAAGTCGGAGCTCGGAGTTTGAATCTTTGCTACCGCTTTGAGAATTTCCTTCAGCATATTAATTTCAACCGAAACATCGGGGAAGGTGTGAGTGGAGGTGCATAGCAGTCATCACTCTCGCTCTCAAAAGTTTGGATGCGTGTAATAATTATTCCCTACACACACCCACACCATACGCACATGGATAGCCAGGCAACACACGAGTTATTTTTTTTCTTTATAATTATGCTGCCTGAACCATCAAATATACATTCATGTGAATTGGTACAAATCAATACATATCACTACATAGCATATAGATCAAGATATCAATACATAGGAACCATCAGATATCAGCGTATCATATTACATATCTTGATATCACTCACAGACTCTCGCCGGCGCCGTCCACAGTGTCTCACATATACAGTCAACACACTCGGTTCCACAGTACCCAAGCCACAGTCTACAGCACTAAAAGAAGACAAAGAAGGATAACCAAGGTCCCCACATCATAAGCACGGTCGTTCACAAACACAAGCGATGAAGAAGAATAAACAGTGTCTCCACACAACAAGCGCAATAAATCAGGTCGAACTATCAGAAGAATAACCGCAGATTCACATTCACAAAGCACAGTAATTAGTAGCAGAAGAACCGCAGATCCACAAACACAGCAATCCATAGAAGAAGAACCACAGATTCATAAAGCACAGTTATCCATAGAAGAAGAACCGCAGATTCATAAAGCACAGTTATCCAGAAGAAGAACCGCAGATTCATAAAGCACAGTTATCCACAGAAGAAGAACCGCAGATTCACAAGGCACAGTAAACCATCGAAGACCTGCAGATTCACAAGGCACAGCAATCAATATTGAATCCCCGGAGAACACGAGTCAGCAAAGTCCCATAGAACACAATAAACTTCTATTCGACGTGTTTGTTGATCTAAAACAAAATTAATTAACTTCTCCGTGTATTGATATTACAATGTTCACATCAATAAACTCAGCCCACCGACACATGAGGTGGTACAATTAGAGCACATAAATATTCTTGCAGGAGTTTTAAGTCACTGTCGGCGACACAGCATTCACAAACAATTTTATAACAAATAAATTTCCTGGTTTATATTTCGCTGGTACCGTCATCAGAAGTATCGCACATACGCAGTGAACATCGACGCACTACTGACTTGAAAGTCAGCCTCTCCACATAGTATCACTACGGAGAAAACGACGATTAAAGCAAAATAAAATAGGCTGGACACCAAGGCCTTGGCCGTTAGTTCTTGCTCTCTCCTCTCGTCCAAAATTATTATTTTTCGTTATGTAGTTACCTATGTCATTTCAAGTTGACGTCATAATTTCACAAGAAAAAAACAATGACGGAATTGTTTTTTGAAAAAGAGTAAACAAACAGCAGAATACACAAAGCCATAAATCACATTCACTCGACGGAAAACGAAGCCGCTCACGTAAGTTGTTCATGTAGTCCTTCCAGGGACTCCTACACAACAGAAGAACACAAGTCGTCATCCCGACGAACTCTGAAGCCCTTTGACATGCTAGCTCGTCGCTGACCTCACGGACAGCCTCTCCATACCCACACAGGGTAGAGACCACACATTATCTACTGACCACTCGGTCAGCCTCTCCATACCCCAACAGGGTAGAGACAACACATGTCTACTGACCACTCGGTCAGCACCTCCATACCCCCACAGGGTAGAGACAATGGCTAAACATTCCCGCTCAATAGCACTGTACGCCTTCTCACGATTCAGAAACTTTCGACTAGCGAACACGACTGGGTGAAGAACATCATCATTCTCCTGAAGCAATACAGCACCCAAACCAACAGAACTAGCATCAATCCTGAGAATAAAAGGATTACCCAATCTAGGTAACAACAGACAGGTGCAGAATACAAGATTCCCTGAATCTTCCTCAAAGCTTCAGCACACTCAGGAGTCCAAGAAATAGACATGAAATCAATGCAGAAACGACACGTACAATCTTTCTTCCTGACGAACACAGCTGAAGATGCTACGGACTATTCGATGGCTCAGTGATACCAAGATCCAACATGATACCAATGTCTCTCTCAACAACCTCTTTCGCACAAAAGGGATTTCGAAACATTTCTTTCTAACAGGGACATCTGTTGTAAGAGGGATCTGTAATTGTACATCACCTGAGAAAGAACCTGACTTGGGAGTCAAAATGTCCTGAAAATCATCAAAGATTGTACGCAACTCCCTGGTACTTTTGTCAGACAAAGTACAATCAAACTGTACAGAACGAACATCTTCATCTGGCATAGAAGACGCCATCGGAACAGTTAAAGTGGGAATGGGTAAAGCGTCATCACAGTCCTGGACGACACTAGCTGTACAAACCACTTCACGAACAGTACAAACAGACTCCGGAGAGGGGGGCACAGAAAGATCAACTCCTGGAGAACACTCGAGAGAAACCTGTTTCTGCTCACAAGCCAAAGGTGCTATCTCTGACCCTGGCACTGAAGTACCTTGTGAAAGAAAGACTGTCGGTACAACATCAGAAGTAGATACAGCAGACACATCAGAAGACGTTAACTGAAAGCAAGACTTCAATGACTCATTCTTCTGTTTCTGAACAATATCAGAACGGGAAATGTTCAGATCATCAGGAATCTGACACAAAGGCTTTTTGTCCCTAACATGCTTAATTCTAGCCCTCGTAATGGCGGCTACAGAGAAAGGTTCACCAGATACATCACTAAACTCACTGCTTACAGAGACTCCAGGTACATTACCCACGATGAGATCTGCGACAGGGCTATCCAAGACACAACAAGTCAAATCACCCACGAAATAAGGACAACTGACTGAAACTGTAGCCATGCGTGTTTTGCTGTCTGATTCTCGCTCTCAAAAGTTTGGATGCGTGTAATAATTATTCCCTACACACACCCACACCATACGCACATGGATAGCCAGGCAACACACGAGTTAGATTTTTTTTCTTTATAATTATGCTGCCTGAACCATCAAAATATACATTCATGTGAATTGGTACAAATCAATACATATCACTACATAGCATATAGATCAAGATATCAATACATAGGAACTTCAATCATCAGATATCAGCATATCATTTACATATCTTGATATCACTCACAGATCTCGCCGGCGCCGCCCACAGTGTCTCACATATACAGTCAACACACTCGGTTCCACAGTACCCAACCCACAGTCTACAGCACTAAAAGAAGACAAAGAAGGATAACCAAGGTCCCCACATCATAAGCACAGCCGTTCACAAACACAAGCGATGAAGAAGAATAAACAGAGTCTCCACACAACAAGCACAATAAATCGCGTCGAACTATCAGAAGAAACCACAGATTCACATTCACAAAGCACAGTAATCCGTATCAGAAGAACCGCAGATCCACAAAGCACAGCAATCCATAGAAGAAGAAGATTCGACGTGTTTGTTGATCTAAAACAAAAAATAAACAACTTCTCCGTGTATATACAATGATATTGATATTACAATGTTCACATCAATAAACTCAGCCCACCGACACACATGAGGTGGTACAATTAGAGCACATAAATATTCTTGCAGGAGTTTTGTCACTCTCGGCGATACAGCATTCACAACAATTTTATAACAAATAAATTTCCTGGTTTATATTTCGCTGGTACCGTCATCAGAAGTATCGCATATACACAGTAAACATCGACGCACTACTGACTTGAAAGTCAGCCTCTCCACGTAGAAGAAAAAGAAAAACACCCGAAGGTGCTGGGGAGGACCCAGAGAAGCACTGTCTTCACCTGCCTTTAGAGCAGTCCTGTATCACCCTTGGAGGCCTGCGCTGTGTTGACGATGGGTACAGGCTCGCGCAGGACACTCCATTAAGATATCAAGGGACATAACTGCTCCTGAACAGAGGTAAATCAGGCTACAGGATGCAACTCATAACAGCCTTAACGTAGCAGCCGCCATGGGTGTACCAGCCTGTATTTCATGACTGCAGAGCCCACCGGCAAAAAACCACCACCTCCAGCTGTCGAGCACACCCCACAGACCCAACCACCCCTGCCCACGGACAGATGACTTGAAAGTCAGCCTCTCCACGTAGTTTCACTACGGAGAAAACGACGATAAAAACAAATAAAATAGGCTGGACACCAAAGCCTTGGCCATTAGTTCTTGCTCTCTCCTCTCGTCCAAAATAATTATTGTCGTCATGTAGTTACCTATGTCATTTCAAGTTGACGTCATAATTTACGTTGACGTCACACTGAAGAATCCCTTGTCCTCTTTCTGTGGTCCTTGCCTGCCGATGTGAAATGGCCCATCATGTTGGTTACCTCCCTTGTCCTCTTTCTGTACTACTTGCCTGCCGATGTGAAATGGCCCATCATGTTGGTCACACAATGTTTTGTAACGTGGCAGCGCCACAACACTCACATCATAGCCTTTGTGATTGTTGTTATTGTTTTGTTTTCTTTCCCAGTGCTCTGTTTGTTTCTAGATGAAGATCTGGTTACATTCCAGTTGCGTCCCTTTGTTTCTTGTGAAAATCATAATATATGTCTATTGATATTAAGAAACATGGAGTTAGCAATAATGATAATAATAATGACGACGACGACGACAGAAGAAGAAGAAGAAGAAGAAGAAGAAGATCATGATGATGATGATGATGATGATGATGATGATGATGAAATATAATGATAATAGAAATAATGATACCTTTTTGACCTCCAAACTCTCTTTTCACATGAAAGAAGATTCTTTTGTCATCTGCTTTCCTTTTTTTTATTTTATTTTTTCTTCTGTCTGTCCAACGTTATCAGTAGCCGTCCATCGTTTTTGCCTCCACTGGCATTCTCGGCATCTCTGTTGTAGGCAGACTGGATTGTGTAGGAGGATGTAGGGAGGGAGGGGGGAGGAGGTAGGTATTATTTTGTCAGTGCAGCAGTAAGAAGTGAAAACGTGGTTCTGAATATTTGGTTTAGACTGTGAATGATGAATGGAAGAGTATTGAGTTTCTGATGCCAAGATAGTGTGCTTTACAATCAATTTCCATTCTTCTTCGTCTCCTTGTGATGATGATGATGATGATGATGATGATGATCAACATCATTATTATCATCTTAGTTATTATCTTCATCATGATTATCACTACAGCATTACCATCATGACAATAATTGTTAACGATCGTTATTATTATTATTATCATTATTATTATATTATTATTATTATTGTTTATTATTGTTGTTGTTGTTATTATTATTATTATTATTATGAGTAGTACTAGTAGCAGTAGTACCAGTAGTAGTACTAGTAGTCGTAGTAGCAGAGTTGCTATTATGATTTTTCATTAATAATAAAGGTAATAGTGATGACGGTAATGATGTTGATGATGATGATGATGATTGTTATAACTATTATCATTATTATCTTCTTCAACATCATTATCATCATCATCAACATCATTACCGTTATCACTACTTCTATTATTACTGATGACATCATAATAATAACTCTACTACTAGCTACTAGTAGTAGTACTACTACCACTACTACTAGTACTATATTACCACTACTACAACTACTACTACTACTGATATAATAATAATAATAATAATAATGATGATGATGATGATGATGATGATGATGACGATGATGATGATGATGATGATAAAATGACAACTCTGATGACGACGATGACGACTTTATGAAGATCATCATCGTTGCCATCACAACGACCACCGTCGTCCTCTTCATCACTACCATCATGCTCATGATTTCACACAACTGTGCCCAGAGTGCCTGGACGGCTACTACGACAAAAGGTCACTCCGGGGCTGTTCTCTTTGCACGTGGACCTGTCTAAATGGCACGTTCTGTGACAAGACGACAGGCTACTGTCCCGCCTGTCCCCCCGGCAAGAGAGGGAACAAATGTCAGTCCGGTAAGTTTGGGCCAATCTCATTGTCCCGGTTTACCATCCTGAATTAAGGGTCCTGTTTGAACGAATCTGTTCGCCATTTTGTCAGCAACGAACAAATGATTCATATCTTGTGACATTGCTTTCGGTTTGTTCTTTTTTCTGATTTACATTGGAGGCAGAGAAGGTTTGTTTGTTTTGATTTTAGATTTTGCTGGATTAGAAATAATGTCAAAATTTCATTTGCGGCGTTTCAAAGATGACAGAGCGGAAGCAAAGGGACTGAAACAGAACATGTTTACAACGGAATGAGGTGACATCACGACGGTGTGACTATATCGTTTTTACAGCTACGAAAAGTGAATGTTTGTACTTGTTGCTACATTCAGAATCAGTGGAATTGACCGTGTAATGTATGTAGTCTTCATTGTAGTCGTCTGTAGTTGGTGTGTTTGTTGTCATTGTTGTTTGTTCCTGTATAAGGAATTATATTTTTCGCAGTTTTACATGAATTTTACTAGAGACCTCCCATTATGAAACGAACCAACGAACGAACGAACGAACTGATTTAATGAATAGCCCATTCTCCCATGTCCTAACAGAGACAGGTGGAGTAAGAGAAGTCATCCCAAACTCAAGATATAATCAATGACGCTTGAACCGTTATGTAAAATATATGTATACGCACCTTTCATATTCCATAAACTGACCCATTTAGTATTAATAAGGAACATTGTCCGCACAAATTTATCAAATAACGACCAAAATCATTTATTATACAATCTTTAGAGTTTCTTGGATATTGGACCTCTGGTACATTATTATCCTCAACGTGAGAAAACAAATCAGAAAAGGAGAAGTCAGCTGTGTTGGAATTACCAGTCCTGGCGTTGAAATCTCCCATTTATTATCAAAGGTAGATCTCCGAACTCTTCATAAATATCGAGAATAGCTTGTTCAGGAATTCGTATACCATTGTCAATCTCAGTTTCCGCATAATAAAGGCTTTGTGATGGAGGAATGTATATGCCTATGATTATTACATCCACATTTAAACCTGTACATAGTCTCTATAATCTCAACACAACGCAATTATCACATTCTATGTGAAAACGTTCAACGTATCTTTAAAATACTTTCCTTGTCAACAAAGCCACGCTACCTGATAGTCGTGATGAAACATTATCTGATAACTTTAACCCAGGTACCTTCCGTGATGAAGGACGGAGAGTGATTTCTTTCCTGGGTTTTTTTGTTTGTTTGTTGTTCATGGATCTGGGTCAATATTTTGTTTTTGTTCTTCATTTCATTTGCATTCCATTTCATTTGTTGGGTTTTCATTGAGAGCCTGTTTGAGCTACCTGTAATTATGATTGTATGAACAGATGACTGTAAAATTGTGAACTATTTTGAGAGGCAGATCAGTAGGTTACATTACTCTGCCGTGAGTCGCTTGTACTCTAGCCGTCACGGGCACAGAACTCTGTTCTGTTCAGAGTACTGGCCGTATGGGGTTGACGAAATCTTCTGCTGGTTGTCGTTCTTGGGTGATAACGAGCGCGTGCGCTTCTGTGTGCGTGTGTGTGGGTGGGTGTGTGTGTGTCCCCACTTCCCAGACTGTGAGAGAGGGAAGTACGGGCTGAACTGTTCTCTGCGATGTGGACGGTGCCAGGACTACACCTGTGACCCGGAGGATGGTTCCTGTGACAGGTGCCATGCAGGCTGGCAGTTACCGCTGTGCCAGGAAGGTCAGTGCAGGTGTTGGCCATTTTCAGCAGGTGTATGTCATACTCTTTTTTTTTTTCAATCGATAAATTAATTTTCATAATGACCACACTGTTTCTTGTCTGCCATTGGCTGGTGAGAATTTGACTAACAAGTGAGATGTGGAGGCTATTTTTAGAACGTTCCGTGCAACGCGAGCAGTGAGAAGCACTAGAAGTCTGTGGAGTGTCACTAAAGAGAAGTGATTTTGTTTCTTTCTTTGTTTGCTTTGTTTTGTTCTCGTGAGAACATCTGCTCTCGCGCACCGCATACACTGGCACGCACATACATGGACTCGTGCTCACATTCCCAAACACACACACACACACACACACACACACACACACACACACACACACACACACACACACACACACACAAGCACGCACGTATACACACACACACACACACACACACACACACACACACACACACACACACACACACACACACACACACACACACACGTGTACACTCACCATACACACATACAGCCATAATAATAATTGTACCACCAATGTTAGGTAAGTTACTTAAAGGTCTGACCAGCGCGTTGGGCTAATGCTGTTGTTCAGGAATCTGCTAAGTCGTAGCCACGAGATCCTCTTAATAAATTCTCTCATCTTAGTCATTAATTCATTTATCCATCAGCTTTTAAATCTTGCGCAGTGTGGTCTGGAAACTTAGAGAATGTGATGTAGCGTATATGGACAAGTCGGCACGTAGTGACACCTTTATGTAACTAAAACTGAAACTTCTACGCAGAGAGAGAGAGAGAGAGAGAGAGAGAGAGAGGCAGGTAGACAGACAGACAGACAGAGAGAGAGCATGCTGCAGATTGTGAAAATTTCCATCTTGACGACCCTCATACCAGGCATTCTGGCACTTAATCCCATGGTCCCATGTTCCTATCTTTTGCAGAGTGTGAGAACGGCACCTACGGGGTGGGTTGTCAGAAGAGCTGTGGGCACTGCCTGGCGGGTGCAGCCTGCGACAAAGCGCGCGGGACCTGCCAGGACTGTGATCCAGGATGGTACCCTCCGACCTGTCAACGAGGTCAGTGTCGCCGTCACTGGAAGGTTGAGGGTTCGAGTCCCGTCAAAAGTAATATGTTTGAGAGAATGTCGGCCCGCGCTGGTTCCTACGCTGAATGTTGTAGAGAATGTCGGGCCCGCGCTGGTTCCTACGCTGAATGTTGTAGAGAATGTCGGCCCGCGCTGGTTTGTACGCTGAATGTTGTGAGTGTGGTGAGAGCTCAAATGGGAAGAGTGGAGCCACAGAGTTGAGTGTTTCTATTTAACAGATGTGTGTCTGAGAGTTGTGCTGAAACAGCCTGACCGACACCCCTAATGTCTGTACCTCTTGAGTCTGGCATACGGTAAGATTTATTATGACGTGAAGCGTAGAGTGAAATCCCTGCTGTGTAGTCTCTGCCGAACAGAATGTAGATCAAGACATGCATGTTTAAGATCCAGTCATCTGTATCTGTTGATGCTGTCTCATGGAGCCATCCCTACCCTCCCCTTCCCTCCCCTTCCCTTCCCACGCCTCTCCCCCCTCTCCTCCATGCCCTCCACTCATTTCCCAGACAGCGATGTATATCTGCCAGGGCGGCGAGTAGAAGACGACCAATGCCAAACAATGCATCTATTTACCGTTTGGAATCCACTGCATTAGGATCAGGTGAGTGTATTGGAGAGAGAGAGAGAGAGAGAGAGAGAGAGAGAGAGGGAGAGAGAGAATGTTTCGTGCGGATTTCTGGCATGGTAGGATACGATTTTGAACCGAAGCATATGACAAAACATGTGTTTGCCTGTTTACACCCCGTTTAGGGTACATTTTTGTTTTTAGCATCATAAGCAAACTCTAAGGGATATGTGTGTGAGAGAGCAGCAGGCTATGGATGCAGAAGACAGCAGAAGAAAAGTGTTCAAAGACTTGCAGGGATCCAGAGGTCTTCATGCCATTGTCCGTATCCAACAAGATGTACACTTTTCCTTGCAACTTCTTTTCTTCCGTATTTGTTTGCTTTCGTCTGAATTGATTGAAAATGCCTCATTAATTGATTGGTTGATTCATTGATCTGCTGATGATTGCTGAGGGTGTAGGTTAATCGACTGATTGAGGAGTGTTTCGATGATCAAGTTGATGGATATCCTCCGTGTGGTTGGGTTTTTTTGAGGATTAGACTTGTTGCTTGATTGGCTGATGATTGATCAGTGGATGTATGGCTTGATTGAGTGAGTGAGTGAGTGAGTGAGTGAGTGAGGGATGGATGGATGGATAGATGGATGGATGGATTATCAATTAATCGATGGATTGATTGATGGATCGATGGATTGATGGATTAATTGATTTATCGATTGGTTGATTGATCGATTGGTTGACTTCTTGACGTGTCTCTACCGTGGTATGTTTGTCTTTCGATGCACAGTACAACAGACAGTTCTTCCCTTTGTGTCCACGTGTTTCTCTCTGTTGTATGTTTGTCTTTCGATGCACAGTACAACAGACAGTTCTTCCCTTTGTGTCCACGTGTTCTCTCTCTGTTGTATGTTTCTTTTCGATGCACAGTACAACAGACAGTTCTTCCCTTTGTGTCCACGTGTTTCTCTCTGTTGTATGTTTGTCTTTCGATGTACAGTACAACAGACAGTTCTTCCCTTTGTGTCCACGTGTTTCTCTCTCTGTTGTATGTTTGTCTTTCGATGCACAGTACAACAGACAGTTCTTCCCTTTGTGTCCACGTGCTTCTCTCTGTTGCAGAATGCAGTGACGGATGGTACGGTCCAAACTGCAACAAGAGATGTGGCATTTGTCTGAATAATGCCATCTGCAACAAGACTAATGGCCACTGCCCTTGTCCAGTCGGAAAGCAGCCTCCCTTCTGTGACAAAGGTCAGTCTGTATGTGATAGTTCATGCATAGTTATTCACAATAGTTCTCTCTGGTGATACATGACCGCTCGGATCCACAAATATGAGAGACAAATCATTATTCAACAGAGAGAGAGAGAGAGAGAGAGAGAGAGAGAGAGAGAGAGAGAGAGAGATGCCTTCCTTTAAAACAAATAGGAGGCGCTACTTGTTCTATAGCAGGCTTCTGTTTTTCTTGCTCGGTTTCGGCTCTCCACATAATCAGTATGTTCATTGTCTGTTTCTTCCTCGCACATCAAAGAATAATGTAATTACTGTTAGGCAATATGTATATTGTTACATGTGTGAATGTGAGTGCGGTGTGTGTCTGTGTGAGTATGCACGCGTGCGCGCATGTATGTATGTATGTATGTGTGTGTGTGTGTGTATGTGTGTGCGTGAGAGAGAGAGAGAGAGAGAGAGAGAGAGAGATAGAGAGAGAGAGAGAGAGAGAGGGAGAGAAAAAAATGTGTTCATGCATGCTATGTACACCTTTAAAATAGTGTACCGCTGCAGTGCTCCAGTGGGAAGTGAAGAACATGTCACTGTTCCTAATGCTCCAGTGGGGAGTGAAGAACATGTCACTGTTCCTAATGCTCCAGTAGGGAGTGAAGAACATGTCACTGTTCCTAATGCTCCAGTGGGAAGTGAAGAACATGTCACTGTTCCTAATGCTCCAGTAGGGAGTGAAGAAGAACATGTCACTGTTCCTAATGCTCCAGTAGGGAGTGAAGAACATGTCACTGCTCCTAATGCTCCAGTGGGAAGTGAAGAACATGTCACTGTTCCTAATGCTCCAGTGGAGAAACATGTCACTCTTCCTAATGCTCCAGTGGAAAGTGAAGAACATGTCACTGTTCCTAATGCTCCAGTATGAAGTGAAGAATATGTCACTGTTCCTAATGCTCCAATGGAAAGTGAAGAACCTGTCACTATTCCTAATGCTCCAGTGGGGAGTGAAGAACATGTCGCTGTTCCTAATGCTCCAATGGGAAGTGAAGAACATATCACTATTCCTAATGCTCCAGTGGGAAGTGAAGAACATGTCACTGTTCCTAATGCTCCAGTGGGAAGTGAAGAACATGTCACTGTTCCTAATGTTCCAGTTGAAAGTGAAGAACATGTCACTGTTCCTAATGCTCCAATGGAAAGTGAAGAACATGTCACTGTTCCTAATGCTCCGGTGGGAAGTGAAGAACATGTCATTGTTCCTAATGCTCCAGTGGAAAGTGAAGAACATGTCACTGTTCCTAATGTTCCAGTGGGAAGTGAAGAATATGTCACTGTTCCTAATGCTCCTATGGAAAGTGAAGAACATGTCACTGTTCGTAATGCTGGTGACTAAAAACTGCTGAATGAAGGTTGGCTCTCTGTCTCTTTCTGTCCTTAAGTCAGTCACCTTCCATGTTACAAGACAGAGAGAGATAGGGTAAGAGAGAGCAGGGGGAGAGAGAGAGTTAGAGATCAAGAGAGAGAGACATTAAGAGAGATAGGGGGAGAGAGAGAGAGAGAGAGAGAGAGAGAGAGAGAGAGAGAGAGAGAGAGAGAGAGACAGACAGAGAGACCGAGTGACCAACAGACTGACAGACAGAGAAAGGAGAGACAGAGAGAGGGAGAGAAAGACAGACAGATAGGGGCAGAGAGAGAGAGAGAGAGAGAGAGAGAGAGAGAGAGAGAGAGAGAGAGAGAAAACGAGAGAGAGACAGACAGAGACACAGAAAGAGAGAGAGAGAGAGAGAGAGAGAGAGAGAGAGAGAGAGAGAGAGAGAGAGAGAATCTACACCAAAGTGTGTTTCTTCAACACAGACTGCCAGAACGGCACGTACGGCCAGGACTGCCAACACAAGTGTGGTCACTGCAGGAGGGGTCAGTGTGTGACTCTGTCAGCGGTCACTGCCCTCACGGCTGTCAGCCGGGCTGGATTGACCCCGCCGGACTGTCCACTCACCTCTGCAGCACCGGTGAGTGGACCACGATGTGGGACAGCTGATGGATTGAAACCAAGATAAGGGGTTCTTGACACAGGCAAGCTGGGGAGAGGATGGAAAGGCGGGGGAGAGTGGGAGAGACAAAAAAAAATACTCCATACTCCTCTTTCTCATCCCTTCCCGATTTTTTTCCAGGAAGGTACCTCCCCCCCCCCCCCCCCCCCCCCCCCCCCCCCCCCCCCCCCCCCCCCCTTCCCTTTTGCTGCCTAGTTTTCTCTGCCAGTGACTTGCGTTCTTCAGAGCTGTTAGAGTGTCTGGTAGTGTTGATGCTGACTGGGTAAATATCAGTGATGTATATGCATTCATAGTGTGCATCGTGTTAGAGTAGCATTGGCTGTCATATCCCCAGGGCATGTCGCATGACATCAGCACTGTAAATGTTTCCAGGGTTTTCATTATGTCTGTATGATATCATTATCGTAAATTCTTCCAGGATGTCCATAACGTCCGTATGACATCAGCACTGTAAATGTCTCCATGGTGTCCATTTTTGTCTGCATGACATCAGCGCTGTAAATGTTTCCATAGTGTCCATTATGTCTGTATGACATCAGCGCTGTAAATGTCTTCATGGTGTCCATCATGTCTGTATGACATCAGCACTGTAAATGTCTTCATGGTGTCCATCATGTCTGTATGATATCAGCACTGTAAATGTCTTCATGGTGTCCATCATGTCTGTATGATATCAGCACTGTAAATGTCTTCATGGTGTCCATCATATCTGTATGACATCAGCACTGTAAATGTCTTCATGGTGTCCATCATGTCTGTATGACATCAGCACTGTAAATGTCTTCATGGTGTCCATCATGTCTGTATGACATCAGCACTGTAAATGTCTTCATGGTGTCCATCATGTCTGTATGACATTAGCACTGTAAATGACTCCATCGTGTACATTATGTCCGTATAACATCAGCAATGTAAATATTTCCATGGTGTCTATTATGTCCATGTCATCAGCACTGTAAATGTTTCCATGGTGTCCATAATGTCTGTATGACATCAGCACTGCAAATGTTTCCAGGGTGTCAATAATGATGCTATGACATCAACAATCTTTCAAGGATGTTCATTATGTCATTATGACAACAGCACTGTAAATGTCTTCAGGGTGTCCATTGAGTCCATGACATTAGCACTGTAAATGTTTCCAGTATGCCTATTTTGTCTATGACGTCATCATTGGAAATGTTACCAGAGTGTCCGCTATGTCTATGACGTCATCATCACTGTCAATGTTTCCAGAGTGTCCAGCAGGACTGTTCGGTGACCAGTGTAACCAGACCTGTGGACACTGTCACAGCAGCAGCACGTGTCATCACGTGACTGGCCAATGTCTTCAGGGCTGCGCTGAAGGCTTCACAGGAGCACACTGCATGGAAGGTAAAAATAGTCTACAGTAAAATAAGCAATGTCCACAGGGACACACTGCATGGAAGGTAAAAATAGTCTGCAGTAAGGTAAGCAATGTACACAGGGACACACTGCATGGAAGGTAAAAAATTGTCTGCAGTAAAATAAGCAATGTCCACAGGGTCACACTGCATGGAAGGTAAAAATAGTTTGCTGTATGGTAAGCAATGTCCACAGGGACACACTGCATGGAAGGTAAAAATAGTCTGCAGTAAGGGTAAGCAATGTCCACAGGGACACACTGCATGGAAGGTAAAAACAGTCTGCAGTAAGTTTAACATTGTCCACAGGGGTGAACTGCAGGCTTAAGTAGAGCACACTGCATGGAAGGTGAATGGTCCATTCTTAAGTAAGCATTGTCTTCAGAAATACATCGGGACTTCTGTGGAACATACTGCACGGAAGGTGAGGGGTATGCTGTGTGGTAGGCATGTGTGTGAACCGCGTGTGTCTCGAAAACAAAACGGAAACGCAGATGCAAATACTGCGACCACACAGGTGAGCCTTATTCACTCTGACGGAGAGCATGTTGCTCAGAACTTCCTGACCAAGGTGCGGACGTCTCCATATACCTTTGACCTGCCTGACACCTGCACGTATTGTATGGACGGTCTCAAAACATCCTTAAAAACGTTTAACATCAACATTCGGGAACGAACTGCTATGGATCGAGCTAGATGGCTCTGCTCTATCCACAAAGGTGCTAATTAAAGTGAAGAAAGGAGACTAGCTGCTTTATGTGAAGAAAAGAGACCAGCTGCAGCACAACAAAAGAGACAGGCAAGGAAAGCCCGCGCCAGCTAGCAAGAGGTCTCACACATTCCCTGTCCAATCTGCCACCGCACATTCCGTGCACGCATTGGCTTGATCAGCCACCTGGGTATCCACAAATCATCTCAGAGCCCTTCAACCCCGAGATGACTGAAGTGGTTCTGGTCGACTCGACGGGGCAAACAACAACAACAACAACAACAACAACAACAACAACAACAATAAGAGACGCTAGGTGCTCATCTGACCAAAACAGAATTCAGGTTGACAACATGCTGGTTCAACACTGACTAACAAGGAAACAAGCAGAATTCATCTCACTGGTAATGACCGCTCACGCCCGGCTCTTGCAGAGGAGTTTGTTCTCCTTCATGTGTAAGTCTGTGACCAGGTTGGTCAAAATAGCCGCTGTCAGCCGATTCTTCGTGGTCTTCAGTGGAGAAATAGGCTCAGTGTCCCTTCGATGGGTGACGCTCGCACCGTCATTTGGCTTTTTATTTTTTTTTAATCAAATGGCACAACAGCCAGTTGTTTTGTCCTGTTTGTCAGCTCAATCGTGGTCATGGTTTTCTTTGATTTAATGCTGGGCGACTGTTGTGGCAGGTCGGGGGTTGAAGAAGCTGATGTAGTCTGGGTGCATGCATCATTGTGTCAGTCTCTATGGAAAACAGAAAAATCAGAACAAAATTACATATACATTGAATAGATTAAATCGATGGTAGAACAAAAGTTGAATTCGACTAACAGCACAGGTCAGAGAGAGAGAGGGGGTGAGGGGGAACAGACAGACAGACAGACAGACAGAAAGATAGACAGACAAACAGAGACAGAGACAGACAGACAGGGACAGAGAGACAGATAATCCGAGGCAAACATTCAGAGACAGACAGACCGACCGACAGAAACACAGACAGAGACAGAGAAATAGAAACAGACAGACACACAGACACACAGACAGAGAGAACATGCAGTTATGATAAGCGCGACCCCTACTTTGTAGTGCGCAAAAGGTTTATTTCACTTGAGCAGCGATCCTCACAAGAAGACCTCTCTCTCCATCAAGAACAATGTGTGACGGAAAAGACGATCATAGAACACGTGATGCAGCCGTCAACAGCTCCCAGTAGGACGGGTCTTGAAGGTGTGTATGGTGGGGTCTACTCATCTTGTTTATCACCCTGCCGACCACCAGGGTCTCATCGCCGCTGACACCAGAGTAATCAGAATGAGAGATGTGCCGACAATATCTGTGAGTTGCTAAGAAGATTAGGCGTCAGGAGTAAAATGATAGAAAGAAACATGTGGAAAACGTCACCCAGACCTACCCATGAAACACACAAAAGAAACGAACGATATTGTACATGAACTTGTTTCAATGTTCATCTTCTTTTTCTCGTTGTTGTTGTTGTTGTTGTTGTTGTTGTTGTTGTAGCTGTCATTGTTGTTCTTGTTGCTTCTACTGTTGTTTTTTGGTTTTTGCTGAATTGTTGCTGTTATTGTTTGGTTTCTTGCTGCTCTTGTGGGTAGTCTTTGTGTTTGTTTCTTCCCTGTTTGATTGCTTCCTAGTTCGTGTTTCTTGGTGTATTGTTGTTTGTTTCCTCCGGACGCACGTTTTTGTGTGAGTGAAGCAAAATGGAATGAGATCTCCGTGGTAACACGTTTCATTCTCAGACATTTGATTTCTGTATCAACAGTGGCCGAAGACGAGGGACTTGATATGGGGATTATCATCGGCATTGTCGTCGCTGCGCTCTTCGTCCTCATCATCGTTATAGTCATCGTGATTGTCCTGAAGTGAGTGCCCTTGGTACTGCAATCACCATTGCTTTTGATGTTATTATTACTTTTCCTGTCATTGTTGTGGAACGATGGCCGTTGTGTTATTGTCCTCAGTGTTGTTCTTTAAAAGTGCCATTATTGATGTCCTTGGACGCCTTGGCATTGAGTGCCATTATCTCCGTGCTTTACGTTGTCCCCGAATGATTGCCCTTACCGATGTCCTTGGACGCCTTGGCATTGAGTGCCATTATCTCCGTGCTTTACGTTGTCCCCGAATGATTGCCATTATCGATGTCCTTGGACGCCTTGGCACTGAGTGCCATTATCTCCGTGCTTTACGTTGTCCCCGAATGATTGCCATTACCGATGTCCTTGGACGCCTTGGCACTGAGTGCCATTATCTCCGTGCTTTACGTTGTCCCCGAATGATTGCCATTATTGATGTCCTTGGACGCCTTGGCACTGAGTGCCATTATCTCCGTGCTTTACGTTGTCCCCGAATGATTGCCATTATTGATGTCCTTGGACGCCTTGGCACTGAGTGCCATTATCTCCGTGCTTTACGTTGGCCTCGAATCATTGCCATTATTGATGTCCTTGGACGCCTTGGCACTGAGTGCCATTATTTCCGTGCTTTACGTTGTCCCCGAATGATTGCCATTATCGATGTCCTTGGACGCCTTGGCACTGAGTGCCATTATCTCCGTGCTTTATGTTGTCCCGAATGATTGCCATTATTGATGTCCTTGGACGCCTTTGCACTGAGTGCCATTATCTCCGTGCTTTACGTTGTCCCCGAATGATTGCCATTATCGATGTCCTTGGACGCCTTTGCACTGAGTGCCATTATCTCCGTGCTTTACGTTGTCCCCGAATGATTGCCATTATTGATGTCCTTGGACGCCTTGGCACTGAGTGCCATTATCTCCGTGCTTTACGTTGTCCCGGAATCATTGCCATTATTGGTGTCCTTGGACGCCTTGGCACTGAGTGCCATTATCTCCATGCTTTACGTTGTCCCGGAATGATTGCCATTATTGATGTCCTTGGACGCCTTGGCACTGAGTGCCATTATCTCCGTGCTTTACGTTGTCCCCGAATGATTGCCATTATTGATGTCCTTGGACGCCTTGGCACTGAGTGCCATTATCTCCGTGCTTTACGTTGGCCTCGAATGATTGCCATTATTGATGTCCTTGGACGCCTTTGCACTGAGTGCCATTATCTCCGTGCTTTTACGTTGTCCCGGAATGATTGCCATTATTGATGTCCTTGGACGCCTTTGCACTAAGTGCCATTATCTCAGTGCTTTACGTTGTCCCGGAATCATTGCCATTATTGATGTCCTTGGACGCCTTTGCACTGAGTGCCATTATCTCAGTGCTTTACGTTGTCCCCGAATGATTGCCATTATTGATGTCCTTGGACGCCTTTGCACCGAGTGCCATTATCTCCGTGGTTTACGTTGTCCTGGATGAATGCCATTATCGATGTCCTTGGACGCCTTTGCACTGAGTGCCATTATCTCCGTGCTTTACGTTGTCCTGGAATGATTGCCATTATCAATGTGTTTGAATGTCTATACATTTAGTGCCATTATTTCCTTGCCTCACATTGTTCTGGAACGACTGCCATTATCAATGTCTTTGAATAGCTGTACATTTAGTGCCGTTATTTCCATGCTTTACATTTCCCAGAATGATTGTCATTATCAATATTTTTGAATGTCTATACATTTAGTGCCATTATTTCCCTGCTTTACATTCTCCCGGAATGATTGCCATCATTAATGTCTTTGGATCTGACTGACTGAGTGCCATTAGTTCTCTTTGCTTACATTTGTCCCGGAACGATTGCCATTATTGATGTCCTTGGATGTCTTTGAATTGAGTGCCATTACTTTCTGTGCTCGACATTGTGCTGGAATGATTGACATCGTTACAATCTTCAATGATGTCCCAGAACCACCGACATCATTTGTATCCTACATGTTGTCCCTAAGCAGTTCCAGTTTAATTTGAATCCTTGTTGTCCTGAAATGATGGCCGTGAACATGTTCCTCTCAGACAGAAGCTAGGAACCGTTCAAACAGTTTACATCACCTGCGATCTACCAGTAACAATGTGGGTTTCAAATCTGAAATGCTGTCGAGGGCAGCAAAGACAGCATCAGGACGGCCTAAATCACAACCTGCATGGACGACATTCATGTCACCATGAAACACGAGACCAGGCTTCTGCCTGCTCTGGTTCATCTCACTGTACAAAGTGCACAGGTTGCTGTCACTGTACAAAGTGCACTGGTTCCACTGGTTCCTCTCACTGTACAAAGTGCACTGGTTCCTCTCACTGTACAAAGTGCACTGGTTCATCTCACTGTACAAAGTGCACTGCACTGGTTCCTCTCATTGTACAAAGTGCACTGGTTCCTCTCACTGTACAAAGTGCACTGGTTCCTCTCATTGTACAAAGTGCACTGGTTCCTCACTGTACAAAGTGCACTGGTTCCTCTCACTGTACAAAGCGCACAGGTTTTTTTTTCTCACTGTACAAAGCGCATTGGTTCATCTCACTGTACAAAGTGCACTGGTTCCTCTCACTGACCCACAGTGCACTGGTTCCTCTCGCTGTACAAAGTGCACTGGTTCCTCTCGCTGTACAAAGTGCACTGGTTCCTCTCACTGTACAAAGTGCACTGGTTCCTCTCACTGTACAAAGTGCACTGGTTCCTCTCACTGTACAAAGTGCACTGGTTCCTCTCGCTGTACAAAGTGCACTGGTTCCTCTCACTGTACAAAGTGCACTGGTTCCTCTCACTGTACAAAGTGCACTGGTTCCTCTCTCGCTGTACAAAGTGCACTGGTTCCTCTCACTGTACAAAGTGCACTGGTTCCTCTCACTGTACAAAGTGCACTGGTTCCTCTCACTGTACAAAGTGCACTGGTTCCTCTCACTGTACAAAGTGCACTGGTTCCTCTCACTGTACAAAGTGCACTGGTTTCCTCTCACTGTACAAAGTGCACTGGTTCCTCTCACTGTACAAAGTGCACTGGTACTCTCTCACTGTACAAAGTTCACTGGTTCCTCTCGCTGTTCAGTTTCATTGTGAAATGAATGGAGGCCAAAACTGAAGCATTTTGTTAAGATAAATTATAATTATCCCCGCCAGACATAGGGGACAAACACACTACAAAGCAAAACACGATGCGTTTTCGACCTCTTAGATCTTTTTCAGGCATGATAAACAACATTCAGGACAGTGAAACTGAAGAAAAGAGCAATATGTTATCTTGTCGAATTCGGCGCAAGATGGGCGTTGTTACTGCAAGATACAAACATCAGATATACAGATCTTATCATCTGTCACCACGTGCGTCTAATCATCCAGCAGTATGGCAGACCATGTGAAGCAGAAGAAAGAAGAAGAAGAAGAAGATAAAGAGGAGGAGGAGGAGGAGGAGGAGGAGGAGAAGAAGAAGGAGGAGGATAAACGACGACGACGACGACGACGACGATGATGATGATGATGATGATGATGATGATGATGATATGATTATGATAGTGGTGGTGGTGATGATGGTGGTGGTGGTGGTGCTGCTGCTGCTGCTGCCGCTACTGCTGCTATTGGTGGTGGTGGTGGTGTGATGATGATGTCTAATCTCGTCCGCAAAACTCAATCATTGCCATTGTTACCGTCCTCAAAATGACGTTGGAGTAGTTGCTGTCATCACTGTGACTAATGTTGTCCTGGAATGATGGCTATTGCTGTCCTATGATTTGTCCTGCAGTGATTGCCATCAGTGTGGTCAATTTTGTCCTGGAATGATGGCTATTGCTGTCCTATGATTTGTCCTGCAGTTGATTGCCATCAGTGCGGTCAATGTTGCCCTGGAATGATGGCTATTGCTGTCCTATGATTTGTCCTGCAGTTGATTGCCATCAGTGCGGTCAATGTTGTCCTGGAATGATGGCTATTGCTGTCCTATAATTTGTCCTGCAGTGATTGCCATCAGTGCGGTCAATGTTGACTGCAGCGGTAACTATGACCACCGTCGCCCTCATCGCCATCATCATCATCATCAT
>JADBJO010001616.1:347500-357500 GCA_016801955.1 Conus betulinus
GGATGTGTGGGCACGGGCCCACGTGTGTACGAAGAGCAGAAAGCAGAAAGAACAGAAAGCATCGATGACCAAGTCACTGCTGTCAAGATTCTGTGAGTCAAAGCCACAACTAAACACGACAACTACTAACACAAAATGCCGTTACTGGTATCATGTTGTCTTCGTCCTGCTGCCGATACCACCATACCACTGTTGTACTTACTGCTGCTGCTACTGCTATTGCTACAGCTGTTTCTGCTGGTGATTGATTGGCTAGTTCTTCGCTTGCGAAGAGTAGTGGGAAGTTCCCGCCAGGGATGGGCGGCACGCCCTTTGATTACTAATTAGTCCAACCCGTGATCTACAGGATCAGTGGCATTGTGGGCAGGTGCAGATCTGGCCTGTGTTGTTGGGCTGCTGACCTGGGTCTGTCCTTCTCTTCTCTCTTTTCCTGTATGTTCTGACGTTTGGTTTCCTCAAAGTGTTGCGTTCCCCTGAGTATGAAGCTCTCCACCACCTCTATCTGATGCTGACTGCTCCCAAGTCTTGGGGTTGATGTCCGCTTGGGATAGTTGCTTCTTCAGTTGGTCCTTGAATCTTTTCTGTGGTGCGCAGTATTGCGTTTGCCTTGGACCGACTCCCCATAGAATACTGCTTTTGACATGCGAGTGTCAGGCATCCGGCTGATGTGCCCTGCCTAGCGAACTTGTTTTTAGCATGAGCATTGATTCGATGCTTTGCAGTTGAGCTCTTTCTAGGACTTCTATGTTCGTTACGTAGTCCTTCCACTTGATGCCCATGATGAACTGGAGGCATCTCTGATGGAACTGTCCAGCTGTTTTATTTGTTTCCGTAAAGCACCCATGCCTCTGATCCGTAGAGCAGTGTGGACAGTACAGCAGGTCGGTAGATCTTTGTGGAGAGTCGCAAGGAGTGGTTTTTCCATACTCTGTTCTGGAGGCGGCCAAATGCACTGCTTGCTTTTGAGAGGCGGTTGTCCACATCTTTGGTCACCGTAGCGCGTGTTCGATATGACGCTGCCCAGGCAGGTGAAATGCTCTACCGTGTTAAGGGGATGGCTATCAGTGCTTATGTGGGGAGCAGTGTACGCGGTCCCTGGTGCTTTTTGGTTGAGGACTTCAGTTTTCTTCAGACTTATAGTCAGACCGAATGCCCTGGCTACCTGTGAAAAGCGGTCTACGATGACCTTCAGGGTTCTTCTGTGTGTGCCAGGAGGGTGCAGTCATCTGCAAAAAGCAGGTGCAGGAAAGCTTCTTCTGAGGTCTTCGTGTGGGCCATAAGTCTTCGTAATGGGGCGGTGGTGTTTCTCAGCCTTTCGTTTACTTCCTTCTGAAATTCCTCCTCCAACATTGACAGCTTGTCGACCTGAAGTTTCTTTAGCTTTGGGCCTCCCTTCCTCTCCTCTGGGTTTAGGGTTAGCCTGAGTTTTGCACGAACTAGTCTATGATCCGTGTTGCAGTCAGCGCTCGTCATGACCCTCGTATGAGTGACGTCCTTAGCATCCTTTTGGCGCACCAGGATATAATCCAGTAGATGCCAGTGCTTGGACCTTGGGTGTCTCCAGGTTGTTTTGTAGCGGTCTTTCTGCTGAAAGTTAATAGGGTGCTCGTGATAGTCAAACTAATCTCGCTGCAGAACTCCAGAAACATCCTGCCGTTTTCGTTGCATTGCCTACTCTGTGTCTTCTTTGATACCCCATTCCATATTTCGAAATCTCTGTCCACTCTAGAGTTGAAGTCGCCCATGATTAGAATTTTGTCTTCCTTCTCGATGCTCACCACTAGATTTCTGAGATCTCTGTAGAAGGCTTCTTTCACCACGGGATCTGCCTGCAGAGTAGGAGCATACACGCTGATGATGGTTAAATATTGGTTGCCTTTCGTTTGTAAAGGCAGACGGAGGCTCATCAGGCGATCTGAGTGACCAACTGGCAGGTCTTGTAGCTTTCTGGCAACAGAGTTCTTTATCATGAAGCCAACCCCTGAGAGTCGGTGTTCTTTCTCTCCTTCCCGACCAGTAGAGTGTGTATCCCGCTCCATGCTCCACGAGTGATCCTTTTTCTGCAAAGCGAACTTCGCTGAGTGCTGTGATGTCAATTTCTAGCCTTGCCAGTTCCCTCACCACTAGAGCTAAGCGTCTTCGGGGTCGGTAGCTTTCATCGAGTCCTGCATTGTCCGTACGTTCCAACATGGCACTTTCAAGTTCATAGTCCCATTCCGTTGCGTAGTTCGTCGTTGATTTATCCGTCCAGATTTTTTTCTCTGTTTTCTTACCGCTGGTGGGAGATGCCTGCTGGCCTCGGCTAGCCAACGGGGTGGGGGTGAGACAAGCTTTTTTAGGTCCCCTTTTGCAGACCCGTCTCCATTCGGAGCAAGCAGGCTATCCCCAGAAAAGGCTGCTTGGTTGCCTGGGGTGAACATAGGAAAGCCGTTGTTGTCTCTTCGACAGGTTAACGACCAATATCCCAGACCGCCTACATGCAGAGTTCCGACTGTGACTTCCAGTGCCATCCTGCACCTGTCGTTTCGCCGTGCTCCATCTCTGCAGGGCTTCCTTTCCGCTTGCGCTGCGACTCTCTATAGTGAAGACCGGCTCGCGCGCACCGATCCCACTCTTTAGACCCAAGGAGGATACGAGATAGCTCAGCAGGCTCAGACGGTCCCGGCAACCATTGGGGTTGTAGGTGTTACCTTGGAGTTTCCCTCTCGTATCTTCTGGCTCAAAAGCCCAGTGTCGGAACGACGGCTATTTCCCCATAGTTGGAGCACGGGTACACAATGTTCAGCCATGACATTGACCCAGGGTCTGCGCACGACGAAGCTCTCCTCGACTCCTATACTTGTTGGGTTTGGAATCAGAGTTGTCCTCCTAGATGTACTGCCTGTCAAGGCTCACGAGTTCTATCTACCCGGGTTTGAAATCAGAGTTGTCCTTCTCCTAGATGAACAGCCGTCCCAGGCTCACGATGTTCCATCTACCCGTAGCAGCCGGTTGTGGCGCCGGTGACCCGCCTCACCCCTTTCCTATCTGTAGACAACAGGTTCGCCGGTTTGGAAGCTGAACCACACGGAAAGGCCAGGAGCTGGACTTGGTTGTCAGAGATTACATTTTGCGCTTTGCCACATGAGGAGCGCTTTTTAGGATGTGGGAGCTAATCCCCACATCGGCTTAACAACCCTTCGTGTACCCGTTTCTGCTGGTAATACTATGGCGACTTCCCGGGTACTGCTACTTCTGATGCTGTTACTATTGCTACTGCTACAAATTAATCCTGTTGCAAACGTCAGCAACCACTGGCTGTTGGTGCTGCTCCCGTGGAAAGTCTGTGCCAAGAATGTCCCCTGTTTTCACGCTCTTGAACTGCCCCCCTTTTTAAGTCTTCTTTACTGTCGTCTGCCCCCCCCCCCCCCCCCCACCACCACCACCACTTCCCATGCTAACAGCGGCACCGCATCTTCACGGCAGTCCAAAGCACAATATTTTGCCTTTAGTTCTGGCAATTCAGCTGTTCAATCACAAACATACCTTGAATTGAATGCACTGAGTATGGAATTCACCGCAAAGGAAGCATATTTTAAAAGAGCATGCGGTTTCTGTGATGAAACACAGTAATCCACCCTCCCCCCACCTGATGAATGAATACACACCCACACTATCGTCTACTTTACGTGCGTTCATGAGAATTGGGTCAATGCCTCTGACCGCATGTCCCCAGGTCACTGTGAAAGAGAACACGAGAGAGAGAGAGAGAGAGAGAGAGAGAGAGAGAGGGCGCATGCCAGTGGTAATAAATAGTATCTTCCGGTACGGCGGAATTTTGCTGAAGGCGCGCGCTAGCTGGAACTGGTTCTGTGATGAACGACATGTGCTGTGCGCGCGGCTGTGGGAAAGGATGAACAGGCTACATCTGCGGGGGAGTGGTGCAATGCTGTTAGCATACTGTCAGTTGTTAGCGTACTGTCAGCTGTTAGCGTACTGTCAGCTGTTAGCATAAGGGGCCCCCTGTCGTCGTCCATCACTTTTCCGCCTTTGTGGCTCAGCCCCTTCACTGCTGAAACAGTGTACATATGTTCCTATTGGTCGGATTTAACCTGAGGTTGAAACAGTTGACACTTGTTCCTATTGGTCGGATTTAACCTGATGTTGAAACAGTTGACACTTGTTCCTATTGGTCGGATTTAACCTGATGTTGAAACAGTTTAACCTTGTTCCTATTGGTCGGATTTAACCTGATGCTGAAACAATTTAATTTTATTCCTATTGGTTGGATTTAACCAAATGTTGAAACAGTTTATATTTGTTCCTATTGGTCGGATTTAACCTGATGTTGAAACAGCTTACACTTGTTCCTATTGGTCGGATTTAACCTGTTGTTGAAACAGTTTACACTTGTTCCTATTGGTCGGATTTAACGTAAAGATCAAACAGTTGACACTTGTTCCTATTGGTCGGATTTAACCTGATGTTCAAACAGTTGACATTTGTTCCTATTGGTCGGATATAACCTGATGTTGAAACAGCTTACACTTGTTCCTATTGGTCAGATTTAACCTGATGTTGAAACAGTTTACCCTTGTTCCTATTGGTCGGACTTAACCTGATGTTGAAGCAGTTTACACTTGCTCCTACTGGTCGGATTTAAACTGATATTGAAACAGTTCACACTTGTTCCTATTGGTCGGATTTAACCTGATGTTGAAACAATTAACACTTGTTCCTATTGGTCGGATATAACCTGATGTTGAAACAATTTACTTTTATTCCTATTGGTCGGATTTAACCTGATGTTGAAACACTTGACATTTGTTCCTATTAGTCGGATTTAACCTGATGTTGAAACAGTTGACACTTGTTCCTACTGGTCGGATTTAACCTGAAGTTGAAACACTTGACACTTGTTCCTATTGGTCGGATTTAACATGATGTTGAAGCAGTTGACACTCGTTCCTATTGGTCGGATTTAACCTGATGTTCAAGCATTTGACACTTGCTCCTATTGGTCGGATTTAACATGATCTTGAAACACTTGACACTTGTTCCTATTGGTTGGATTTAACCTGATGTTGAAACAGTTTACATTTGTTCCTATTGGTCAGATTTAACCTGATGTTGAAACAGATTACACTTGTTCGTATTGGTTGGATTTAACCTGATGTTGAAACAATTTACACTTGTTCCTATTGGTCGGATATAACCTGGTGTNGATGTTCCATCTACCCGTAGCAGCCGGTTGTGGCGCCGGTGACCCCGCCTCACCCCTTTCCTATCTGTAGACAACAGGTTCGCCGGGTTGGGAAGCTGAACCACACGGAAAGGCCAGGAGCTGGACTTGGTTGTCAGAGATTACATTTTGCGCTTTGCCACATGAGGAGCGCTTTTTAGGATGTGGGAGCTAATCCCCACATCGGCTTAACAACCCTTCGTGTACCCGTTTCTGCTGGTAATACTATGGCGACTTCCCGGGTACTGCTACTTCTGATGCTGTTACTATTGCTACTGCTACAAATTAATCCTGTTGCAACAACGTCAGCAACCACTGGCTGTTGGTGCTGCTCCCGTGGAAAGTCTGTGCCAAGAATGTCCCCTGTTTTCACGCTCTTGAACTGCCCCTTTTTAAGTCTTCTTTTACTGTCGTCTGTGCCCCCCCCCCCCCCACCACCACCACCACTTCCCATGCTAACAGCGGCACCGCATCTTCACGGCAGTCCAAAGCACAATATTTTGCCTTTAGTTCTGGCAATTCAGCTGTTCAATCACAAACATACCTTGAATTGAATGCACTGAGTATGGAATTCACCGCAAAGGAAGCATATTTTAAAAGAGCATGCGGTTTCTGTGATGAAACACAGTAATCCACCCCTCCCCCCCACCTGATGAATGAATACACACCACACTATCGTCTACTTTACGTGCGTTCATGAGAATTGGGTCAATGCCTCTGACCGCATGTGTCCCCAGGTCACTGTGAAAGAGAACACGAGAGAGAGAGAGAGAGAGAGAGAGAGAGAGAGAGGGCGCATGCCAGTGGTAATAAATAGTATCTTCCGGTACGGCGGAATTTTGCTGAAGGCGCGCGCTAGCTGGAACTGGTTCTGTGATGAACGACATGTGCTGTGCGCGCGGCTGTGGGAAAGGATGAACAGGCTACATCTGCGGGGGAGTGGTGCAATGCTGTTAGCATACTGTCAGTTGTTAGCGTACTGTCAGCTGTTAGCGTACTGTCAGCTGTTAGCATAAGGGGCCCCCTGTCGTCCATCACTTTTCCGCCTTTGTGGCTCAGCCCCTTCACTGCTGAAACAGTGTACATATGTTCCTATTGGTCGGATTTAACCTGAGGTTGAAACAGTTGACACTTGTTCCTATTGGTCGGATTTAACCTGATGTTGAAACAGTTGACACTTGTTCCTATTGGTCGGATTTAACCTGATGTTGAAACAGTTTAACCTTGTTCCTATTGGTCGGATTTAACCTGATGCTGAAACAATTTAATTTTATTCCTATTGGTTGGATTTAACCAAATGTTGAAACAGTTTATATTTGTTCCTATTGGTCGGATTTAACCTGATGTTGAAACAGCTTACACTTGTTCCTATTGGTCGGATTTAACCCTGTTGTTGAAACAGTTTACACTTGTTCCTATTGGTCGGATTTAACGTAAAGATCAAACAGTTGACACTTGTTCCTATTGGTCGGATTTAACCTGATGTTCAAACAGTTGACATTTGTTCCTATTGGTCGGATATAACCTGATGTTGAAACAGCTTACACTTGTTCCTATTGGTCAGATTTAACCTGATGTTGAAACAGTTTACCCTTGTTCCTATTGGTCGGACTTAACCTGATGTTGAAGCAGTTTACACTTGCTCCTACTGGTCGGATTTAACCTGATATTGAAACAGTTCACACTTGTTCCTATTGGTCGGATTTAACCTGATGTTGAAACAATTAACACTTGTTCCTATTGGTCGGATATAACCTGATGTTGAAACAATTTACTTTTATTCCTATTGGTCGGATTAAACCTGATGTTGAAACACTTGACATTTGTTCCTATTAGTCGGATTTAACCTGATGTTGAAACAGTTGACACTTGTTCCTACTGGTCGGATTTAACCTGAAGTTGAAACACTTGACACTTGTTCCTATTGGTCGGATTTAACATGATGTTGAAGCAGTTGACACTCGTTCCTATTGGTCGGATTTAACCTGATGTTCAAGCATTTGACACTTGCTCCTATTGGTCGGATTAACATGATCTTGAAACACTTGACACTTGTTCCTATTGGTTGGATTTAACCTGATGTTGAAACAGTTTACATTGTGTTCCTATTGGTCAGATTTAACCTGATGTTGAAACAGATTACACTTGTTCGTATTGGTTGGATTTAACCTGATGTTGAAACAATTTACACTTGTTCCTATTGGTCGGATATAACCTGGTGTTGAAACAATTTACTTTTATTCCTATTGGTCGGATTTTAACCTGATGTTGAAACAGTTGACATTTGTTCCTATTGGTCGGATTTAACCTGATGTTGAAACAGTTTACATTTGTTCCTATTGGTCGGATTTAACCTGATGTTGAAACGGTTGACACTTGTTCCTATTGGTCGGATTTAACCTGATGTTGAAACAGTTTACACTTGTTCCTACTGGTCGGATTTAACCTGATGTTGAAACACTTGACATTTGGTCCTATTGGTCGGATTTAACATGATCTTGAAACACTTGACACTTGTTCCTATTGGTCGGATTTAACCTGATGTTTGAAACAGTTTACACTTCTTCCTATTGGTTGGATTTAACCTGATGTTGAAACAGTTTTACCCTTGTTCCTATTGGTCAGATTTAACCTGATATTGAAGCAGTTGACACTCGTTCCTATTGGTCGGATTTAACCTGATGTTGAAACAGTTGACACTTGTTCCTACTGGTCGGATTTAACATGATGTTGAAACACTTGACATTTGTTCCTATTGGTCAGATTAACGTGATCTTGAAACACTTGACACTTGTTCCTATTGGTCGGATTTGACCTGATGTTGAAACAGTTTACACTTGTTCCTATTGGTCAGATTTAACCTGATGTTTGAAACACTTGACACTTGTTCCTATTGGTCGGATTTAACCTGATGTGTGAAACAGCTTACGCTTATTCCTATTGGTTGGATCTAACCTGATGTTGAAACAATTTACTTTTATTCGTATTGTCGGATTTAACCTGATATTGAAACAGTTTACACTTGTTCCTGTTGGTCGGATTTAACCTGATATTGAAACAGTTGACACTTGTTCCTATTGGTCGGATATAACCTGGTGTTGAAACAATTTACTTTTATTCCTATTGGTCGGATTTAACCTGATGTTGAAACAGTTGACATTTGTTCCTATTGGTCGGATTTAACCTGATGTTGAAACAGTTTACATTTGTTCCTATTGGTCGGATTAACCTGATGTTGAAACGGTTGACACTTGTTCCTATTGGTTGGATTTAACCTGATGTTGAAACAGTTTACACTTGTTCCTACTGGTCGGATTTAACCTGATGTTGAAACACTTGACATTTGGTCCTATTGGTCAGATTTAACCTGATGTTGAAACAGTTTACCCTTGTTCCTATTGGTTGGATTTAACCTGATGTTGAGACAGTTTACCCTTGTTCCTATTGGTCAGATTTAACCTGATGTTGAAGCAGTTGACACTCGTTCCTATTGGTCAGATTTAACCTGATGTTGAAACAGTTGACACTTGTTCCTACTGGTCGGATTTAACATGATGTTGAAACACTTTGACATTTGTTCCTATTGGTCAGATTTAACGTGATCTTGAAACACTTGACACTTGTTCCTATTGGTCGGATTTGACCTGATGTTGAAACAGTTTACACTTGTTCCTATTGGTCAGATTTAACCTGATGTTGAAACACTTGACACTTGTTCCTATTGGTCGGATTTAACCTGATGTTGAAACAGCTTACGCTTATTCCTATTGGTTGGATCTAACCTGATGTTGAAACAATTTACTTTTATTCGTATTGGTCGGATTTAACCTGATATTGAAACAGTTTACACTTGTTCCTGTTGGTCGGATTTAACCTGATATTGAAACAGTTGACACTTGTTCCTATTGGTCGGATTTAACCTGATGATGAAACAATTTACTTTTATTCCTATTCGTCGGATTTAACCTGATTTTGAAACAGTTTATATTTGTTCCTATTGGTCGGACTTAACCTGATGTTGAAACAGCTTACACTTGTTCCTATTGGTCGGATTTAACCTGATGTTGAAACAGTTCACACTTGTTCCTATTGGTCAGATTTAACCTAATGTTGAAACAGTTTACACTTATTCCTATTGGTCAGATCTAACCTGATGTTAAACAATTTTACTTTTATTCGTATTGGTCGGATTTAACCTGATATGAAAACAGTTTACACTTGTTTCTATTGGTCGGATTTAACCTGATGCTGAAATGGTATACTCGTGTTCCCACTGGTCGGAATTAACTTGATGCTACGACTATGATCAAATCGATTATGCTGATATCAAACCATTAAACACTTTTTAAAAAGATGTTGATGCATGTGTGTGTGTGTTTGTGTGTGTGTGTGTGTGTGTGTGTGTGTGTGTGTGTGTGTGTGTGTGTGTGTGTGTGTGTGTCTTTGTGAGTGAGTGAGTGAGTGAGGGTGTGTGTGTGTGTGTGTGTGTGTGTGTGTGTGTGTGTGTGTGTGTGTGTGTGTGTGTGTGTTCTCGTTTCAGAATTTAGTAAGAATTTCTTCCCTCAATCTTAAATCAGTTAAGGAAAATGTATGAAGGCGACAGAATGCAGGCGCGCGTGTGTGTGCGTGCCTGTGTGCACGTGCACGTGTGTGCAGTATGTGTATGATCTCGTTTCAGACTTTAGTAAGAATTTCTTCCCCCAATCTTAAATCAGTTACGCAAAAATGCATTAAGACGTCGAATAGAATTCAGAATAGATTTTCTATATAAAATGTAGG